>LR736862.1:10238367-10386629 GCA_902654985.2 Oryctes borbonicus
CAATCTTCGTCTTTTTCGGAGCGGATTCACCTTTCGCTGTTCATCTACAGTTCTCTCTTAAACTGCTTCAATAGGACATTGGAAATGTTTATTCGGGTGCGATTTTAGACCCGATTGATCAGGCTCGGCACTTAATGCCCGGTTAGCTTTTTCATGCCCAAATCTTCAATCAATTAATATTATGTGGCAAACACGTTTTTTCGAGATGCCCACATCTATCTCTATCTCTGTAACCTTAATCCCATAGTTGTCTAGCTCCATTAGCTCCTAACTTATATCGTCAGCTCAGCTGCATGCTGTACAATTCAGCTGCACTCTTCTTCACTGTGGCAAGTAATGGTGCAGAACCTTCATTAACAACGTCCACCGTGGCTTTAATTTACGCAGAAGTATTGCCTTTCAAATGTAAGTACTTAGTGACGGCTCGATATTCGATTTTTTTCCATGTTCACAGAAACATTAACACCGACTGACACAAACACGTGTTAAACAAACAAAATTTCAGAATTATATTACCAGAATAGTCGAGTGTAGGCTTTCACGACCGTAATCCATAGTAGAAATGTCTTTTGGGTGATGTCGTGTAGTTAATATTTTACTTGACGTTTCGCTGACCATGCTGTCAGCTTCTTCAGAAGATTTCTAAAGACTTCAGAAGATTTCTAAAGACTTTAGAAATCTTCTGAAGAAGCTGACAGCATGGTCAGCGAAATGTCAAGTAAAATATTAACTACACATCACCCGAAAGATACATTACCAGAATATTTTTGACGACTAACGCTACTAACTTTTCAGGCTGCCCTCGTAATTTTTATGTTTTATTTTCCATACGCCATAAAATCTTAAAAGAGTTACGTCGATTTCTTTACGTAAGGAAAAAACATTTTGAGATTATGCGTTCTCTCAGAAATGTGTAAGCATATTATGACGTCACGGTTTCAGTTAGAAAAGTTGTTGATTTGAATGTAACTTGAAAAAATTGAACCCTGAAATCTATCGTCGTTTTTAATGTATCGTACCGATTAAAAGCAACGCCGACGTGATTTTATTATCTATCCATTTTCAGAATGTCCATCGTTATAATAATTTCTTAGAATGCAATCGATGTACTTGTTGTGTACTTGATTATTATTGTTATTGTTCCTTTTTATATATACAATGAAATTGCTCTTTCGTCACTCGTCGACAATTTAATGACAATCGTCGATGGGGCACCGATATACAGTCACGGAGTAAATATGCAAAACGCTTTTATTTACATATTACCCATTTAACGAGGATATGCTCAAACTTATAATTAGTCTATGTCTCATAATTCAACAATGAAATTATTGTTTGGATAGAAAATAATATTGCGACTCGTCATTTACTAGCAATAAGTACCTACATTGTTTAGTAACTGCATATTTACAGTAACGTTAAATCATCACGAGTACATACTTAACCTCAATTGTGATATTCGGATCGATTTGACCTGCTGAGGATTTTTCCTACTTATAATTAAAACAAATACAAGCGCATCCCTTATTTTCTTCCTTCTAATATTTTTCATATAAAAAAAATAGGTTTGTAGGTCATTTTCTGTGCTGAACGGATAAATTTATGTGTTAATTTGGCTTATTTTATCATTGTTTTGTGGATAATTGTAATATTTATTCAAAAAATGGTCTCTCTGAACAAATATAAGATCCAATTCAGGTTGGTCTTTGTCAAATTGAGCTGCAACAATGTCATAAGCCAAAGTAAGTTAATTTTGGCCTGATGATTTGCAGAACTTTTTTTTTGTTTTCAATTCTGGATTTCTCCAAATTAATGTTTTGCGGCTTATAGCCCATGTGCGAAATTTAGTGTTACCATTAACTTTCTGTCAATTAAATTAGTTGCGAAAGTAGAAAAAGGAGAAATAATTTATCCAATGTAATGGATACGTCGGCAAACACTTCTTTCTGGGAAGGCTTCAATTACAAAAAGTTAGAATGGAATTATTGGAAGTACTTACGTAGGGTTGTCGATCAGCTATTATTAATTATTAATTATATCAATATCGTCAATTGATTTTAATACAAATATTAAAGAAACTACCCTTGTTAGTGAATTTAAAATAACAATCTCATTCTCTAATTTCTCTCTAACTTCTTTCTTCAACTATCTATCGTATCTATTGCATATGCATAAATTCTTAGCAATTACTAGCTACGACGGTGACGTAAATGGGGGGTCAAGGACAAGGCTCCGATTGCCTCGTATATTTGACAAAAAAATACATGAAAAAATCGAAGCGTTGTCGTTGAATTGTATTAAATTCAATTAAAAAATTAAATTAAAATTAAAAAATAAAAAGATGACGTGAAATTTAAATATAACAACAAATAAGAAATATATTGCCACGACCCTCCTAATCCTTTGTAAAAATCATCTCTGGTTCATTGCAATGTTTTAACTTCTAATCAATTCATTTCTTCTGCATATTGTGTTTTCCTGGACACTGTTTATTCTCTTTTAAACTTGCCACAATTAAAGAGAGCGATTCTGTTTTGAGGACTGACTTAATAGAAGCGGTCGTTATTATATCCCAGCTTAGGCATGAAAAAAACATAGACACATTGCTTTTGATTAAAAGTATTGCATTGTTTATAATATCTCCAATCATCATAAAAAAGTTCCTTGGTTCCTTGGTTAGTCTGCAAAATACCTTTCAATAGCCGCTATCCATAAATGTTGTTCGCCTTAGTGCTTTTATTTTTAATTTGAAAACAAAAAATAGTCACAAAGAGCTAGATTTGGATTATAAAGTGGATGGTCAATTTCTATGCAGCCATATTCAGCAATGGCTGCTTTTGAAAATCTTCATTTGTGGTCTCGTGCATTGTCGTGGAGACACCTTGCGTCAGTTTTCCGCATTTTTTCTCTGAGGCAAATCAATTATTAAAATTTGTAGACAATTCCAAAAATAGTTGCCATTATTTTTTCTGCAGAAAAGGTAACTTCGAACTTCTTGGGAAGGCTGCAGCCCTTAATATGCCACTGCGTTGATTCTTGTTTTGACTCACGGTGAATGTAATGGATCCAGGTGACAAATTAATTAATAATTAAATCTGGTTCACCTCCACAAAGCGCCAAAAATTGTTCATACGTCTCCATCCGAACGTGGCGAAAACATTTGTGGCAGCCATCTTACACTAACTTTTGTCATTCCAAGGCATTCGTGTTGAATTCTGAAACTCCTAATATGTCGCTTCTTTAATCTTTGCATCCTCCAATCGACAAGTTAAGTTGGATGGGAATCATTATCCAGTGATTCTCGACCATGTTTAAACAATTTTGACTATTCGCAAATAGTCGACCTTAAAGGACAATTATCCCCGTATATAGCCAACATTTTTTCACGAATAATTTTTGGAGATTATTTTGTGAAGAATTTCATAATTGCTCAACATTCGAGTTTGTTCATTTTGATACGTTTAAACGCAAAAAGTTCAGTTATCTAAAAATCTCGCCTGCTTTATTTACCTTTGAATAAAAACACCTGCTTGTTAATAATAACAAATAAAATAGCGTTAATAGGGATATAAACAAGAGGCGGCGACGTGTAAACGCAAAAATAAACTGAAATTGAATATTTTTTTTTATCCAAAATTACACGCCCACTTGATACACTTTAATTATACCCCTTGGATCAAATCCACTCATTAATATTATACATATTCTTGTAGTCCTCGCGTATGAATAACGATCGGTAAGATTGTGTACTGTAAATACATACATGTGCTGTAATTGTACCAACATGAAACTTGCACCTTACCATACGAATTCAGGCGTTACTATATCATATTCGTAAGTAAAAGGCATCACTTGAACACCTTGGTTTGATTATTTCTGTTTGGAGCATATGTTTTGAAACACCTGTATGTATTTTGACAGTGTTGAAACATGCACTTTCGAAAAGAAAATGTATCAAAAGTGTTTTTATTGCGCGTGTAAATAATGAGTTAAATAAACCAATATGTCTATTGTGTTCTTCTCGGAATACAGAGACGACTATTAAGAATGGAGTTAATAAAATACTGATTTTCAGTGAAGTCTGTATTTGGGGATTTGTAGATTTTTTCTAATTCCTTTCTGGCTACAGCCTGACCTTCAAAATAAATCATTTTGGTAACTTCGCAGCGAAATGACCATTCTTTGGATGTTTCATAAGTAATTGTTAGTTTCTTAGTATCAAGTAGCAATTACGGGCTTCAAGCTCATATTCATATTTTCAGTAATTTTTTAAAGATTTTTTAAAAATTTCAAGAAGACCTATTAATTTTTCAATTGTTTTGTGGGGGACAAGAAATTGACAAAAATTTTTGATGGTGGCGAGTAAGGAAAAGTAATTTTATATTGGCTATGACGTGACCTTATTGAATTACTGTTAGGTATGGCGACTCGAACATTGTGAGAAAGACATGTTCAGAAAGGCCATCAAAAATGGTTTCCAAAAAGAAGGAAATTATGCGACTACGTTGCGAAGTTGGTCCCAAGTATCACATCGATAAAAAATAACGTAAGTAACATTCGTAAAGAACATAATGTGTCGCTTGCTACGAAAAGATCAGCTCCAAAATATTACGAAAAGCAAATCGAAGACGTAAGCCAAGACAAGTTGCTGAAAATGAATTTTCGAATCGTTTTACAGACTTGATGCAAATAACGAACATTATTACTGCAAGAAAGGCAAAGAAGTGGATTGTGAGGATTCGCAATTCAGCAGAAGATTTTGGTATGGGTTGCAATCTCTTGCGAAGGTCACTTTCAGGCTTATATTTTTCCATTTGGCAATTCGGTAAATGCCCAAATTTACGAGAAACAATGCATAAGAACGAGATTAAAGAAATTCGTAGACAAAAACCATTCTGACTGGAATTATATTTTTTGGCCAGACATTATGCTGGCAATGTTATTACCGCGTTTTAGCAGTTGCGAATACTCTTTATTACGAAGTCTGGAAATGTACCCAATACGCCAAACTGAACGTTTTTGAAAGAACTTAAAGCACTACATGTATAGTAGTGGCTGAGAAGCTCCAAATCTGGACGAATTAAAACAAAAAATCTATCAAAAATTACACCGAATTCAACATTTGTCAATTTAATGCGCCATGTAAAAATAAAAATTCGATAATTCAGCCGTTATAGCACTGATTCTATAATTCTTTCAGTTGTATATTTTAAGTTGCGTCTGTCCACGGTATTTTAGCCAATTTTTTGTTCTCACGCCCAAAGTTATAAGCAAATTTTTAAAAGAATTGAACTCAATCCAATAGCGATTACGAAGGTAAAATCCTTTATTTAAACATTATTCCTTTCATTCGTTTGAATGCCTTAACAAAAAATCCAAGGTAAGGTGTTCTTCTTCGATTTCGCAGGATTCATTCTACAGCAAGTAGCACACAATACACGCAACGTACAATCGCAAATGTCGAAGGGAATGCGGCGTAGAACAAATTATCTTCGCATTGCCTTTATTGTCTCCGCAACATATACATACGACAATAAGGTTTGTTGTTATTTAGAAATTTTCAAACCGATTCGCTATACAACAATGCAATGCTCTCTTTCAGCTGTACGTTGTACCAGTAACACCTGCGTAACATTGAGTAATCCCAACACATATACACATACACACCGACGAACACGCATCGGGAAAAAAAGAACATTCAAAGCGAAAAGTCATTTGCCTTTTTAGAAACGATCCGGCGGCAGACAATGGAACTTCTAATGAAAATATTTTATAATAATCATTACCGACCAGGTGTTTTTGTTACATTATCGGAAAATAACGATGCAATAAACTATTCCCCATGGCGTATTTAATTCTGTGATCGTTAGATTGTTTTTATGGCGCTAATTTCATAGAAATAACCATTAAACGAAATAGTTAGGATAGCTGAATGCGCCAATTCAAGGTGTTAGCGTTAATTATAAAGAAATCGAATTGTATGAGATACACACAAATCCTAGATGTATTTGGAGCTTTCCATCGATGTCATTCCGTTAGGCAGAACTAGATTCGCGATTTAACTCTAAAGGATGGAAGGATAGAAGGACGATTAGAATCATTTCCCGAACGCTCAAGTATAGACATTATTTTTTAGCTGCTGTATGGTATGAGGGTTATTAGCGTATACTTTTTTTTGCTTAAGCCCCATTAAAAAAAAGGTCAGGAGCTGTCAGATCTGGCGCCAAATTCCAGATCGCCTTTCTAATTGGAGTGCCAAAAAATTCTCCAGCGTTGCTCTATAGCGCTGGCCGTTGATTCTAATAACAATACCTTCATCATTCTCGCAATTCACGAAATGCGGACCTATTACACCTTGCACAAAAATTTCGCATCATACCGTGACTCGTTGAGGATGTAATAAGTCTTTCCTGAAGGATATGAAATGAGGGTGTTCTGTTCCCCAGAAGCGGTAGTTCTGTTTATTCACTAATCCGCTTAAATGAAAATGAGCTTCGTTGTGTTCATGGTGTTAAAGTTCAGCAAATCCTGATTGTTGTTCTCGGTTTTAGAGTTGCATCGCATGTACCATCTAGATCTTGCATGGAGAAATCAAAGTTCAAAATTCGCCTCAAGGAAATATGAGAAAAATTGCGGGGCCCGTCTTTTTATTGATGTTCTTGGGTCTCCCTCACAAGCTCAATATGCTCATTTGATCGTGTTGTTCGCGGTCTGCCACTATGCTTCGCATCAGTCGTTGTCCCACGAAGCTGAGCATGTTCGGCTAAACGACGTATTGTCTTAGCAGTTGGAGTCGGGTGGCGTAGATAATTTCGGCGAAAACTTCGCTGCGTTGAAATAAAAAAATTACGATACTGCGGTAAGTATCCCTGCACAATCCATGCTAAACGGGGTTCCACCATTAACAAACAAAACATGGGTTATGGTGCCGTGAAAATCCTTACGTCATGATAAGGAAACCATTGCATTCTGATATGGTTGGTGTTATCAGCTTCACGGAAAAAAGTGACTGGTTTATTATTTTTCATGAATCGATAAAAGCAGAAAGACGTCGTAATAACTTATTGCAGCAGTTGCGATGATGAATTACGAGATCTTTTCTAATTAGGCAATATCGCAGCGCATCATACATTACCTCCGCATAAGTGTGGTAGGTTTTCTCCATATTCTCTGATCCGATTATTTTAAATAATTTTATTTTTCTACACGTAAGTCTTTAAAAATATCTAAAATAAGAACGAGTATCACATCTAAACATTTACAATAATTACGTATGTATTGTACTGTTCAAATTAAAACGCGCAAAACTTGTCCTCAATATACCGCGTCATTGACTGCATATTTGTGCGTATGAGAATTTTTCAGCTATTCCGATCACGTCTTGTTTATAAAGTTTAATTGTTTCGTATTATCGTTATTAATATATTATCGGCATTAATTAAATTTGTTTGGGTACGAGGATGACAGGATTCGCCGTGTCGTCTTGTTTTTTCATCATTATTTTTAGCGTTTCTCACTTTTACGTAGCATGTTGAAACGTGTAGGGGTTTTTTCCTTTGGTTTCGCGTTGTTAAGCGTATTTTCTGCTGTGAATCATGGAGTCGACAAGTTTACTCGGTTTCAGCATGACCTTTCTTTATTTCCTTCTATTCTTGTATTTTCATGTTCAACAGTATTCTGTTGGAAGCGCACGGAATACCAGATCAGTCAATCAAATCTTCACTACTTGAGGCTGTTTTAACCGGTAATATTGTATTTTGTAATGTAGTGTTTTAATTAATAAATTTAGTAGGAAAATCGATGAAAAATGACGAATAACGAATTTTATTGCTTTATAAGTGATTTACATGTCTGGGTCTTGCATTTATTTAAATTTATTTCTCGTCATAATTTCGTTGTAGCTCTATACATTTAGTCCAGCGATGTTTCAACTTTTTTAAACCGTTCGAACAATAGGATTTGTCGAATTCTGTAAAATAGGCCACTGTTTCGCCAATGACCTCTTCATTTGACGTGAATCAGTTTCCGCCAAGCCATTTTTTTCAAGTTTGGAAAAAGAAAGAACTCACCGGGGCCCAAATCAGGCGGATATGGTGGATTGGGCACGAATTCGCACGTAACTGGATTAATCTTGCTGCTGCAACTACCAATGTGTGAGCCGGAGCGTTGCCGTGATGGTAAAGAATTTTAGAGTCTCTCTGTTTAGTTCAGCGTCGAATCGGTTCAATAAATCAACATGTAGTATTGTCCATCCTTTTTCCAAATAGTCAATTTGAGATTATGCCTTCGCCTACTTTGGTGCACGTTCGCCGGGACAAATCCGTTTCGCCGGCTGACCGTTGGTTTCCAAACCTCAGTAACGCTACAGAAACTCACTCGTATTGCATTTAAACATGTCCAAACTCGCATCCAATTTTTTATTGAGGATGTTTTGTACACGTTCATTTAAGGTGTTCACCAAATTAGCAATCTCTCTGATCTTCACCCGGCTGTTTGCTAACACGATATCGCGAAGATTATTGATCATATCGTCCATAGTCATTTTAATGGGACGACCTGGTCGCTCGCCATCAAAGACGGATGTTCGACCACGCTTAAATCTATTAAATCAATCCAGGCTTAATGGTAGTGGCACGGTTTTTGTAAACTGCATTTAATTTATTGTCGTCAGTTTGTTTGTGGGTGACTTAGTACCAACTAATATTGTTAGAGCCAATGACATACAGTGTGGTCTCCCGAACGTTTGATAAATCAAAATCAACCATCCATTGTAGTATAAGTCGTTGAAGGCAAAGCGGGGAGTATGTAAGAAGAAGAGAGCAAGGCAGAAAACGCTCAATCACGAGAGCAGAATCGTTTTACTACGAAACAGACGTCATACGGCAGTTCGAATAAGAAACTTACTGCAAGACATGCGTGGAATCGGCGCAAGAAGAAGACTTACAGAAATTGGTCTCAAGTCATATGTGCCAATAAAAGCCCAAGAAAGAAGGATTTGGCCGAGAACATCAAAAGATGGAAAGATGGCCATCCCACTAGCCAAATTTTATTCACGGACGAGAGAGGTTTTTGTACAAACTCAATTCACGGTAGGAAGAGATTGTATCAACGCCAAGGAGAACAGAATGCACCATTTAATTTTATTGTTACTGCATCTTTTGTTAGAAGTTCAATTATGGTGAGATGTGGCATGTTTGAGAGCACGCACATAGTTAGTAGTCCTCGATAGCGGAGCGTTAACTGTAGTTAGAGAGAAAATCATCCTCATTCAAAATCATCAGAGAAAATTTCATCCTAATGCAGAATTATGTAACTGATTTTTTAAATCAATTGAGTTCCGTTAACCTGCAGCCGTTCAAAGATGTATGGGACAAGCTAGGCAAAAATCAAGTCAAGTTAAGATCAAGAAGTACAGTTGATCAAATCAATAGAAATAAGAGGAATGGGGCAGATTGCCTCAAGAGTTGATCCATGACTATAGTTGTAAGTGCTCATGGAAGGAACACACGCTGTTCAACAGGTTCCACATGGTTCAACCTTTGCAAAACAAATTCCAATTACTTCACCTTCGTAACAAGAGATTACCTCAGAAATAGATAGAGGAAATAATTAGATTTTATGATGGATTCCTTTGAATTTGCCGGTGTGTGCAGAATGCTATTATAGCACCTTTCGCGTTGCCCGAATCTGTAATTATTTTGTCTAAAACCAGCTTAATCGCAGAATACTGTTAGGAAGGCCCTTTCCATATTTGATAATAAGCAACCTATGAATTGATAAATTGGATTAGCATCCTAAAAGAATAGGTGGCGAGACGTAAATTCAAAATTGGCAAAGATCGTTGAGTGTAGGCTTTCACGACCACAATCCATAGTAGAAATGTCTTTCGGGTGATGTCGCGTAGTTAATATTTACTTGAAGAAGCATGGTCAGCGAAACGTCAAGTAAAATATTAACTACGCGACATTACCCGAAAGACATTTCTACTATTGGCAAAGATCGTTACTAGTAACTGCAGTTACCACAGATCGTTACTAGTAACTGCAGTTACCACAGATCGTTACTAGTAACTGCAGTTACCACAGATCGTTACTAGTAACTGCAGTTACCACAGATCGTAAGACTACATAATCTTGAATTGCTCAATACTCCACCCAGTTAGGCGTAATTTATTCAAAGGAAAGATGACGAACTCTTCATTAATGGAACAGTTACATTAATGAATCGAAAATTAATAAATGCAATGTCATTGTCGCATTATGTAATGTAACAAGTGGCCAACAACTAATTCAGCCATATCCATCAATGACAAAACAGTGAGTACTACCTACAAAAACGTCTTGTAGTGCATAAACGAACTTGCCATACCGGAGAAGTTACATCTGCTTTAGTATAATCGCGCTTATATTTTATAAGGTGAGGCCAGTAACTGTATTATTTGTATACGTTTATACATTTACGTACTTTTACCGGTAAGGATTTGACGGACAAATAAGATTACCAGCCTACAAACATGGCTGCGAGTACTTTCGTTGTGGAATAATATATTTATGGGTACTTATCGATAGTAAAGCGGGAAAAATGTCGTACGGCAGCGTCAAGTCTTAAATCGATGGTCGTTTTATAAAATATCTATTTGGTACGTGATATTTCGTGTTAAAAAACTTAAAAATGAAACACGTTAGTTTCTATACGTACCGAATATATATTTAAGAGTCGGACTATTATAACCCATTCTCTAAATGCGGATACATACGTTTAGCTCTAAAAGGACACGTTGTACAACGTACGAAATAGGATTTCTGACAAACAAGGCAGACTTCACTTTCTTATAGACCTGTCTTGATTGTATTTGGTAGAAAAATATGAAAAGGAATTTCATTCATCCCAGACATTCGTTGTTTTCTTGAAAATATTTATGTAAACTTAAATCATTGCACTTTCTTTATGCTCAAGTATTTATGTACAATTAGCGCGATTTCTAAACCGTAAAAACCGTAAAAATATGCGTTCGAAAATAAAACTCTGATACTTGATTTATTTACGTTTAGGGAAATATAAATTTCCCTAAAAAATTAACAGTAGGAAGAATATAGAACCTTCGTTGTTTATAGAATGTTAGGGCATTTATATGCGAATGAAATAAGAACGTTTCTGGTAAGTATTGAACATAATATCCAATCATCCTTTCTTTGTGCATTTTACTCATTGTGCAAGGGTGGTCTTAAAACTTGGTCTTCTTGGTCATTTTTCCCACCGATCCTCTTTAGTCGATCCAAATACTAAGTGGAATCTTGTTCCGTAAAGTAGGCGTTTACGAAGTGATGGCTTCAAGAGTGTACTGGTATATCTTTAAAAAAAAGCAGCTTAAACTGCTTCAAAAGGGCTCTGAAAATATTGTTTTTGGTCCTGAATAAGCACCTTTTCATGCCTAAATCTAGAATCGATATATGACAAACGCATTCTTTCGAGATGTCCACAGCTTAGCCTTAATTTTACAGCCGTCCAGCACCATTTGGTGAATCCGATATTATCAGTAGTAATTGCATTTTTTTTGGCCGCCAGAACGTTCGTCGTTGACTAAACTAGTCCGCTCGCGTTTAAACTCAGCCGCCTAAAATTTCAGAGTGGCAAATAATTGGTGCAGAGCATTTTCAAATCCGAGAGTTTTTTCAATTTTACAGAAATACCAACATCGATTAACACAAACGTTGTTAAACAACTGAGCGTCCAACCAGGCTAAAATTTTCAAAAGCATCTTTCAGCATATGCCCAATTATATTACCAGAATCTTCACGTTGAGGCTCCAAACCTTCGTACCAGTGGAATTTAACACGCTCGAAGAGTTTCTAAAGAAGAAAAGGTGAAAATCTATATACAAAACTAGAAAAATCTTTAAAGATTGCATGTCAGATCAATATAAGGAAGCTCAAAATGATGAGTTTGAGACCATGCTGAAAACTGTAAATAAGATTAATTAATTTTTTCAATAATTCCCATTAATGTAACCTTAAATTGACGCCGATGGTCTTGGTTCTAGGTTCTTGAAATCAAAGAAATTAATTCTTTTATTTTGATTCAAGATAAAAATAGATATAATATTATCACTCGAAAAAATGAATAAAAGATTTTTTTCTTTTCTATTATTCTTTTAACTCAAAATACAATTGTTTTTTTTAAAGGAATATGTGATTAATTCAAAGAACCTATAGATTTGAAACAAAATCCATAATTTCTTTCCATGAAAGTTTATATTTTTCCATAAAAATTTAAATAAGATAAACACACACACGTATATAACACATACAGGTAATATATCTTTCATTCAAAACAACAGATTACGATGTAAAAGAATAACTTTACTGGATACGCCAACTACTTTTAGGCAAGCACTTAAAATTTAAAATATAAAAATATTGTCCTCCCAACAATATAGATTGGATTAGATTGCTACCCGAGGTAGTTCTTGACCTACCCCACTGCGACCTCTTCAGATCTATTATGGTTCCTCTCTCATTAGATCGATTACTTTCTTCGCTAGATTTAGCAGTCTTGTGATTGATCCTTCACAAGACTGCTCTAGGTTTCGGCTTTTGGGTATTCCGAGCCCATTCCCGAGAGCCGTAGTCCTGGTGGCCGTCTCTTCTTCCACCTGGCAGAATCTGCATGCTGTTTCCTCTGTCAGGCCAAAACTACTCATGTGCTTCTTGAGCATAGTGTCCTGTTAGCAGACCCACTATTGTTCTAACAGACGTCCTGTCTCTGCTTAATAGGTCCGCTGTGAATGTAGACTTGTGTCCAATCAGAACTTGCTTGGCCTCTCTCTGTGCACCGAGCGCACTGGGCGATTTTCAGCAGTTGATGAGCCTCCTCAGGCTAATTGCTCGTCTGCCTTTACGTTCCTTCGACGGCCTTCGTGTCCTGGTACCTAGGCCAGGGTCACCTTAGTTCAGCTTCCCAGCCTATTGAGTGCTTTCATGAAGTCCCACATTATTACTACTTGATTGTCTGAGTAAATAGCAACAGATCGATAATTATCTGGTTGTCAATCTAATTCTTCAATACACCCCAGCACTGCTACTATTTCGGCTCGAAATACTGTGGCGCTTTGGATTAGACTTAGTGTTTTATTTATATACTACCGTTCCAAATATATATTTCATTAAACGTTAATATAAATTTCTTAATAAGTGTTTTATTAAACACTTTTTTTCTCAATACGCAACAGATGCGTAAAGACATTAATATTTAACATAGAAAATATTTAATTTGTCCTTATTGACATATATATCGTCAATTTTCACAGTGTATCAGACGTGGTCGTCATCTGAATTGCATCGATGCGTAAAGAACAGAATTTCCGCGTAATTTTTTATCCAGATATGGCAGAAGAACGACAACTTTATTTTGTCAGACACTACTGAATATGGTGTTCGCTCCATTTGGTAGGTAAGGTAAGCTGCTGCGTCTTTCTGAATAAAGATTAAGGATTAAAATAGTTATGTTAATGTTGCTCACGTTACGTAGGCAGCTACATAATACGAAACGTTAAACCTCGCTACATTATGTTAACAAAAGAAAATGAGTATATTTATATCTGGGATAAAAAAAAATGGTGTATATTAGAAGACAAGTTATAAACTTAAAATTTTCGACGATATATAGAGAGCTTTTCAATAAGAGCTACCGAACTTTGTTAGTAAATAAAATACACAGTGAATGAAATGAGCCACCGCGGCTTCTTTGGCAAAACGCAGCTCCTTTGATAAAACGTGCGACGACGTTTAAACACATTTGTGGTGTAATTTTCCGAATTATACGTCGAATGTCGTTTTTTAAGACGTGGCCCCACAGAAAGTAATCGAAGGGCATTAAATTGTACGATTTAAGAGACCAATTGACATCACCATTTTGTGGGCTATATGATACTCGTTTAACATGATACGGTCACCTTCACCATTGACCCTAAGCGCCATCTTAGGACCATCTTTATCTTCAAAAAAATAATGCCCCCGGCCCATAAAGCGCACCGACAGTCACACTTTGCGAGTGCATCGGCTTATTATGGATACGTTTTGACTTTTGACTACCCCAAATGCGGCAGTTTGTTAACGTATCCATTTAAATGAAAATGGCCTTCGTCGCTGAAAATAATTTTGTCACCAAAATCATTAACTATCAGGTTTTCGAGGACCCAATTAATAAACATACAGCGCTGCGTATAATCGGCTGGTTTTAATCCTCGTGTGGAATGGATTGTGAGCCAAATCTTTTGATGAAATTCGCCACATTGTGGTCTTGGTGGCGTCCAATTGTTGCGAATAACGTGGAATAGACATTTTTTGACTTTTGGTTACATTTTCATGAACCGCTGCAATCTTTTTAATTGAATGGTCTACAGCAGCATGTACTGGTGTATTAACATCTTTAAACTTGTTCACCTCAAACTTATGCACTATACTGCGGATTGTTTGCTGTGGCAAAGAACCGTGCTAAACATGGAATCTTTTATATCTTGTCTGCCTTCGACCGATTTTGGGGCCGAAGTTCTACAGAACCAGGTAATTGAAATGATCCATGTTGCTCCATATTTTCTGAGGAACGTACAACTCCGAAAAGACTTAATATATCCCCGTGTTGACGCAGTACCTTCGTGAGATAGTAAAGAAAATATGGTTACAAGCAATTACCTCAGATAATCCACGAATAGCATTGTAGGTATTGCTAACAGGGTTCCATTGGAAGAGAATTACTTGAAGAATATGGAGCACCTTAGGAAGATGCACCTGAAGCTAAAAATACTCAAATCAACGACTGCGTCGTCTCCAAAGGACAATAAGTTCCAAAGCCTGTAGGACTGACCTTGAAAAACATCGCCGAGGATCCAAAAAAAAACAGTATTCTCAAGACTTAAATACCCTATTCCTTTTGGTAGTTTTAAATTGAAGGAGCTTTCGAAGGAATAAGATTTTACAATAATAACTGGAAGCACTAACTATCAAAGAAGACATAGTCTTGCAAAGAAAGAGGTAGGTGGAGCGAGGCACATCAGTAGAAGAGTACTGCAAAACGGAAATGATATAATCTTTAACTTTCACAAAGTTCCAGTGCCTGAAAACATGTTACCACCTGTAGTCTGCGAAAGTATTAAGGACAGATAGGAGTACCAGAAAAGCAGTAGCAAAACAATTAAAATTGTGTTCAAGAATAACACTTTACGGTCGTATATGGCACGTGATCAAATGAACAATTCTCTAGACTTGAGAGAATCCCTTGAGAGATATGTCCCTTGATTATTGTCTCCATGAAAAGTAATACTGCAATCCCCCAAATAAAATTGATGGACTTAATAAATCACCTTCATGTTTTATTATTAGCTGTAAATGAGTGATAATCGCCCATTTTCCAAGTCCTTGGAAACATGGCGTCGTGGTAACCATTCCGAAGCTGGAACTAGCGCCCTGTTAGTCTCCTTTCCTTTCTTTCCAAGCTTACGCATACCCGACGAGTTATTCGGGCCGGTCTCGCGGCCGATTTTTAGTTCTTACAATTGTCGAAGTTTTTTGGAAAGCCGGGGGCGACTTTTTCTCGATATTACCCGCGCATACTTGCTTACCTTATCAAAGCTTTTAATTGCAAATATCTTCACTAAGATGTAATAAATGCAACAACTAATTAAAAAACAAATAAAATCTCAGCAAGTCATTAACGGAAGGAATGCAGAACTAATTGTCGTTTTATATAAAAGGCAAATAAATAAAATAAATATAAACTAATGGCGTTCTATGTATTGTTTAAGGCATAAGCGTCTACGGTCTATGATGTTGACATTATTTTCCTCATTCTTATTTCTTGCAATTAGCGAAAAGCAGCTTTTACATTTTTTCCGAGATAAATCTGGAGATAATCAACTACAGCGTAGCGACGCGACCGACTATCACGTCCTACGAATGTGATTCGAAGTAAAATAGAACTATCCGTACGCACAAGATGCGTGAAGAAATGCGGGAACTTTTACCATGCGAGACGCGCACACCGCGCGGGTCCCTGTTAGGAAATGCCCTGCCGGAAGCTTTCCTTTTAAGCCGGCGTCGCGCTCTGCCCGTTACCGGTCACATTTTCGTATTTACCAGTCCGCGCGGCGAAGATTATATATTAGCCGATTGTTTCGAACGCTGCTACGCGATTATTAATTATTAATCGATAATTTATTATGTATTCTAATGGACCCGTTGTCCTTTTTCTGCTTTTTGAGCATTATTGGGACACATCATACGCAACTTACATTCAATTGACGCGTTCCGTTCGAATTAATTTCGCGATTTGTATGACTGATCGCATATTTCGTAAATATTTACGCCGTACCTCTTTAATGACTCCTACATGCGCTATTCGTGTGAATAATATTAATATCGGACGTGTAAATGTTGGAGAAATGTACTTTTCCAAAATGATAAACAATGTGTTTTTCATTTATGTTTTTTTCATATGAAGGGCAACATGTCTGTTCTATCTTTAATTTCGAGAAAAAATATTTACAAATATCTATTTTCGCCGCCTATACACCATAAATCTAAGAAATCCGAAAAATACGGAAGAATAGACGAAAGGCTCTCTTGTTATTGCAGCGCATTGTACGCTACATTTGACGATTCTATCCTGCCGTATCTGTAGCATCTAATGTGCTCGTTGCATCTCCTTCTCGTTTGACCAACAGAGGCTTTATCACAGTCACTACATGGAATTTTATAAATTCCCGACATCTCCTTCATATCCGCTTTATCTTTCGGGTTACCCAGAAGGTTTTTGAGTGTGTTTCGCGAAATAGAACATACGTCAAATAACACAAAAATGTTGTCACACTTCGCACTAGCTAGAATTCAGCTGAATACTTTGTAATATCGGTATCCTGCCCCGCTGAGGCATGTGGTACAATCTTGATAAATAAAAGCAAAAAACCAACTAGCTATGGAACGAAGGGTTCAAGGGGATTGTAAAACTAAAAACGGAGAGATGGAAAGTTTTTCGAACAAAACAGAGCGAAAATAAAGAAAATAATAAGAATAAGAAAATATTAAACAACCCACAAGTATCTTGCAAAGATTTTGGCAAGAAAATTAAAAAAAAAGGACAATAAAGTCAATAAGAAATTATTTGATAGAATCATCAGACAATTCAGAAATAAAGAGAAAGTAGTATTTTTTAATGAAAAAGAGACAATGGACCGCTGGCGAGAGCATTTCCAAGAACTGCTAAATACAGAAATTAACATAAGGCAGGATCCCAGACAAGAAATTTACATAACGAGAACGACACCATCCAAGAAGATGAAGTTATGAAAGCAACAGGAAGATTGAAGAAAAAATTGGAGATGAGTTAAATATAAAGCCTCTAAGAAAGACGATAGAGAACCAGCAGTTGCGATTGTTTGGCCATTGAATAGGAATGGAAGAAGAAAGACCCATGAAAGTTATATGGGAGGCGGGACAAAAGGGAGACCCAAGAAAAACGTGGAATAGTGCAATAAGGGATACACTGGGAGAAAGTCTCGTCAGGTGGAACGAAGCAAATAAGTTGGCAAAGGGCAGAAAAGAGAGAAAAGAGGGAAAACTTGCAAAATCGATATATTTTTATCAAATTACGTGAAATTCTAATTATAAAGAGGACTGCACATAAGCTTTAATTCCATATTCAATATAGCACATTTCATACAATAAAAAGGAAAACAACCTGATTAAAAAAATAAAATTGTTCTCCGTCATTACCCTTCGTTGTATTCAAAATTAGTTCTCTATTCCCTCCCATAGGTATTTCGAGCCAATTAGCGAGAGTAAAAACACACCGAAGCGTAGAATAGAACGAAAAACATTCAATCTCATTGTTTTTCTTTCTCTTATTCAGTGCGAGTGCAAACAGAACGCATATAAGCTGGGCCCCAGCTTGGGAATCGGCTCCGATTTAGCCAGATCTGGTCCCGGCGACTTTTTCTATTCCTTAGGTTCAATGTTTCGCTCGGAACATAGAGATCTTCATTGAACGAGGAGACCATCACATTCGTAAAGACTGGAAACTTTTCACTTTTTCAGGGAAAAATCACGCTGAATCTTCGACAATTTCCTCCTGTTATCTAGATTTAATTTATTTATTTTGCGTAAACCATATATATTCATAGTATATATTTATGTAACAGAAGAGTTAACCTTATTTTGATCGTAATAAATTCTCACAATACACACTAGCGCTGGTACCATCAGCATATATGACCGATAAACGCTTTATAGCATTTAACCAGTTTTTATTTCTCGAAAATGCGGTTTCGGATTAGATTTAGCCAAGTATATATGTACGTGAAATTACTAGGCGTTAAAAATAAGAATTGTTGCTGTATACACGCAGCCTGTTACATATTTGAATTTTTTGGCAACATGTTCGAAGGTTGCTCAAATTAAAAATAAAAGAAAACACGGTAAATTGTAACAGAAACGCTAGCCAAAATTATCGCCAAACATCATCGCCCCTAATGGCCGTTGTTTTCAACCCAACTATATAATTAGCCAACTGTAGTTTTCAAATTCCTTAACATGAAAAGGCAAAATATTTGATTTTTAGGTGTTTCATACAGATACATACGTTCACGAATACCGTTTGTATAATCTATAAAACTCAAATTAAAACTGGAAGCAAATATAAATAAATTTACTTTAATTTTAACTAATTAAATATAAGTTAAATGGTACATCGCATTTTTGGAATTACGTTCATTTTGTGACGTACTAAACATTCTTGATCTGTTATTTTCACTAAAGTCCATTCGTATCGTAGAACGAACTATAGCGTCTGATGGAGTGTTGTCCTCTTCTTCGTCTAAATGTTATAAACCGGGTGATTTTTTTAACTATAATTTACTTTTAGCCCAACCTAAGAACGACGATGTGGCACCACCTTCAGAGTTCTTCATTAACCCAAATCTTCTCGTCTCTCACGTATCAGAGTGCTTGATTTATGCGTATCCCTTCACCTTTCACTTATCAGAGTGCTTGATTTACATCAGCCCCTTCGCCTCATCATTTTCCAATTAAAGGAATTGCTCAAAATGATGGCGTTCAACTTCAGTGCACTTATTATTCCGCATTTGAAATGACTGTACGTAATTTCGGTACAAGCATTTCTGATTCGCTCGCTCATATTCTCATATGCTGGTGGTTCTTGTTTTGTAAACTTTGTATTTGAGATAACCTCACAAAAATCTGGCGAAGTAAGATCTGGGGATCCAGCAGGCCATTTTACTGAGCTAGCTCTACCTATCCAACACCCTCTAAACAAATTACATCTTCCTCTGCAAGGTATTTCATTATTACCTTTGAAACGTGGCGTGGAGCTGAATCTTGCTGAAAAATTACTTGATTTTCAGCAGTTCTGCTAGTAGCTTATCTTCTAATAAAGCTTTGTATTTTTAAGAATTCATCATTCCATCGATTCACACAAGGGACCCAATTCCTGCAGCAAGGAAAACAGGCCCAAAACGTCTTTTTTTATGGCGTGTTTGATAAATGTGTTCCGCAGTTAATCTTTCATTGTTTACCCATGTACCACGAAATATGTTACATTTTGCGCCTCTGTTCTTTAGTCCAGTTGGCCAGTACTTTTTGGCCCAGAGATATCTTCATTATAGCAGTTGCCAACAACTGTTTTTTTTTTTTTTGGGATCGAATGATTTTTCTTTCACTTTCGGTAAGCCTTCTTCGTATGGAAGAATCTCCAGCGTGTACCAAGTCTTGTTGGAAGTCGAAACTGGTTTTTATAGAATTCAAGAGCTAGGCTAGTAGTGATGGACTCCTCCATCTCATTCCTCCCGTTTCCTCCCTTAGCCAATAAAGGTGTTTATAAGGACGCGAAATAGGATGCTTTGGCTGACACAGCACAAACCTTGCGTTAGCACGTGCCTGCCCTCGAATTTTGCTATTGCTGAACATCATCTGAACACTGAATACCAGATATTATTCAATGCTACTTCATTACTTTGTAATTCTTCCCGCTATTACAATCGAATAATTAGAGAATTCACGAAGATCCTTAAACATCCTAAGAATATCAATAGAGATACAGGTTACCCTCTCGCAAACATATGGAACCCCGTCATCTGTTCGACTGACAATGACCGCGACACCCAGCTTATCATGGCCTGGAGTGGCTTACGTGCTGAGTTACCGTGATCAGCAACTTCCCGCTCAGTTAGTTTCACCTTTGGCATGGTTTACACGTTGAGCCACCGTGGTAATTGTGGTTTACCCCAAGGGCGAAACATCGAGTATTCGATTAACTTTTCTTATTTTTCTTATTTGGGCATTTAGAGATTAATACAGGCTTAGAAAAAAAATAGAAGGAAGAATAAGTCTAGCGATGCAATTATCAAAAATTTGACATCGCGTACGTTCTTCAGCATTGCTGCTGTTAAGAGAATCTTAGAAACCAACTATATGTACGTGAGCAAATCTAATATTAATTATAAATCTTCCGAGCGCATCTCGCGTGCATACCGCCGGGCAGAAAGTGCGAAAACTAGTATGCAACATGATGTATGGACCGGCGTTCGCATAACTCTAATGGTCACTTTCTTCTTGCGGAGTGCATTTGAAACCGCTCTACGCACGAGTAACATATTTGTCACTGCGGATTCGTTGTCGTTCCACCGAAACGTGTATTAATCACATGCACGTTTTCCCTATTACTATTTTTCTTCTATACGGTCGGCGTCTCCGTTTTTCTTTCTTTACGATGTCGCGAGGCGGCCACCATTTGTTCCGAGATATGCCTTGGTTCAACGATTAGGAAATTTATGGTTATCAGTTGAACGGTGAATACTTCGTCCGTACGCATCGCCACACGCTAGAATTTCACGAATTTTTCATATACTTATCGTGGAGTTAAAAAAAAAAAAAACAGGCACTAGACCGGTGAATCGCATTCCCCGAGCGATCTTGTATTTTTATAGCGATTTCTAACGCTCGGATTGTAAAGTGCATACTTCGTAGAACAAGACGCTGGAGAGTATTGTAGAATTGTAATATGAAGTGCCATATTTCATTTGTAAATTATCTTATTGGCCCGCATCTATTTATACTTCTTTAGATAGGTATTTGCTACACATATAAGAGCAACATTCCCATCCATCCAAAATTATCTGAACTTACCAGGGTAAAGGTCTAGATTTTTTCCAGATTGTTCTAAAGTATTTCAACAAAAAAATCAAAATTAGTCTAAAAAATTGAAAAAATAACTTGTTGAGTCAACCTTACTTTTTTTTAACATCTAAATTTTGAGAATTGTTCCAGGTAAACATTGTTCCAGAATTTCAGATCTCTTAAAGATCAAAAGACATGGCCAAAAGACAAACTTGGAGGCAGCCCCCCTATTTTGAAGAATTGAAATTTTGGGAGTTGTTCCAGATTGTTTTAGTTGTAGAAAGTGTGGAATTAGTTCTTCTTTTCTGAAAATTGAAATTCTGACGGTTATTCTGGGTTGATCTAATTGCTTTAAGCTTTGTTTCAAACACCATATCTTTTACAAATTATTATTTGATAATGTTAATGATAATGTTTTGCTACCAGAGGAATTGGCAAGCGCAAATGAATGTTACAAGTATTCAGAGATTACGCTTTGCGTTTTGCTTTCTTTTTACAAACAAATTAAAAGTTCAACGAAAGATCATCTGTGACACGAACCATCCATCTCAAATGTAAGGCCCTTACAATAGAAGTTAACACCCCATTAACAGATGTCATGTTCTGAAACGTTTAAAGCTATTAGAACAAGTTGGAACTACTGTGAGAATTTCGATTTTCGACAAAAGATGGGATAGGCGGATATTTTTTGCTTTATTTTTTGATACGAGTTTGAAATTCTGTAACAATGTTCAGAATAACTAGAACAACTTGGAACAACTGTTAGTCTTTCGATTTTTCAAAGGAGACTGTCCAGAGCTTACTTTTTGGGTACATCTTTTGATCTGTAAGAGATACCGGTTTGAAATTCTGGTACAAAAATGGAATAACTCCCAGATTTCCAAAAAAAGTGGGATTAACTTCACTCGTTCTTATTTCGTCTCTTGATATTGTAGAACAATGTTTAGAACAACTAGAACAACCTGGAACAACTCTCAGAATTTCAATTTTCCAATGAAAGAGCACTGTTCAAAGTTTTTTTTACTTTTGAACAATATGAAACAAGCCTAGAACAACCTAGCACAATCGCCAGAATTTCAATTCCATATTACGTTCTGCTTCAACAAATTCCAATGCATTTCACTCACAACCACATGTTTCCAAATTTATCTATTTTTGTGTATGTACCAAATATGATTATCGATGGAAATGCATGGTCCGTGATCCACCGAATGGATTGTTCCGCTTAAATTTTACCGGCTTTCGATGGGACCATTTGGACCCAGCACTGCGGACGACATATGTCCAGTCCGCGGTCCGAGATTCGCCAGACCAAGTTCGTCCATGTAACTTGGCTTTAACAATGCTGTATTTTTCTGAACAAAATATACTTATATTAAGAAAGGGGATCAATCAAAGTGAGGTTTAGCTACGAAAAGCTATAATTAGTTATAAATGTAGATAGACTCGAATTTAGCAAAAACGTACTGTATTAAAAAATAAATTTCAAATTGCAGTTGTATATTATATATATGGTATTGTATGCAAAACCAAAGGATCCAAGGATCATTAAGGATAAGATAATATAATAATAAAAGAATAAATAAATAAATAAATAATTTAATAAATATTGAAACATTTTAAATTCAAATGCCTAGCAGATATGCAATACAATATACACAAGCGGTAGTTACTGTGATGTAGGCAACTTAATATACAATATTTAATACTTTTACTGCTTGTCCATTTTTTAATAGCATTTAACATCATATGTACTTATAACCAAGAGCTAAGTCAGGTAGGAGTGGGTTCCCGTTCCTCCCAACTTTGAATGGCTTCCTGTAAAGATATTGTGTCATGATTGCCAGGTGCTTATTGCAGAGATGCGCAGGAATCACCCATTTCGAAGCAAATAAAAAAAGGTTCTTTTATTTTATTTATTTAAAATGGAATAAACATCTTTTTAGAACACAGTTTGACTATATAAATAAAATATATAGAAATTTAATATAAATAATATACAATTCTGTTTTAATACATACATCGATACATGATATAAATAAAACTTACTTTATAATAATATATTAAATATAACTTAATATATTTTTCAATTATTAATCGTTAATCTTACAAACTCCCTATATCATTGAATCTCTTCAATTTCTCTGGGAACGGATCCTTATATAGAACAGGATCAGCTCTAAACTCGACAGATTTTAACGGCATCCTACCAAAAGCTTTCGTAAAGAAATCTACGCATTTCGATCGTTCAAACATATGCCCCAAATCTGCTGATAACATTTCGTTGTTTACACATTCAGGACATTTGAATTTTTTCTTAGGCGCAACCTGCAAATATATATTCTTAAATTCTTCTTATCGTGATATTTTATGTTGGAAGGTTACCTTAATTGGCGGCTTATTTGTAATATTTGATACCAAAAAATTCATCGCTATGTCTTCGCAATTCATACGTTCATCCACCCAATCTTTGACTTCCGGGGGCATGCCTGTTGTGTAGAGGTAATTCCAATATTTGTGATAAAAAGCTGCACCAGTTAGTACCATTGAAATTTCATTGGTCCATTCTGATTCATATTTCCAACTTAAAGTCACGTTGTCCCAGACATGTGTTCGTGAAGGGAAGCCTGTTATTACATATACAACACACTGCGTCAAAACTGTATTTCAATAAGTCCATAGTTTGCAATTTAATTAACAAATTTGAGAGTGGGTTTCTTTCCACCAATCAAATTACGTCTGACTAATTTATGATGGCTCTGCGAACAAGCATACAGAACAAAAATAAAAGATTTCTAGAGGTCCGATCTTCAGATATGGATGCTATATTTAGAATAAAACATCCAAGGATACTGATCAAATTTGGCAACAGCGTCAATAAAAAAAAGAGAAATACGGAGTCTATGTTTCAATGACAAGAACGGTAGTTGTTCAAGTTACAGAGTAGTGTATATATTTTTTCCTAGCAGGACTCCAACCATAACGCCTAACTCTGCCCAGTCAAGCGCAAGCCCTCTTACTACTAGGTAACCGAGCCGTTCATTATAAACAACAATGTTAAATTTCTCAATTTACCAACTATCCGATCTGGAAATTCTCTCCACACTTCATAACCAAATTCCAACTCATCAGCGGTTAACATAATAATGTCATCATCAATGCTTAAGATTGCTTCAGTTTCGATCTCTTCAAATGGATAAAATCTGTTTGATAGTTTATTGGCTTTCGTTCGTATCACTTTGATTGGCTTTTGAATAAAGGGAAAATTGGAAGCTGCAAATGATAATACAATATACAACCAAAACCACTTATTAACAATCTTACTAGGTGGTGGTGCTTTTCGTTGATTATTCCAAACTACAATCACTTTCGTAAGACTAGGAACTTGGCCCAATTTCTCAATTAACTTGAACAAACTCGCAACTCTATCATACGTTAAAATAACAGCTGTAAAACCTTCATTTCTTGGCGCTGTGATTGGTAAAAATAGCGGGTTTAGGTCTCTCTGTAATAATTTTAATGTTAAAAAGTAATTAATTTTATTTAGATAGTATCTTACTTCATCGGGTGGTATGTTCCAATCATCATAAACTCTTCCCCATTGCGGATAAACACGATCCTGTATTATATCCAGCGTAGTAGCAACAATTGACTTTAAACTAGAAAAATATTTATCGTATAACCATTTTGTTTGTTTTTGCAGTTGCTTATATTTTTGCGTTGAGATTCTGGACAAAGTTGTCATTAAGGTATTCATATAATCTTCCATAATAAAAACTGCCGCTCGTTTCCAATCAATAACGTTGCTAAATGGCATTACAACTCCATCCATGATGATAACAGGTACGCATCCTGCTGCCATTGCTTCTAATAGGACCAACTGCCCCATTCTCTCACCGCGGAATACTAAACAATATTTACTTCTTTGTAATATTCGCGGATATTTGTACACCTTTTCTGTTTCTACATCGCATCTTTTGGAATAATTATGATGTTTACATATATCCAATAGAAGTAAATCCGTGTGCAATAATTGAAAATCTAGAAGTTCTTGATGGAAATACGGATCGATGCTTAATTGTGAAGATGTTACTAGCCACGGTCTGCAAAAGAAAACAATATGGCTCATTTCAAATGATTGCTTTAATAAATTTTTACCTTTCATCGTCCAAAGATTGTACTTCAGCTATCTTCGCATACGGACTAAATATGGGTATTGATATATCAAATCCTATTCGAAAAGTGTAAGTATCGAAGTCGGCACCGGCAACAATTGCATTAGCCGTATTCAATTCAATTACAGGTGAAAAATCGGGTGCCATCCCGGCTAGCATATTAAAAAACAAATGATTTATCCCATCTGACCAACTAGAAACGAAAATTATAAATACATAATTTAATGTCACAACGCAATTTACTTACTAAGGTAACTTTTCCAGAACTTTAGCTATTAACTGCGGCCTGATTCGATCTTGATTTAAGGTATCTATTGATGGAATAAATAGACAAGCTTCGTTAGGATTCGCTGTGTAATAATTTGAATTCACAATAGTATCCAATATTTCAAAATATTCCTTCGATATAGTTTCTGTAATTGGGATGCCATTTTCATCAACGTACTTCTCCAACGGATACACATAAACAGTTATCCTATCATGGCCAGTACGTCCACAACGAAATACGTTAAAACAATCCCAATAACTACAATTCTCATTCATAGGAAGTGATTCTAGCAAGTCATTTGTGATTACAATGCCTGGTGCATTTTTAAACGGTTGTAATGAAATTCTTTTATATGCAGTACCCCGTTGACCAACTTCGATAATTTGTAACACTGTTAGTACAACCAACACTAAAATTACAACTAGTATCGTAATTAAAAAGTATTTAAAATAATTTAGATGCTGTTTCAGCGTTCCATTAAAAGGATTTAGTTTTGCGGCTGATGGAGGAGTTCTTAGAAGTTTGCTGGGTAATTTTGGTTCTTCTTGAAGTTTTTTATATTCGAACTTCTGCACTACATTCATTTTTAATGTATGTAATTTTTAATAAACTAACAACGTTTCAATCTGAGGCACTGCATTAAAATTATTATTTCAAGCTAGATAGTCCCATTTTTGCAAGTATTTATTATTTACTAAATTATTTACATTGAAATATCTATTATATACTGCATTATGTATAAGTCTGCAGAAACTAATAAACAATTCACGAAATTAGCAGAGACTAGACAGATTCGTGTTTTGTCGACTCTAGGGGAAACCAGTAGGCAACACGAACCCTCTCTCATGAGACGAATAAACACGAGTCTGTCTACTCTGCTAAGATGATAAATGTCGGGCTTAATTATAGATAACACAGGAAACGCCAATGTATTCAAAATTTACGTTTCTTGCGCCCCCTGGTGTCTTCAGTTAAGTACTATGCATGATTTCGAGGCTCTTAATATGAAAAATATCAGCTGACTCATATACAATAATCGGCAACTTCACGCCTTCAAATCAATGCATGAAATTTGATCTTAAGCACTAATGCGAGAAGTAAAGTTGGTATTGTCTGAATGTAACAGGAGTGCAAATAAAGTTACTAAACTAAATATACGTGCTGCCAACCGTTGCTTTGTTATGAATAAGATCGGGCGATTCAGGCGAAAATGTCAATGTTCTATTTCTTCATCAGAATGGATGTTTACTTTTTTTAACAAAAAACCAGGAGAAATTTTTAAAATTTCAATTTCATATTCAACTTATGAAATTTGTTTTAAATAAATGCCGATTAAATTGATAGGTACTGCCAACTTAAAATTTTGTAACTAATATAATGTAACCACATATTTATTTTTTCATTGAGAGAACTTGTTATTCGTACAAAAAATATTGTACAAACGTCCGTGAACATTTCCCGAATGAGCAGCGTTTATTGCTGCAATCTAACAATGAAAAAAAAAAATATATATATATTTATTATAGATTTTCCTTTTAAATGAATTAAAAATTGTTATGTAATTATACATGGGCGTAGCCAGAGGGGGTCAGTTTTTGATAGTTATTAAATTCCACACACGATTTAAGTTGGTACTTCCATCAAAAGTGACTATAATGATAGCAAGGACTGTGGCGTAGTAGGGGGACACGAATGGTCCTCGAAACGGCCGTCCCGGACTAATTATTATATTACTATATCATAAATTAAACTTGTGTGGTGCGGAGGGTGCCGATACTTATGTGTTGTTTACCAAAAGTGATTATATTTGCTAATTTCTTAGCGCAATGCACACGAATATGATCTTTATTGTCAGAAATACCAACTTAAATCGTCCGCGAAATTTAAAAAATGTTTATTGGGATTTTCCCCGTTATTGATCATAATTTATAAAATTTTTACAACTAATAAAACACGTTTTGAATGAACTGATACGAGTACGGTTTGTAACCCGGTGCTTAGAACAAACCTTTAGACTCCCAGGTTTACTCGGAGCCAAGCATTTGTGACTGTTATTAGCACGTATTTTTCGATATTTGAGGATTTAAATTTATTTTTGGTTGGTTCTTTTCTCATTTATTTATGTAGGTAAGCTAAAATTCAATTTAAGATTGATTTTAACTAGTTGTACAGACTATTTTTGTACATTTAGATTTATTTAAGTTAGGCGTCTGAATGTAGAAATTAATACATATTTGTTGGATTAAAGTCGGATTCTGAACAGTGACTTGGTCTCATCATCAGGTTCGTCCACATTATCTACTAGCATTTTTAAAATGTCGCGGGTGATTTAACTCAATGGACTTAGATCGCCCGCGAAATTTAAGAAATGCAAAGGGGGAGGCCCATTTCTACTTTTCTTCTACATGTACATATAAGAGAATAAGACGTTTGTGAGTTTTCTGCACGAACGTAGATTAAAATTTGTCTTGCTGCATCATACAGTATGATATAATTTAATACAACCCCTGCAATAATAATTATAAGCCTACCAAAAATCTTTTCCGTTCCGACTTAAACGTTAATTTAATTTAATTTTGAAATTAACGCATCTTGTTGAATAATTACTATTCCACATACATAGAATTTATTCTTATCAAACTAACTGGATTTATACAGGTGCCTTTTTGATTTTGGTGTTTATCTAATAAGATTTTATAAATGAAATATTTAATAGCTATTTATATTTTATTTAATGAACTATGAACTTTACAATATACAATAATCTTTAATTTTAAATTGGAGCACTGAGGATTTCAGTGTACTTCTTGATTTTACTAGCAACACTCATATCAACATATCTATCTCCGATGCTAACGATCATTCCACCGACAATCGAAGGATCAACTCTAGCTGTAAGGTTAATGGTTTCGCTGGACTTAAGGAACGATTTTAGAACCCCCTCAAGTTTCTGACGTTGCGCTTGTTCCAACGGTTTCGCAGTCACCACTTCACATTGCACCTAAATTAATATCCTTATTATAAAGCAATAGTTTTTAAAATCGAAACTACATACTTCTCCGCGATAAGCCGACATAATAATCTTGTATGCATTAATAACAGCATTGAGCTTCTTCAAGCGGCCATTCTCGGCTAACAGTTGCAACAAATTGCTTGAAGCTGGCGACAAAGATGCTTTTTGTGCTACATCCTTCATTGCTGTAACTTTCGTTGATCTCTGGATCGTCGGATTTAAAATAAAGTCCCTAAGTTTAGTGTCTGTCTTTAACGTATCCTGAAATTTAACCAATTCCTTTTCAATGGTGTCTAATTTCTTTTCTTTGGAGCCTGCCGAAAACAGTGCCGTTGCATAACGTCCTTCCATACCGAAGACTTGAATTGGTGGTTTAACCATTTGCTGGGCCACATTGCTCGTGCTTAAGTTGCGTACCTATAATGATAGCAAGGACCGTGGCGTTGTATGGTAAACAACACATAAGTATCGGCCACCTCCGTACCACACAAGTTTAATTTATTATATAGTAATACAATAATTAGTCGTTTCGAGGACACGAATGGTCCTCGTCATCAACCGGTGACCAAATTCGGTCCTCGAAATAGCCATCCCGAACTAATTATTGTATTACTATATAATAAATTAAACTTGTGTG
Source organism: Oryctes borbonicus (assembly GCA_902654985.2). Lineage (NCBI taxonomy): Eukaryota > Metazoa > Arthropoda > Insecta > Coleoptera > Scarabaeidae > Oryctes > Oryctes borbonicus. Next base: position 10,267,643 of record LR736862.1, read on the forward strand.
GTGCGGAGGGTGCCGCTACTTATGTGTTGTTTGCGTACCTATATACAGAAATCATTAAGTACAAAGGTATGTATTATGTAACGGTTACGCATGTAATTTTTTAAATAAATAGCGAAAATGGCTACTAAAATTATATAAAAAAATACTTACGAGGATTGTAAGCTTCGATGTGGCCATAATTACTTCAAGACAAGGAATTGATTAAATCGACATACACCTAACTCGGTAAATGAAAATTTAGACAGGTTGGACTTCAGAATCGTTAGGGTATTTTCACGTGGTTAAATGGTAACGCTAGTATTCGGCAACACTGGATTTTGACATATTCTCCGGTAAAGTGAAATATATATATAGCGACCCCGATATGTAAAAAAAAGATGCCCAACAAATAACATTGCATTGGTTATTAAAAATTTAAGAAAAACGAATGTCCCTAAAACAAATACCATTTGATTTTCCATAGATATCGGAACGTATGTGGTCTTACGTTTATTTGCCAGAAATATAAAATTAACACATTACAAATATGTACAAGTAAATCACAGTTCAGCAAACTATGAGAAAGGCACATATCCAATATAGTTTTTTAAATTACGTGAATGTGTATTTTCATTAGCCATGTTGAAGGTAGGTCCTTTTTCTCTGTAAAAATGTTGGTCTTGTGCAATGTAGCCGATATTTTAGGAAAGGGGACAGTTGAAATTCGAAGACAAATGGCCTGCTATGAGATTGATTGTCTTAAAGTTACTAAGGCAAGAATCTGTGTCACCAGGAGAATGGCAAGATTTATTTTATGATGTCCACCTAGTCTGTTTATGGGATGAAAAGGGCCCAAGCAAATTGAAAGAACATCTACAAGAAGATATTGTACAATTTATAAAACAAGCTCAAGCACGAGTTCTCTCGCATAGAGAGGAACAAGCTTTGCTGAAGGCGTATATAGCAGAATGGCGGAAGTTCTTTACACAATGTAATTACCTACCTACTCCATTTAGGCAGTTAGAAAGTTCCTTGCAGGGGAAACCGGCGATGGGGACTGCGAACTTACAAACTAGTAACAATAAGAAGGGACAAAGCGAGGAAAGTATTGTGAGAAAACTTATGTTAGATTCGTGGAATGAAAGTATATTTAATGATATTAAGCATCGACTGCAAGAAAGTGCAATGAAATTGGTTCACGCTGAACGAAATGGTGAAGCTTTCGATTCTCAACTTGTTATAGGTAAAAATCATTACATTTATGCTTTATTTGCATTGCATAGATAAATTTGATCCAATTCCGCATCCAAAATAATAGAATAAGCAGCTGTAACTCCAATATCAATTTCTTTCTCCATGCTGTAATTAATTTGATGATCTTTTTATCTAGACCGAATATTATCCGATTGATCATGGAACAAACTTGATCAAATCGTAAAGTACAAAATGTTGATATAGTCACAATAGTGTCTTTTGTATCTCGGAAATCTATTAATAGTAGGTGATAAAATAATTTTTGTACCGCAAACATTTTTTAAATGATTTGCACCACTTTCGGTTAAGGATTACTTACAGAAAAAAAAAAGAAAATTATACTATTTCGCACCTAAAATGTACCAAAACTCATCTCACCGTACCAATTATTTAAAAAAGTACCATCATACTTTAAAGAGTGCAATCTAATTTGATTTCAGGTGTTAGAGAATCTTACGTAAATTTATGTTCGAGTATAGACGATAAGATGCAAATATACAGAGAGAATTTTGAAGCAGCATACATCCAAAGCACTGAAATGTTCTACAAACTGAAAGGGCCAGAGCAATTAGTTGATAACGGCGTACAAGCGTACATGCGTTACGCGGATAATAAGCTCCGCGAGGAGGAAGCAAGAGCACAAAAATATCTAGAGGCAGGAAGCAATGCTGTGATCCAATGTTGCGTCAAGGTGTTGGTCGGCAACACCTTACCGATCCTCTTAGCAGAATGTGCGCCTTTAATAAAAGCCGGGGAGACTGAACGTCTGCAACTTATGTTTAGGTTATTGGAGCGGGTTCCCGAAGGCGTTCAACCTATGCTAACCGAATTAGAATCTCACATAACCCAAGCCGGTTTAGCGGATATGGTCACCGCGGCTGATATTATAACGCAGGATTCTGAGAAGTACGTCGAGAGGCTTTTGGAACTCTTCAGAAAATTCAGCTCGCTAGTACACGATGCTTTCAACGACGATCCGAGATTCCTGACGGCTCGAGATAAAGCATTTAAGGCGGTCGTCAACGACACCACGGTGTTTAAATTGGAACTCAACACGAACAAGAGTATAGGGGCTAAATCGGTCGCGCCAGAGAGCAAATGTCCCGAATTGCTAGCGAATTATTGCGATATGTTGTTGCGCAGAACGCCTCTGTCGAAAAGACTGACGTCTGAGGAGATCGAATCCCGGTTAAAAGATGTACTATTGGTGCTTAAATATGTCTCGAATAAAGACGTTTTTATGAGATATCATAAGGCTCATCTAACTAGAAGATTGATTTTGGACGCTAGGTATGTATGAATATTGTGCCTACTCATAAACGGCAACGTTATTCGCTATATGAATTTTGAAAATGTTTTTTTTTTTCCTTTGGTTGTAGGCAAAAAACTAAATGAGTCATCTCATCTATCATCTATGCTTTCAGCGTAAAAAATATTATTATCACAGATTATCATTCTACATGCATTCGTCTTTTGTCAATAATTTTAAATCGTATTCAACATTTGAAATTTCATGTTTTTTAAGATAGATTAAAACAGCAAAGTCTTAGAATTTCTCAATATAAATTTTAAATATAACATTGCAGTGCGGATAGTGAAAAAGAAGAGGATATGGTGGAATGGTTACGCGAAGTCGGTATGCCAGCTGATTACGTAAATAAACTTGCGAGGATGTTCCAGGACATCAAGGTAAGTGAAGATCTCAACTCCCAATTCAGAGCTTCGACAACCAGACACGACGCTATCAATATAAAAATTTTAAACGCGGGCGCTTGGGCCAGAGGATCCGAGAGAGTCAGTGTTAGTTTACCGGTCGAATTGGAAGATTACATACCGGAAGTGGAGGAGTTTTACAAGAAAAAGCACTCCGGTCGAAAGCTCCAATGGTAAACTGAACGACGGTCACCGTTTCATCACTCTCAATCTCTTAGCTTTGCAGGTATCATCATATGAGCAACGGGACGATTACTTTCGCGAACGAAGTTGGCCGTTTCGATTTGGACGTGACCACATTCCAGATGGCAGTATTATTCGCGTGGAATCAAAGGCCTAACGAGAAGGTGAGTTACGAGAATCTACGGTTGGCGACGGAATTGCCCGATTCCGAATTGAGGAGGACGCTGTGGTCGTTGGTAGCTTTTCCGAAATTAAAAAGACAATTATTAGTTTATACACCTAGTGTTACGGTTCCCAAAGACTTTACCGAAAATACTCTTTTCTGGATCAACCAAGAATTCTGTTTGATAAAAAATGGTAGACCTCAGAAACGAGGAAAGGTAACCCAACTCACGATTTCGCTCGCATTTTCAAAGTGAAACAAATCGACTTCTATTTCCAGATAAATCTAATAGGACGTTTACAATTAAGTACGGAAAGATCCCAGTTAGAGGATAATCATTCGATTGTTCAATTGAGAATCCTTCGGACTCAAGAAGCCATCATCAAGATATTGAAGATGAGGAAACGTATAACGAATGCGGCTCTCCAAGTGGAACTGGTCGATATCTTAAAGAATATGTTCTTACCGTCAAAGAAAATGATCAAAGAGCAGTTAGAGTGGCTGATTGAGCATAAGTATATGAAGAGGGACGATGACGATATTAATACATTTATTTATATGGCGTAAATCTGTTGTGAATAAAATTTTGTTACAACTTTATTACTTTGAATTAGTTTCCCAATACTAAGCAGGCGATTATTTCGCAAGTACGATTTGACATGGATTATGTTGAATAAATAAAAAAAAAAGTTAGATAACTACCCAGACACACGTTTCGCCGTCGTACGACATACGTCGGTGCACATTTGTGGAAGGTGTTACTCAACAAACGTTACATAGATATACTCTCAAGAAAAAGTTTATTTGATGGGTTTTAGGCGATTACTATTAAATCCGTTAATCGTTTCTGACTGATAGATCTAATCTATTTACTGTTGAATTAGATCATGTAAATTCGCAAGAATATCCGTGAAATCTAGGAGTTGCTCAAGCATCGGTGCTGGGACCGTTATTATTTTTATTAACAATAAATTATCTTCCGGGATGGATATTCAATTTTATTTGAAAACAACAAATACGGATGATGTTGAAATATATATGGGTGGGAGTATCCCAAATACCCACATAATCACATTTCTTTGACAAAATATTTGTAAACAACCTCTACAATTGCGGCCGGAGATTGTTGGCATCGCGATCTGAGGGTTGCAAGGATCAACCAATCGCCTACTGAACCAGAGAATTAATGAAATTAAGCACCATGTATAGATGGCTCGTCAGTGGACATTTGTATTAATATTATTATACACTGTACAATTAGTAATATTTGCGTGTGTATTAACGCACTTATATACTGACAAAAACGTCAATCAAAATCTAAATCGATTTACGAAATTAATTGGTCTCAGAAAACATTTCGTAATCCGAAATTCCGTAGCTGGAATCAAATTTCCTGATAAGAAACAAAGAAAATATAAATAAGAGGTAGATATGCATATCTATTCCTATGGCACATCATCATAGTACGGCAAATAAACTTAGGTTAGGAGAAAATTAGAGTTTGTAGATTCTTTTTGAAGCCGAGTATGTGGATTTAAAAACACTCAACAACCATTGAATAAATCTTTATTTTGCTTACGCTCTGTAAATTGACTATAGCATATACAGCAATTAGTTACAAAAACCAACAGTAAAAAATCGTCCAAATTATAACATACACAACTTATATCTCGATGGATATCAATCAAAGTAAGATATATATATGTAGAGTTTATGTAGTAGGTTCAATAGTCTCCCCTCCGCGGATTTGGCCCCAACCAATTAAACGCCAATGCTTTTCTACACGTCTACTTAACGCGATCTTCTCCCCCACCTCGGTGCAGACCGGACTAGTTAGTGAAATTTTCACCAAGTCGGCTTTGGTCGCGACAACTCGCCCTCCAGTACTCAGTGACCCGATATTCACTAATAATACTTCGTTTTTCGATAGCTTTTGGACCTTCGCCCCTTTCTTATCACCTTCAGTACGTACACCAAGAAGACGTTTCAAGAGATAGTAGCTCACCTAGATAAAACGAATTGTTACGGAACACGATTGTTGTACTAGCATTAAAGATAATTCTTACCTCAAGTTCTATGAAAATGCTAGGAAGAGCACCAACCGCTCCTAAAACTTGACCGACCAAGCGATCAGCTCTGCATAGCGTAGGTTCGATTTTTGTACCTACGCCAATGAGCCCACCGGGTACAGCGAATTGGAGTTCGTTTTGTTCGGTGTAAAGGGAGACGATCCGAGAGTATATAGGACGGCACGTTAACCTTCCTTCGGCATCTTTACTCACTAATCCGGGTCGAACCTAAAAGAGTTTTAGGGTAAAAGCGCCACTGCAAGATAACATTTTTCAGGAACGATTTCATTATGCATAGGAAATAGAAACAACTGTGATTAACGTACTTCGATTTCTTGGCCAACTTTCAGCACACCTCTCAAAATACTTCCACCGGCGACACCACCTTTTAAATCGCTAACTTCGCAACCAGGCTTATTTACATCAAAAGATCTGATTACGATCAAACGTGGTTCTGATGTAAAGTCTCTGACCGGTACGGGAATCTTCTTAGTAATGTATTCGCATAACACCTGGAAGTAGGAGCAGGACAATGTATTAAAAACCATTTATTGTTTGTTCTTAAAGCTCTTAAGTCGCAGCTTATTTCGCAAAAGATTACCAAATTTATGTCTTACGTTACGAATGTTACTGCTAACTAATAGAATACACCAGCACAGTCGGTAAGATAGATAGTTAATTTTACGATTGATGTAAGTCAATCTGATGGGGCATTTCTGCTAGCCTCGGGAAGCTCGTAGGCGTGTGTTCGGAAATCGTGCTCGGAAAGAAATGGATCTTTATACTAACAGACCGCCAAGCGGCTTTAAAAGCATTTAGTATGTCCAAAGGAAATTGTGCAGGAAAGTTACTGAATATACTCGGATAAATTCTAAAACTGGTATAGGTACCCTCATACATCAATCAACGTACCAAGCAATGAAAAGGCACAAAGAGTGGTAGTGCACTCCCGCTGACCAGCCCCGAGCCCTCCTTTGGAGATGGCTAACACGAAGATTAAAAGGCAGCTCAGACTCCGTACCTGAACCAGCGTGTAGAGGATGCGGTGGAGAAGAGGAAACTCCTCCGCGCATTATTAGCCATTACTAAGCATACAACAACATAAGGCAGTGGCTTAGAGGCACTTGAACACTTAAACATAGCACCGAAGAAATTTTTTTAAAGGCCACAACATTCCTATGGAATTAAGAAATTATTCAAAGGACATAATAGGCCAATGTTCCCGCAACATTTTGTCAATTTCGGCATACCTAACGACTTGCGTTAAAGCGTACGTTATGGAATTGTCTGCAATCGTTACTTTTTACGTTATAAAATCTATAAATCAGATTTTATGCCTACCTCAATATTATATTTAAGCTGAGCCGATATCGGAATAATCGGAGCACCTTCGGCAACCGTTCCCTGCACGAATTTAACAATCTGTTCATGCTGCTCCTTAGCCTGGCCCTCCTTCACCAAATCGATTTTGTTTTGTAATATCAGGATGTGCTTCAGTTTCATGATCTCGATCGCAGCTAAATGTTCGCTGGTTTGCGGTTGAGGACAAGATTCGTTTCCTAAAATTATTTTGCAATTTTAGTTATGCGATCCGACCAAAATTGAACGTTCGATTTACCGGCGATTAAGAGCAATGCAGCGTCCATGACGGCCGCTCCGTTCAACATCGTTGCCATAAGAATGTCGTGACCGGGGCAATCGACGAAGCTCACATGTCTTACCAGCTGGAAACGGCCGGAGCAGGCCGGACGTAGACAAGGAAACGAGTCGTCCTTTGAGGATCCGCCGGAGATGTAACAAGCAGGCCGTGGACATTTCGGATTATCGCATTTGTAAATCTTTGCATTAGCATAGCCTTAAATCGAATATATAATACAAGTACAGAATGTTAGAATTATACAAGGTGACTCAAATTAATAGGTTAAATTGGTAAACTAGTACTATTTTGCTGCTGATATCAATAATATAAAGGTTAAAGTTTAACCATCTTGTAAAATTCATTCAACATTTTTCCCGAGGATGCTCTCATCTCTTTAATCCCTCTAAATGGCAATCTTGCTCTGCAAAATAGATGTTTACGGTGGGTGATGTTTCGCGAATTTTCGCCATATGGCAACCAATGAATCCGTTGTCTTGGTGGAAGAAAATCTTCAAATGCAGCTGTTTTTTCGCAATTTCTGTATATTATAGTTGATAAAAAAAAACGGCTGTGTTAGACTGGAAACTTCCCAGACTACCCTCGTAGTACTGCTATTTTTACTTATATTTTGAAAGTAACTTATTTGACTAACTGACACTGGGATATACAAAAATAAGCAAGAATCATTGCAGAAGCAAGCACTTTTTCCACCAGGTGTCGTCTTTCACTGTCAAATTTCTTAACAACAATTCCAGCTCTAAAAGTGGCCAGTTATATGAAAATCCATATTATAACTAATAAGAGGGCATTCCTTTACTCAGGGTTGTAATATGCAATACTCTTGTTATCAAAGCGATCCGACTATAATCGTATGTTACGATTGTACTTATTAAAAGTCGTCCCATTCCAGACAAGTCCAAGATATTTAAAAGCGGATAACCTCAGGAAATACATGCGTAGATTTCGATTTCAATTTACTTTATTTTAAAATTAATAAGGTTACAATATGAGAATAAAATAAAGATAAAAAAAATGTAAATAGTAGAAATTGTCCGTATTTAAAATTACAGTTTTAACAAAATGCATGAACAATATTGCAAATTCTAATTTTAACATATATAAACACTTAAAACAATTAATTGAACACAGAGTCGTATAAAGAATAGAATAAAAGAGAGTCTCAATTGATTCATCTTTCCCACATCGTAACATTAAACAGCAAATTTAAAGCGTAACAGGGTGCCGAATTTAAAAACTTTTACGGTGGACCATAACAGATTTATCAATATAATAAAGCTCACCTAAACAACAAGGATTTTATATCAACATTCGCCAGTGAAATTAATTTGCAATAAGGCCTAACAAGTGAAAAATGTGTATGTTTCGTTGTACTTTCGTTTCTAAGTCTGTGAAATATAAATAAGTATTTTTTATTAATCAAAATAAAAAAATATAAAAATAATTGATTTCAATCAGATCATTTTATAATCCAAAAAAATATATAAAAGTTGTTACGAACAACCAGGACATTTCGAGAGTTTGCGCATTCCAATAGCATCCTCTGAAAGTATATCACGCAAGAGAATAAAAGAAAATTTTGTTAATACTTTTTATGAAAAAAGTACCAATTACGCAAATACGTCATTTTTATAGCATCTACAACGAAATTAGGATATGAAGGAATGATTTCATACGCAAATGTAGGCTTTGACGGCCGTTGTCCCTTAATTGATATTTACCATATTGCGTTAAATTCATTAAAATATTAATTATAGACTTATCATCTACAAGTTAAAAAAAATTAATAAAATATGGGAGTACAAAGTAAAAAGTGTGTTAGACATGTAATTTCAATTATATTGTATGAGGTAATACGTTCACTTAGTAAATATAAGCGAGTGGCAGTGAATATATTTTGAACAGTGTTGTGTTCTTTCTTAGCAAAAAAAAAAAAAATGTTACCGGGAGATTTTCTCGTAAAAAAATTAAAACAGATACTTTTTGCATTTCTTAGACAAACATTTACATAATATTTTCCCCTCTTTCTGTCTAGATATTGGCGATTTTGCATCGCCATTATTAAATTTATAGTCGAATGTTAATTCTTCGTTCTTTTCAATGGTTCGCAATGCGAACAAAGCCAGTCTAGGCAAGTTAGGATCGATACAGTCGATCCAAACCGACCATACGCCGATATTAGGTTGGCATGAATGGTTGATGAAATGAGAGATGTTTCCATAAGTTGCGGCATCCACTGTGTACGGATTATTTGAAGAATTGTAGTCAAGATCGAAGAGGTAAGTACATCCTTCGGCATCGTACACCTGTCCTCTTCTTTCCGCTTCCTCGTGGGTGATGACTTCTCCCACATATTCGCAGATAAACTCACCACGATTAATATTCTTCAAAGTCTTAACTCCCCATCCGCGACCATTCTTTGTACGGAAAATGCAGAGTGGTATTTGACGCCCACGTTGGACTACCCTGTTTCTGCAGGACGGTGCGCAGGCGCATCGACGATTACATTCGAAGATAGGACAACCAGGCGGCATGTTAATACGTCCTTTTCCATAGTACTGGAAGTATTTAGTCTCGTGGGTGCCACAGCAATGTTTCTCCTTTCCGTTACATTCTTCGCAAACACAACCCATTAACGGATCGTTGGGTATCTTAATTCCATTCGTAGGTAAGTAGCAATTAATATAGACGAAGCCACTTGGAGGTAATTCTAAATCGTACTCATTTTCAACTTTTATCAAAGCTTGATCTGCATCTGTTTTATTCAATTTTTTCTCCCATTCGGAGAGAATTTTTAATTGACATTCTCTTTGTAAGAGAAGAAAATAATTAATGTATGTTTGTTTCCCAACTTCAATTCTTTTAGTATGTTTCGATCCTGGAGGATATAGTATCAATGCCATAAGCTTCTTCTGTACCTCAAGTTTATCTTTAGGTAGCAAGCTAAAGCCACCTTCAGGGATATATTTGTACAACTTCTTATGAATCTGATCAGGTATATCTAAGCGTTCACGTAACATTTCCATGTTTTCCTCAATTTGCTGTCCTAGAAATTCATTCAGCTTTTCGGGACAATGGCGTAGATGTTTTTCAGGTTCCCAAGTATTCAACGCATCGTGCCAGCCCTCCCATTTCACTAAAAAATAATGGTTACTACCCTCTAATGCATACGATACGATCTCCTCTACAACGTATTCCTTAGAATAGACGTTTTTGTCTGTGGAATTACGAAACTTCTTTATTTTCGTTTTCAATTTTACTACTTCGTCATCACTGGATACGTCGCTTAACTTCCTTTTCACTGGAGCACTTCTCGCGTTTAGGCTACGCCTTTGTGGATTGATCACCTTTCCGTTCTCATCAAACTGTAGCCTCTCTGCAATTAGCATGATCAAACATTACTAATTATTAGTTCAAAATATCATCGAATTTGGCAATTTATATAGAGAAAATATCATATTCGGCTAAGAAGATACAGCCTGATGGGAACGGGTGTATACAAGTATTTTGGTATTGTAACCATATCGCATAACAGGAGCTTGACATAGTAGGGCACGGATTTCGTTTTGAAAAAAGAATTTAATGTAATTTGTTTCATTTAAAACTTTCTATCTCTTCTATCAATAGCGAACTGTATATAACTTACCTAATTTGATAGTGATGTTGCGTTCCAATTCATTTTTAAATCGTACAGTTTGAACGCCAGATATAGCTTTCACTACAGTCGATTTTCCATGGGCTACGTGTCCTATAGTTCCTATATTTATAGTAGCTTGTCTACTAATTACTTCAGGGGAAAGTGCTGTAAGTTTCGTTACATCCTGGAAACGATAAGGCGATCTAAATATGCTCATGCGTACAAGTTAGGTTAGAATAAAAAGTACATTTTAAGAAGCGCAGAGGAGGATTTGTAAATACCCGCACGTTAAAAAGGATTAAGAAAAGGACTTACTAGTTTAGATAAATCCTGTTTATGTAGATTAGGTTGACCAGTTGTTACTCCAGTATTTTCGTTGGACGCCATGTTTTAACGAAAAAGGCGGTGGAAACACGCGCGTTTAACACGATTTATTATTTCTAAGCGGTGGAAACTGAAAATTCCCCTAGAAATCACTAGAACATCACCAGAAGTTGGTAATTAATAACCTTAAACCTATCATCGGCATTTTTTGAATCAAATGTCTATTACACGTCTGTCCCAAAAGAATTTAATAAATCGAAATTGCAAATTAACGCGATTAGTAGGCGCTTTTCAAAATTTAGTTTTGTTCTAAAAATCTTCAGTTGATGTCATCACACTAAAATATCCTCATTTCATTAACTTTCATTGCTGTTAATTTCATTATCGCTTTTTAATTATTCCAAACTGCTAACGAAGTCTACTCCAAGATTCGCAGTGATAACAGATAGTTAAAAAAAATGGCATCAAATCCCACATTTAAGGTAAAAGTCAGATGTGATTTGAAGTTAAAAATTCTCAACCTACTTCTTGTTTTTTTTTGCAGCCGTCCGAAGGAAAAAGAGAAGAATTTAGGAGGTACCTGGAAAAAACAGGCGTTATGGATGCATTAACCAAAGTTTTAGTTTCTCTATACGAAGAACCGGAAAAACCAAATGATGCTTTGCAGTATCCTTTTTCTAATAAAAGAAGCCGTGTTTCTATAATGATAGCAAGGACTGTGGCGTAGTATGGTAAACAACACATAAGTATCGGCACCCTCTGCACCACACAAGTTTAATTAATTATATAGTAATATAATAAATAGTCCGGGACGGCCGTTTCGAGGACACGAATGGTCCTCATCATGAACCGGTGACCGAATTCAGTCACTGGTTGATGATGAGGACCATTCGTGTCCTCGAACCGACCGTCCCGGACTTTTTATTTTTATTATATTATTATATAATAAATTAAACTTGTGTGGTGCAGAGGATGCCGATACTTATGTGTCGTTTACCGTGTTTCTATAGATATTAATATCTTCCTTAAGATATAATCAGCTATATACAAAATAAATTAGCACTTCAAGCTGGAGGTGAAACAATTGACTCACTCAAAACTCAATTAATGGAAGCGCAAGAGAAGATCGAAATCTTAGAGAAAGAAAACGCTTTGCTTAAAGGCGAAGAGAAACCTGAAGAAGAAAAACCCCCCGAACTAAACGATGAAGACGCAATTCCTCTTCCCGCAGGGGAAACCGAAGAGAAACCGACAGAGTAACTGCTTTATTTTCATCTATGTTATTTATTATTAATAATAATTATAAATCATAAGGTTCCTTTCATTGAATAAATATTTCTTTCGGTAGCTTTATTAGAAATTTGTTTTGATTTTCTCATCTTTTTGTACTTAATTATATGTGAAAGGTTGATTTAATGTTTTGGCTGAATTACTTGAGAATCAAGACATTTAAGTTTTCATAATGTAATGGTAGGATTTTTTTTAATTTGCTTTATAATAAAATTATTTTATATATTTCAAACAACTATCGCAAAATGAATTAGAAGGAATTGTCAGTAAAAATGGTAACTTTATTGCAGAATTTCCTTATTATTAGTCCTGCAAAATACAACAAATTAGAAAACTTGTTCATTAATATTCGGAATTTAATACTAAAACAGTTGTATTTATATCAAAATTTTAAACATCCAAAATATTCCTTCAATTCTTTTAGGTTTGTCCGTTCAAGCTGCACTTTTTACTCGGGTAGTGTAAAATGACGTTACTAGAGTAGTCGGTGCAAATGGGTCGCCAAGCAGATCTTCTCGGGACTTTTCATCAAAGTATTCAGCGCTTCGCGTGGCTAGGCTTACGTTTGTTTGCGTTATAGCGGGTCCATTTATTTATTTTTTTTTGCTTTCACTACCACGAGATTATCAGATCATCCTTTATTTATTGTCAACATGGACGTAGCCAGAATTGGGTCGAGAGGGGGCCCAATTGATCGCTTCGCCCCGGATTTTAAAAAAAATAAAAAACGAAAATGAAATTAATTCAGAACCCTAGTCCCCTCTGCCTACGCCCATGGTTGTTGAAAATAATCGGTTATTGTAATATTCTTCTTATTTAAAATTTAAATTCTGGCCGCATATTTCGGTGTATACACTGCGTAGACTCGGATTGCACCAGTACAGCTGCGCTGGTCCCAACGAATTACTCGTGTAGCTGCACCCAGGCCCAACGAAAGCATATTTCTCCCAATAGTTAGTATAGGCTGAACGAACAAATCTTTTACTGCCCACGTTCAGCATATACAAAAGTTGGGCGAATAGCCAATAGGAATGCGGGGCCTTAAGCTTTTTGCACAAAAGTTGCAATTGGTTCAAAAAAAATTAGCTACATTCTAGCAATAAAATTGATGAAAATAAGCTATTGACTAAAATAGAAAAGGATGTGTAGTGCAAGTTATAGCATTTTCAAAATAGAAAGTCATAAAAAGTTTATACTGAGAGTGGGTTTTATTTTTTTTAATCTTCAATAACTTTTTTATTAGATTATTCTAACTCTAAGTTTTATATTTGCATTAAACATCATTTTTATATAACAACCTGCTTTTTTGGGCATGGTTATAAAAAATAAATGGGACCGTGTTGCAAAAGAAACGAAAGAAAATCAGATAAATATTTTGATTGTGAATATTACTTTACAAAAATAAGCAAGTATTTTGTTCTTTATTGATAGCAAAGAATAAAACATTGATTCTCAAGCAATTGATTACTTAACGCAAGTAATGTACGTACTTAGGCAATTTATGACAAGGACATAAAAGCTTGACGTGTAATTGTAATATGCTTTCTTTTATTGTTATAAATATACTCACTTATTCTAGATTTACGAATTTAATAATTTGCATTTATACATTACATACATGTGTATTCTTTACATAACTCGTTTAGTATGCGTTTGAAGAGGCATTTATAAAAGAAGTATGTGTGTATATATTAGAGTGCCTTAATTTATGCAATTATGAAATAAAAATAAATCAATACAGAACTAAAACCGTTTCTATACTTTCACTTCCCTTTGGCTGCTTGACGTCTTTTAACGTCCCAATTAAATACTCTTGCCATATTAACTTCTGTAGTTGTAAATTGATCCCTGTAATAAATCAATATATGAATTAACCACACTTGAATAAAAGTACAACAGAAAATTACCTAAGAAAATCGAGATCATGTTCTACATATCCTAGATTCTTCGTTGCAGTGCTTATATTTTGAGTTAAGAGCTGCTGAGCATCTTCCAAGCTATATTCTAACATAACATTAGCACCCAACCATAAACAAACACTATCCGTCGGTGGAACGGAAGCTTTGACGAACACTTGTTCGCTTAATAAATATTCGGTTTCAAACTCCTCTTTCTGATTCTGTAACTTCTCTATCATCGAGAGTGATCTCTTTAAGTCGGGAATCTGAGCACGTAACCTCTTTCGTTTTGACAACAAATTCAATTCCATAAACTTATATTTCGAGTGTTGTTCATCTAATTTTCTTAGTACCCTATCTACGTTGCCGGCGTTCTCCAATTTTGCCATATAAGCGTCGACATCGTCCTACAATGTGTATATAAATAGAATTGAGGTTACAGATGGTTTAAGCACGTTGAATCAATGAAAATTAGTATTTTACCACAAATTCTGCTTCCGGTATGCCAGCGTACGACTTTTTATCGCCTAAATCGATGCTACTCTTATTTTCTTCCATTATAATGTGCCGGCTGCTTACGGAAAAAATATGCAAATTGACAGAGAATCGCAAATCAAACCTACGCAGGGTGACCAAACGTTTTATTTTTATACAAAAATAACTTTTTCCAATATTGGTATTACGAAAAAATTTACCGCCATCTTATTTCAATTTGAATTCTTGTTTTAATTCCCTACAATTCATAAAAATATTGAAAAATGCTAATTTCTACCAAAAACATGGGTACACCTATAAAAATCACGGATAGATAAAACGATGTGTGTGTTTTATTTACAACGTTTAAATTTTTTTTAATTCTATTTACAATGTGTAGGCGTAAAATTCGAACAAATTTTATATACAGAGCGGTTCGCTGAAAATTGGACATGTCAAATGTTTCGCTCGTTATAGGAATTACAAGATAAACATTGCTATTTTTACATTGTAGCAAAATCATTAAATCCTTATGAAACAAAAAAAAAAAAAAACAATTAGTTTAATTTAATTGTTCATCGGCGTAGTCAGAGCAGGGCAGAGACCCCCCCCCCCAAATCTCTGAAATAATTTCACTTTCGAGTAACATAATGCAACATGTAGTCTTGAACAATGCCAGACAGAAAAATACAATAATCAGCACATTCTGATAAATGATAGGAACTATTTTCATTGTGTAAAGTCAATTCATTTGTAATAACGAATAAGTACACACCGTCCCTTGTTTTCTTTTTGAAAATAAAAGACTCCGTTTGCAAAATCATTCGTTTATTTTTTTAATCCGCAGCGAAGCCCCCCTTTAACCAAATTCTGGCTACGCCCATGTAACTGTTTATGATTAAAGTATTTCGTGTATACAGTGCGTTAAAAAAGAATAGTGGAAAATTATCTGGTTTAAATTTAAAGTGGAGCACTTGTAAATCAATTTTCAATTTGGAATAAATTCCAATGTATTGGGACTTTCTTAAGGAGGCGTGTTAACAAAGGTCTCTTTTTTGTTTACACCTCACAAGCGCACATTAAAATACTGATATTTAAAAAACCCGCAGCAACAAAAAAAGGTAACGTTAATACCTTTTAAAGATTACGATTTGGTCGATATATATTTATTTTTATGTACTTACAATAAAATTTTTTTATATATAATATACCCTAATATTGCTTTCATTGGTAGATATTGAAAAAGAAGGCGTGTTATAAATCTATATGTGGAGCTTCATCTGCAAGTGGGCGTGTTATATTTTTTTACTCTTAGGAAAGACTAACCTGAGACAAAGTGGGTGTATCCTTTCTTAATATATACACCCAACCTGCCCCGAAGCAGCCAATAGAATACGTTATCAAAGTAAAATGCATTTCTGAATTCCGACATTTCGTTTTAATCTGAATATTAAAAGGGAATACGTGGATACGGGTTATTTTTATTAATTAATTTTGAAGAGAATACCATCGTATGAATATCTGGACTATTTCCATTGGTTTACTTGAAGCGACCGTGTTTTTTAATTAACAATTTCTATTTCGGTTATAAATATTAATGAGATCAATAAATACAAAGTTAGAAGAAAATTTATTTATTCAGTACAGTTGTTTACGCATTAGTGTTGGGTTGGGGGGGTTCTAGGGAAACCTTTCAACATGGGCGTAAGGCAAAATTTGGTGGGGGAGACAATTGATCGCTTCGCGGCGGATTAAAAAAATAAGAAAGGAAAGTGAAATAATTTCAGAGATTAGGGGCGCATGGCTTAATTTTTAAGCATCTTTTTATTTTTTTAACATATTAACTATATAAGAATCCGCGAAGAAATTCGGTGGCAACGTCGCATTGGTGTCAAAATTGAAGAGACCAATTCACACAGTACAAACTATGTAAATATTTGAGACATGGCGATTATTTAATTCTAAAAAAGGTGTAAAACATTAGAAATGAAGTTAATAATATAAATAAAAATACCATTATCACATTTATTAATTAATCAATTACAAAATTAATTCCACTTTATAATACTATTATATTATATATAACACCAGTCTTTTCAAAAAAAAAAAGGAGCAGGAGAAGTAAGAATTTACTTATAATAAGACAGAGTACATAAGCAAAGGAAGAACTAAATTGTCTACTTGTGTAGTGTTTGCTTCAACCAATGCAACCAATACTATTCCAACTAGTAATTTCATTATATCATAAGGTTGTAAATAATAGTACCCTGAAATATAAATTGTGGTAAGGTGTAAATAAGAAAAACAGTAGAAATATACGAATTTACCAGATAGAGAGAGCAAATAAACCATTAACATCTGGCTGAAAATACAACCTACAGTCCCTTCAATAGTCTTATTGGAACCTGAAATATTCGGAAGCGACTTTAGTTGCTGATTTATAAAGAAGTAACGATAGTACGATTACCAGACCATCTGTGTCTACCAATCATTGTACCCACGCAACTGGCCATAGAGTCTCCTATACCAACCGATAATAACCCACTAATAAGTGGTAATAGATGCAACATAGCTGAATCAGTTACATCGCAAGGGGCTGGATGTATCCATAAAGGTAAAGAGCAACCGACTAAAAGATACATCGGTGTTAAAGCAACATTCCCTACGTCTTTTTCGTCACAAAATACTGCGAAACCATCTTCCAACATAACGCCCAACGGTGGCATTTTCAAAATCCTTAAGAGCTGTAATATCAAATATTCACTTCAAGTTATATTTAGTTGGGTAGATTGTGCAATTTAGAGGGAAATTTTTCAAATAAAAAGATGAGTATAAAATTTATTTTAAATATACAGGATGTTCACTTTCCGCTGCATACGATACACGTTGGTTTTCTTTTAATGGAACATCCTATATATTATAACGTTTTTGGATGCTCCTTTTCAATTGAGGTCAGCTTTGCCCAACATTATCTATATCTGTCTACCTTAGTTTTTGGGATAATTTTAACGTTTTACATGCTGGATTGCTTGTTCGATGGATACAATTTTAAATTGTGCTTTATCAAGAGTTATTGCCTCAAAATAATTTTCATTTGAAAACTTTTGCCTCTAAATTGCACAAGCAAGGAATTTATCTTTCATCCAAGTATTAGGTGGACACTAGTGATATTACGAGTTGCTTACACGAGCACAATTTATCACTTTACTTGATTACTATCACTTTTAGAGTAAAAATTCCACACTACACACTTATTCTAACACGGTATGCTTTATTTACTTTGTCAATGTTGTGTATTTTTATTCCGGAGTGGCATTAACATGTTTCTTGCGCAAGCATATTTGCTCCTGATGTGTGAAAACCCCAGGTCATATATTTTACGAGGCTTTTCCAAAAGAGATCTGTGTTGCCAATCATCAGACCCTCCAGCTCAGCTTTTGTTCTCCTCGTGCACGCATTGATCTCATTCACTTTCAGTCTCCGTTCCCTTAGCCAGACTACCAACGGATCAGTTGCTTTCTGCAGTTTCGTAATGATCACATCTGGATACCTCAGAATGTCGCTTGTGTAGAGTATAACCAGCACTTAAAAGCGTCTGGTCAGAAGCCTATTCCCAGACCGCACAGAAAATAGTGCTGCCTCTTAAATAGGATGTAATTAGCCCAACAAGTTCCCCGCTGGAACTCATGCTCCATTATGTATCGAAAGTCCAAGGAATATCTAAAAAGATTAACCATCTCACTTCGTTCAAGAGCAATCCTTACCGCATCAGAAAGTCGAAAGAGTTATGTATCAATCGAGTTCGAAATCCAAACTGCTTATTCGGGTAGGGAAAGAGACAATCTAATTCGTTTTTTAGTCTCTTTAATATAAAGGATTCAGCCACCTTTGAAAGACCTGGGGGCGATTTTGCGGGTCCTTCCCCAGTTTCGAGATCGTAGTCACTATAGCATGCTTTTAAATGTTAAGGAAATACTATTATTTTAGTATCCACTTTACCAGGCTCAGCAAGAAAATCAGTGCCTCTGCGAGGAGATCGACGAGAAACTATTCGGGTTTTCGAGTTGGATGTTCAATTCAAGTTAGCAAGTTATAATACTTGAATCGTTACATCACTAGCAAACACCCTATATACAATTGAGAAAAATGTTAGTTACTTCTAATGCAATAAATACTCCCAACATAATACCACTGGCCAAGTACAGAAAAGTACACTCAAATAATAAACCTGGCAGGAAAACTAATATCGCCAAGACATGAAATGACTTTCTTATAACTGTCGATGCCTTCTGAGCTCCTTTAATTTGCTTTGATACGAGATAGATTGCGCAACTGCTGCACAATACCCAGTAGGCAAACATAAATAGCTAAAATATAATTGTTAAAGTAAATTGTTAATAAAATATTTTTTGTTCCAACTTACTATATTAAAGTCCTCCGTAATAAGTTCGAAAATCCACAATAGAGGATTCTGCCTTAAAATTAAATATAAGGGCAGTATTAAAACAAATAACACTACTATCACAGACATGACGTAAAATGTGCAGGGAGATCGAAAACATTCATATCTATGACTCAAATAACATATCAACGTTAGGGACAATAATCCCACCTAAAAAATAAATCTTATTAAGAACGCTTTCGAAAAATTCGAAACAGGTTACCTGTATAATAAAGGTAGATATTTGTAAATTTGTTTGCAAAGGAATGTTAATGGAATAATACAAATTTATAACGGTAGAATATAAAAAAATTGTAAAACCCTGAGCACAAAAGAGAGCTTCACCTAGCGTAAATGATAACGGAAAGCTCTTTAAAAGATAGCGATAAATTCTATAAAAACCAACAGTTGATAAAATCCCAGAATAAAGACTTAAGACCTTGCCTGAAAATATATTTATGTACGTTCAAATCGGTAATCCTGCAATTTACGATCCCCATTTCATGTGATTCATCCGTGTACGGGCATAACTAGATATTGTTGCCAGATTATAATATCACGATTAAGAAACATAGTGATAGGTATTATTAAAATAAACGTAAGTACCTGTAACTAAAATATTTAAATTCGACGGAACGATTTTCGAATGGTAACTAAAGTAATCGATTAAAATGGTGGGAACGGTACATCCGTTTTTCTATACAAAAAAATGATCATATCAAATGGGAGACGTAAAATGCATGATTACCATTAAATTTTATTGAATTAAAATTTTATTTTACCTTTACCGAAAAGAATGTAAAATATACAACTTATGGCAATAGCAGAAACCACGAAATATCTTGGGCTTAATTCAACACTGCGGTTCTTTATGTACCTCAAAATAAAAAGAATTGTTGCGTAGGCGATAGCCAAGGAGAATACGAAACTATAGTGGTACAATTCAGACGATTCATCGGTGTATTTTATGAAACTTCTCGTTATGGCAACGGGCAGTATGAGCCCTAGCCACAATCCATTTCCCGCATTTGGTCTGAAAATTAATATTGATAAAGTATAAATACAATCCCCAACATCTTGTTTTTAAATAGATTTACCTTACATTAATCACTTGTACTTGCATTTTGAGACACGTTTCTATTCGTCACTGTAATAAACGGTTATCAATCATCTTTCTTGAACTTTATCCTTCGTTGCAACACGGAACATTTTATTGATATTATTTAAATTAAATTTTTCCTATTTGAAATCCCAAAATGCATTTTAGCAACAATTTTAATTTGGTGTCAAAATAAAAATAAAAGTCCCTACACAAACATAACCTTTTTGCTACCAATTCAGTTTTTATTGACAAGGTTTTTTTCTGGATTTCTATAAGTAGCATTTAAATTACAGGAAGATGTAACACGTTCACCATTAACCATCTTCGTCGATATTTCACAAGTATGGGATAAAATAGTAAAATTAAAAAATAATAGGAATATTCGAGCTTAATGTTTAACCTATTTATAATGAATGATTTTAAAAGCTCCAGGTTTAGGAGTTACATAGGGACTCCGGGAGAGTTAGAGGTAATACAAAACGATTAAAGAGTTTCGTTGTATGATTACGTTCATATTTTCAGGATATCCCATTAGGTGATTTTAAACGTGCTAACTTGTTGGATGGTAAAATACCTTAATCCATATAAGTACTAAATGACTACAATAAAAACTTTGATTTTAGGAGAATTATTTATCGCGGACGCGGAAAATGTTATATTATATACTTCCCTTGGTGAACCAAAAAGCTATAGGAAAGGTGTATTAACTGTGACAAATTTCAAATTATCATTTATTCCATGTGATGAAGACGAGGAATATTGCGGGGTCCAACAAAGCTTTTTTCTAAAACCTTACGAGATATGCCTTTCTTCAATTGATACCGTTTATCATATAAGCGAGAAAACAAGAAAGAAATTAAATTTAGGCCAAAATGTATCCCATAAAATAAAAGAATTACAAGTGATTTGCAAGGTATATCTTTGAAATAAATTCTTTACTATTAATACACGAAATTGACATCTTTATTTCAGAATATGAGAATGTTTCATTTTAGCTTCTATCAAGCGAATAAGGATAAAGTAAAAACAATTGTAAATGCCATTTTATACCATGCTGCTCCGAAACGGTTACCATTATTGTTTGCATATGATTATAAGTATGATTATTTCCCATATTTATTATGTGTTTAATCAGTTTACACTTTAGAGATAGGTTTAATTCGTCAAATAATGTATTAAAAGATATACAATTGTTTGAAAAAACGAGTGATTGGTTAAAAGAACTAGATAGGACAAAAACAAATAAATTAAAATGGAGGGTATGCAGAGCAAATGAATATTTTGAAATATCGATGACGCTTCCGCAAGTATTCATTGTGCCAGCTTCCGTAGAAGATCATATGCTTACTAAAGCAGTGGGACATTTTCAGTCTCATTATTTACCTGTCTGGGTATGAAATTCTGCTCTCAATTTACACTAGGTAATATTTAATAAATTATTACGTTCGAAAGGTTTGGGGTACACCACATAACACCGCCCTTATTCGAATGGCTGATTTGGAAGCAAGTATTCAGGATCGAACGCAAGAAAATGTATTGCTCGAGCACATAAGAAAAAGTCACGATAATCTTTTACAACCCCAGATTATCGACTTAACGAAGGATTTTCCTACAGCAAAAGAGCTTCAGAGCAGTTTCGTCAAACTCAGAGACCTCTGCAATCCAAGCAGCGGTCGCTTATTCAAACAGCAAGATAATAAGTTTTATAGCTTATTAGAAAGTACAAAATGGTTACAGTATGTCTCGATGTGTTTACAGAATGCTGTGAATGGGGCGCATTATCTTACATGGGAGAATTCTACTGTTGTATTGCAAGAAGGTAATTAATATTGATTCCAACTCGAAAATTGAAGTGATTTCTAATTTAAATAAGATTCGTCGGGCTCGTTTCAATGCCTATCGAGTTTAGTCGGACCCGATCGGGTTGGTTTTACATCGAATCGGATTCGCAACCCCCTCTGTAATTTATGTCAGGTTTAATTGGGGCGAGCCCTGGCTGAATGGGATTATGTGAATGATTTTTTCTTAAATACGCGAATATTCATTCTCCCCTTTTCGTCTATGCACTTGATCCCTAAACTTTAACAATTAATTAATTAATTAATTAAAATTAATTAACTCAAGCTAGTACCCGGGTTACAATACGAGTTGACGGTACTCGTATCGATGGTACATTTGAACATTTTCTAACGTGAAATATTGTTACAGGTAATGGCAGAGATATGAACTGCGTGATATCAAGCCTAATACAGTTAATTTTGGATCCACATTGGCGCACGATACGTGGTTTTCAGTCACTGATACAGAAGGAATGGATAGTTTTAAGCCATCGATTTACGATGAGATTAGGCCTTATCGATAAAGATTGCGGCGAAGCTGCGCCGTATTTTCTACTGTTCCTTGATTGTACATGGCAGCTATTGCAACAATATCCAACCGCGTTCCAATTTTCCGAAACATACTTGACAACGTTGTGGGATAGTACTTACACTACTATTTTCGATACCTTTCTATTTAATTGTGAATATGGTAGACAGAAGGCAAAAAGGGTAAATAGCTAAAAACCATTTTATCTGTTCTTGTAATGATTAATTAGGCTGCAAAAACAATCAACATGAAAGATGCTTTTCTTCACAAAATGAATATGTAAACGTACTGATATTAACTGATCTGAAAAAATTTTCTTCTATTATAATTGTTGGTGGATGAATAGAGTTCTTCAGAAGGTACGATGTGCATCTTGTGTGCATAAAGCTAGTCTGAAGTTTCCAGCCTAACATAGAAACCATTTTTCTTTTTTTCAAATTCAGTTTACAAATGCGATTCAATGAAAATTTCTGTCCCCCCAGCAAAACCTTGAGCCTAGAAAACAAAAAAATCGATCTGGCGAATAAGGTGGGCGGTTTATCAATTTGAACCCTAATTTCTGAATTTTTGTTATGGTGACCACTGAAGTGTGAAAGGATGCGTTGCCTTGGCAAAACAAAATCACATTTAAATTCACCTGCTCAAAATTTCACTGGCAAGTGCGCAAATTAATTGGCGTAAGCATATTACCTTTCGTGGCTGAATATTCGATTTTTTTGTTAAACAACAATTGAGCGTTCATCTTCATGTTGAAGCTTTTCAGACTACGTCTTTGTATTGGATAAAATTCTAATGAAAGTATATTTTACAGGATTCAAGATCGAGCGTTTTCTTAAGCGCTTGGGATTATAGTCGGCAGTTTCCTGAAAACGATATTAATTTGTTCTGTAATCCACTTTACGATGATAGTTTTAATGATCGCATTCACCCGAGGTGTGCTGTTCCATTTTTGGACGTTTGGCGGCAATGCTATCTACGATGGTTATCCGCGGTAGAAATACTGAACGGCGGTCAACCCCAGATCGATCTAAGTTGTAGAGTATTAACAATGGAGATAATGGACTTACGACAGATGCTCTTAGCGAGCGATGTCGATGCGCGTCCTAAGTACAATCAAGCCAAAGAAGATATCTTACATCTAATGCAGAAAGTCAACTCCTTCTTTCCGTTCAGTCGAAACGATGGGCAAGGGCAAGGTTTCCTACCCGGTAACGATCTACTCTCGATCGATGGTCAAGATTCCCAATCTTTACTTAATCTTACTAATGAATAGTGTCTATGCTACCTTATTTACGTTTTTGTTGTTATTTTAATTTTTTTTAATTAAATCAATTTTCCGATATGTTATCTAGCAGGAATGCGTGTTGCGCGAAAGTATTGTACAAAAATATCAATTTTAGAACGAAAAAGTATTATAACGCCATATATAAATGTCAGTCTTCTCGATGTGATACTTTTCGCCCACGTTGTATATCCTCTTTTTTTAATATATTGAGATCATTGCTTTGAACTAGTAACTAAAATTTCTACTAATCGAAAAGACGGTGACAAATGTTAACAGAAATACGTACTGAAAATAAGTATATTTTTTTATTAAAACTTTTTTTATTAACGATCAAACCAAATTTTCAGTTTCGAAGGAATGCAAAGTTTTTTTAAACTGGAATAAATAAAGCGTTTTGAGATTTAGTATTTAGTTGTTTAAGATGAGAGATACGGTATTATTCTTTTTTTTTTTCAATTGTGTTGAAGTTACTTCCAAAGTTACTCTTTTCTTTTCATTTTTTCTGTTTATAGTGTCTTATTGTTTTTGTTTTAAATGAAACCAAAAAGTTTATTTTATTTATGCTTTATTTATATAACTAATAATAGTAAATAAATTGCACTAAATACACTCTCATGTTTTCTTCTTTTTCCCGTACAATATGCTTAAATAATAAATGGTTTTCTGTCGCTATTGTCATCTTTGAAATTTAAATTTTCATTGGCGAGCCTATATTTTATGTGAAAGTTGCAAACACGTTTGAAATATATTTATAGAAACGTAAAATGCTGTTGAATTCTATTTATGACGCGTTTTCTAAGTAAGTACCGTTTTGAAAATTGGCCGCTGCAGCGCTGCGATCGGCATTCTGCACATGCGGGCTGTGTAGAGTGAACCCGAAATGAGAAGTACACAACAGGTGATATGCGCAAAAGAATAATTATTATTACGTGGCATTTGAAAAACAGCAATGGGAGGATATCAACTAATGCCTCAGTAGCGTGCCGAGCTTTGATTAGGTTACAGCTAGTTATTGTTGCACTTGTCTTTCGTTTTTGTATTAACAAAACTGTCTTTTTCGAGGCATTTGGAAGGAGTATATTACTACAGTGCTACAGTCTTGCTTCTCGTTCATGAAACTACTTTCATCATTTTAAGCAGCTCATTTCTTCAAATTGCCGACGCCACTGGTACATTTTGTTTGCACGTTCAGGTATGTACTTCTCATGTTGAGTTCACTCTATCTACATCTGTTGGTAAGCCGCAGACGCCATTACGGACAGACTTTCACGCCTCGTATCAGTAAAAATGACTCTAAGTGATAACATGACGATAATTGAGGTTGTTTTGCACAGCGGATAATGGGGAATGGGACACTTCTCTAGATTTGGCATAATATAAAATTGTAAAATTTGAGTAAATTAAGCATTTTTTTGTTGTTTTATACTTTTAACATTATTTCGGCAGATACAAACAATTAAAAACATTGCAGCGCCATGATACAAACACAGCAAAATAAGAACTGTATAGCTCGGTTACGTCACCAGCGGGATTCCCCTACAGTAGCGGTTTTCTTTATTGTATAAACTGGAAATATTATATTATTGTGATGGTAATTGGCACAACTGTGTATCGATGACGTTTGAAAATCTTAGGAATTTTTTCGATTTGCTAACAACACACAGTTGTAAACAAATTAACAAAGTGAATAAACTTTGTTTTAAAATATTTAATAAACTGGTACACGTTTTGTAAGATTATATTCTAGTGATACGAGCAGCACATATGGCGTCACCAACTGTAATTCTAAAAATTCCCTGCTATTTTTTCTTTTTAAAGGCACGTTAAAATTTATTTTAAATATTACACCAATAAAAATTGTTCTTGTTGATTAACATACTTTTTTATACCCAACAATTGCTAATATATCAATATTTTATTATAGCACCTCCAAAATCTGTACATCTGCTTTTGATTTATCAAAAATTACATTCTCTACGACACTGACATTAATAACTTTAATTGGAGGAAAAATTACACCACACAATTTTTAAAATTATAAGAAGATTTACTTTGCGATGATCGTGACTGTATCTTTAGATTTGTTTGTAAACAGATCATACTAATTGTGCACTAATTTGAATAATATTGCAGAATTTGAGCAAAATTACGCATTGTGTGAGACAGTCTTTAGTTCTTGTTTTATAGTTACCACCTTCGGATTTATAAATGGAAATAAATAATAATAAGCATTTTGAGGAAGTTTATCAGAGAGTTGTGTTTTTAATCGTCGGCTAAACGACCCTGTTTAAAGATTTCAAATTTAATTTAAAAAGATATTAGTGATTGGCAAGGGTACGTGTATAATTGGTTGCCTATACTACAGACTTAACTATTTATTTTTAAATAATTCCGTTTTTAAAAGCACTATATGGGTGTAATATGTTGCTCGTTTTATTTTTGGGTTAGCTTTATTCCCATATTATGTGTTTATTATTATTTAATAATTACTTCTGCAGTGCGCAATTAGGTTTGAAATATTCTACATAGATGGCGCTTATTACTTAAATCAAACATCATTATCGTTGTTGATTTTATACTGTTTAATTAATATATCTTCATCATGCACATAAATAAAATTAAAGTAATTGATTACATTGTTTTTTTTTCTAGAATATTTATTAAATCTTAGGTATATTATCGAAATACAATTGTAAATATATTTTATTATTAACAAAATAATAATAACAAGATATTCTCGCCTACTCGGATCTTCGGAATGATGCATTTTATGCGTTTAGCAAATCTACAACGTCACGTGATCGCACTGTATAAAAATCCCACAATCCTCCTAGTGTGCAAATGTCAGTTGTGATTGGTGGATTTTCTTTGATTAATTGCAACCTACTCCCTCCAGTTTAACAATTTCGCCGTTTGGTTCAATTTCTTTCATTCGCAGATAATAGGTTTAGTTGTGTACGGTAGTGCCAAGAATAAGTGAAAAATGTTACGTACAGTGCGATCGGCTATTAATAAAGTATCAAAATGTAATTATTCAGCGCAAGCCTTGCCTCCGCCAGAAGTACAACCTAAGATCTTGTATTCTGGGGTAATTTTTTTTTAATTATTCCTAAACGATACACCATAATTTTAAGCATCAATACCTTAAAAAATTCCATTTTTATAAACGCTGCCGGATAACACGAGAACATTAAAAATAGATGAAAAATTTTCAACGTAGCTTTGGCACATGCATTTGTCTCATGTACATATGTCATTCCGAAACGTAAATAAATGAAAAACATACAAGAACAAAAAAAATTCTTATCATTTATCCTGCTTTCATATTATGACATTGAGAAGTTCTAATAGAACATTTCTTGTAAACATCAAAGAAGTCGTTTGATGTATATCAATTGTTAAATTAATTATCATGTTTCTGGTTTTATCAAATGTTTTATAATTGCAATAACTGCCTGTAATGTTATATTGTCACAATTTTAACTAGAATAATACGCTTTTATTGCAATTTAAAAGCAATTGTTTATCATAATAGAGAGCCAATGAAATAATAATTGTTATAAATCACGTAAGAAAGTCTTATTTTTTACTTTTAATGTTTCTATTTTATATCGCATTTAATTTTATGGATAATAACTAGAGCCGGCATTTTTTTAATTTCGGACGATTTAGGTTGATAGTTCCGGTAGTAACGGACATATTCCTCAATTTCTTAACATAATACGTTCTTTATTACCGGAACCATCACCGCGAAATTTAAAAAATTCCATCTCTAATAATAAAACATTTTTGTTTACAATATTGAAATAACACCGCCATCCATTAATTCGTATTATTTATTGCATTATAAAGTTAAAAATAAAACTTTTCAGTTGCATGCGTATTTATATTTAAAATTTTTTATCGCATATCGATCGATTTTATTATTAAATTTGATCTTTCACTAATTATTTGCATTGTCATTCCCTATTACGAAAATACTTACTTATATTTATAAACAAATAATTTTTTTATTGATGTTTGATTATTGGGATGATGGCGCAATAATTACATAATAATGAATAAATATTTATTTTTTTGACGGTTCAAGGTTGCAATTCTGATTTCTTTTTGAACTGTATTGCATACAAATATATTTTTTTGCATTTAATTTAATATTCTGAAGGTGAAGGTTTCAAATTCCAACAGCCAGACGATATTGAGAAAGTGAAATATTTTTAGATTCAAGAGGGGCCAGTGTCCATTAAATAAGTTTTTTTTTTACATCTAGTTGATTTTTCTTAAATAAACTAAAAAGTTCTTGAATTTGTTTTGACCATGGGCGTAGCTAGAGGGGGCGGTGAAGGGTCATGACCTCCTTGTAAAATGTCTGAAATAATTTCGCTTTCATTTCATATTGTTTTAATCCACGGGGAACAATGCAAAAGGACACTTTCGAGGATGCGTTGGAGGTTTCTCACATCTTTCGATCACATTGAGAATGAGGATCCAACGCATCCTCGAAACGACCGTCCTGAATTAATTAATTAAACTTGTGTGGTACGGAGTGTGCCGATGCTTTTGTTTTGTGTTGTTTGCCATTATTTGGCTAAACTATTTTTTTTTAATTTCGTATTAAAGTTAGCAATGGCTTAAAAAAAAACATGTCGATGACTCTACCGTAATCTAGCATAGCTTTTATTATAGGAAGCAGCACGTGGGTTAGTAGCTACCTGAAGCGATCTGCTGGTGTTTACTATTAGGGTACTGTACCAATCCTTGATCTCACCCTCATAATTTATGTTGATTAAATTTTTTTTACACATGTTTTAAACATCACAAAAAGATCAGAATGTATTCAACAAAGAGTGATGGTTGTAATAATCGCAATAAAATAGATCTCGATTATTTAGTATCGGTTATTCCACTTAAGCTTTTTTTTATTACGTCATTAATCTACAAATGCAATAACCGCAACCGCTTGAATACAAAAAGTAATTTTTGGTAAATACCGATAAATCGCTTGAAATCGCTTTTAATAAAGCGTAAATATTTAGAAAAATTTCGGACTTGAACTTGTATTTAAACGGATAATTTAATAAATATGTTTCTTGCAGTAATTTTATTTATACTCTTTTTCTTGTTTTTAAAGGCTTTTCAAGGGTTCTTATTAGCTGTGTTCTTTTGTTGATAGCATAAAAAATTTGCAAAAAAAACATATGTGTTTGAACTTGATTGAGTTGATTTGATCCTATCTATTTTTTTATGGAGCTGTGAATGTTTCTACGCATCTATACTCCAATCAAATGTAAATACAGACAAACCACGATAGCTTTATCGAATCCCCAAAAATTCGCTAATCCAGAGAGGTAAGGGAATCCCCTTATCTCTCTGGATTGAAAAACACGCAGTGATCGAATCAATCCATTTTTTTAAATGCCAAAGAACACAGCTATTGTCTCACCGAAATTGACGCGAAATTTTTTAAAGCAAATATTAAACATGCCCTGAAGACATTAATAATTACGTGTTTCTTTCCAGATTTTCATAAATAATGAATGGTATAGATCAAAATCTGGCGAAACTTTCGACACAATAAACCCAGCAAATGGAGAAGTCATTACAGAAGTTCAAAAAGGTGCACGGCCAGATGTAGATGCTGCTGTCGATGCCGCTCATGATGCCTTCAAGCTGGGTTCACCGTGGAGAAGAATGGACGCTTCTCAACGCGGACGATTGCTATATACGCTGGCTGATTTAATTGAAAGAGATGCTGCTTATATAGCTGTAAGTTGCAGAAGCGTTTATTTAGCCAGACTCAAAAATTAACATGAAAA
This sequence comes from Oryctes borbonicus, assembly GCA_902654985.2. Taxonomy (NCBI): domain Eukaryota; kingdom Metazoa; phylum Arthropoda; class Insecta; order Coleoptera; family Scarabaeidae; genus Oryctes; species Oryctes borbonicus. Next base: position 10,297,295 of record LR736862.1, read on the forward strand.
ATCGCGGGTTTCCTCTATTAAAGTCGGGGGATATCAGAGATATGGTGACTCTCAAGTGAATAATATACAAAATATTTACCAAGCAAACAAATTCTCGGGCGATATTGGTATTATACTCAAATATTGTATTTTTATATCTTTTATCGTACCTTTTCATATCAATTTGTTAGGAAAATATGAGGAATTTTTATAATGTTATAGCCAGAACGTATTTGATAAGATACAGCGATTTTATTGTCTCAGTGAGTGCTTTTTTCCTTAATCTTGTAGAAATGAAGGAAATGAGTCTTAGATCGGGATGAAGAAAGATGATTACCGTCAATGTGGAATTTTTTAAAGATAAATTGATCGATCTAACCAGCGAATTATTCTACGCGAATTGCAATTCATGCAGTTTATCAATATGAAACAAAAGCGTTTGGATTCTGATGAATTTCGTTTGGAAACTTTTTCTTATCTAAGTTGCGTTTTTGATTTTGTTGATCGCATTTTAATTAGAGAACCGAGCGGGTGCGGAATCAAAGATGTGCCGTTGTGATGATTTATTTCACACAGTACTGTGAAGGCGAAGGAAGTCTTCATTCTTGCAAGTGAAAAAAGGCATATCTTGTAATACTTTCTTTTTCTTTTTATATTTGTTGCTATTCATACAGTCATTATCTACGTAAACGATACTAAGGGGCGTTGTATCTAACACAAATAAACGGAAAAAAAGTGTCGCACAAAAAGCGAGCATCACATGAAAATTATGAGTTTATCATCAGATTGTGTTTGAAAAATGACGTAAAATGATACCTATATGAACAATAACGTACGTTACTTCCATCGTTGCCAATTTTTTTTCCAGAGAATTACAAAATATGCTACTATTCTTTCAATTTCTTAAGGAAAGTCAAAGAAAAGTAACTCTAATTTTCCTAGTTTTTTTTTTTACAATTTTCAACACTTATACACAATGTAATTCTAGCGTGGCTTCTCCAACGGAGGTTAAGGACATGCGCATTACAATAATAATAGAATAATAGAAGAAGCACATCGTTCAGAAAATTGGGAAAAAAAGAATGTTGCGGATTTAAAGCACTACTCAACATGTTGCGTGCTGACTATTAGCTGTTGCATCCGCTGAGCGCAATCAGTTACAAATCAGTTTTACTGCGCTATGCCCATGCATAGGTTCGCCCAAATTAATCTCTGATCAAAATAACACAAATCGGCTGCAGAAACAAACCTAGTTCCATGTAAGAGAAATGATTTGATCATCGCTCGAGATCGCACATTGTGCATACTTTGCTGGGCTCTTGCAAAGCATGTTCATTTTTTATGTGTGCTCAGTTTGCTGGATCTTTTTATTAATTAATAATTATTTGTTGTCGTCATTTATATTGTCACATATTGCACAATCGCCAATATGTGTTGATATACTGGATAGGTATTATTCGTTTGTTCTGTGCAGATTTATTCCCGCCTATATTCAATATATTCCCTTGAAATTGAATCTGGAGATCCAATACTCTTATTGGATGTTGTTATTGTTATTATTAAAATTGTTATTATGTACACTGCCGTTCAGAGAAGTTCGGTTGGTTGGTAAAAAACATGAAAAGGTTACAGAAACAAACGAAACTAAAAACAAAATGCAATTTTATTGTATGTACAGGTAAAAAAGACAAAAATAAATAAATAAAAAGTTATTCTGGCCTAATATAACATACTGAACATTATATTTTTTTTTCATCGAAAAAACCTCCTTTGCTGTTAATCACCGCTCGAACTATTCTAGGCATTCTTTCGATAAGTTTTGTTAAAACGGATCGTGGAATATTAATCCGTTCATGTTGCAGAATATTCCGTAAATGTTCTTGTGAAGTTGGGCATATTTTTCGGGTCCTCCTGTCCAGTTCATCTCACAACAACTCTATAGGGTTCAAATCTGGGCTTTGTGGGGGCCATGTCCTTACTTTCAGGGTGTGCTGTTCTTCTTGCTCCTTTAGATAGTTCTTACACACTAACGCAGTGTGTTTTGGGTCATTGTCATGCATGAATGTAAAGTTACGGCCTATTATACGCAATCCTGATGGCACTGCATGATTCTGAAGTATTGCAAAATAATTTTCCTTCCTCGTTACACCCTGCACTCTGCATAAATCTCCCGTTTCAGCAAAGGAGAAACATCCCCACACTAACACAGAGCTACACCCTTGCTTCACTGTAGGCACAATGCAGTTCGGGATCACTTTTCGGTTTTAGATCTTCGGACATAATCTCGTCGATTTTGCCCAAAAACCTCAAACTTTGACTCGTCACTAGAAAGCACGTGTTTCCAATCATCTAACGACCAATCTAGATGAGAACGGGCCGACTGTAGCCGTTTTGCTTTGTTGCCCCGACGTAATAAGGGTTTTCGAATGGCAATGGTTCCATGAAGGTCCGCTTGTTGAAGTCGACGTTTTGCCGTACTCGCCGAAACTTGTTCTTCACGGCCGCGATTGACTTCGGCTGCTATTTGTGGCGCTGTTAATTTTCTATTGCGTTTGCTTAATAATACAATTCTCAAATCTTCAGCATTTGTTGTTTTCTTAGATGCTCCAGGACGAACACGATTTTCTATAGTTCCAGTTGTCCGACATCGCTTTATGATGTCATTTACTGTTGAACTTCTCATATTTATTTTTTCAGCAATTTGTCGCCCCGAATATCCTTCTTCAAACAGCGTAATAATGTGTGAACGTTTTTCTACACTGGTAGGCTTCCCACGTGCTATTTTGAAGTAAATTTTCTTAAAACTTTCGCGCAAAAACGGCAGACGCACACCAACACACGTTCAACAGTAAAATGAAGCAAATTTATATCTTTACGCCTGTGATAAATAAACAAGAGTGATACTGCGGTATATTTCCTAAATGTATTGTTCGTTAATAATCCCCAAACGACCCGTTTCAAAAGATCGGTGCTTCCGAGAAATTCTTGGAATGATAATAAAAGGGACTTTATTGTGGTTGTCGCAATATTTTTACTTTACATAATAATTTATGGCTTTAATCCCTTAGAAAAGAGTGTATGCTTAATATTTTTCTCATTTTATGTATTAATAATTGTATACAGTGTGATATAATAGATTTTTATTGTATGACCGAACTTCACTGAACGGCAGTGTATATCAAATGCAATCGCCAATATGTGTTGCTGTGTTGATATATTGGATAGGTATTATTCGTTTGTTCTGTGCAGATGAATTCCCGCATACATTCAATATATTCCCTTGAAATTGAATCTGGAGATCCAATACTCTTATTGGATGTTGTTATTGTTATTATTAAAATTATTATTATTATGTACAGGGTAATCGGCAAGATAAATAAGAAAATCCCACATAATCTCCCTTGTCTCTAGTTATTTATTGTGTGCTTTATAAAAATCAATCACATTAAATGCATCGGTAGTTTTAGCAAGAATTTAGATTAATATGACCTAAGCTGTTAAGTCATTTATCTAGAATATTGCCGGATTACGTGATATTTGTTCAAAAATAACCACAATAGATTAATATGTAATAATTATGAGTGAATATTTTGATTTCGCAACCCATTTTTGTTCAATGGTATCTTGTATCTAGAAGTGCAATGCACTAATTGCATAAACCTGATGCAAAAGCTATTGAAAGTATCGAGATAGCTTTGTCGGCTAATTGTAGGTATTAATTTTGCATGTTGCTGTTTATGTTGCAAGATGTAAAGGGACGTAAGCATAATTTTACAGTCGTAGAGGATGGTGTTTATTTACGATCCGAGTGTCCAATAATATTTTTCCTACTGCGGCCTAAAACGACAAAATTAGCATTTTACAAAAATAGCTGAATATTGAAGCAAAACGTTTTAAACGTAGCTTAAAAATTTCGTAATAAATTCCACGCCAAAAACATCTGCAATTTTTCATTTTAGAAGAATTACATTCCCTTTATTTACGTTAATTTTTTTTTTACATACAGAGTTTGGAAACAGTAGACAATGGTAAACCTTTCAACATTGCCTATTCGGTCGACGTAATGACCGCCATCAAAGCCATACGATACATGGCCGGTTGGGCCGATAAAAACCACGGGAAAACAATCCCCATGGATGGCAAATACTTCTGCTACACAAGACATGAACCCGTTGGTGTATGCGGTCAAATTATTCCGTGGAACTTCCCCTTGCTCATGTTAGCTTGGAAAATAGCACCCGCTTTGAGCATGGGAAATACTGTCGTACTAAAACCAGCCGAACAGACTCCATTGACTGCTTTGTACGTGGCCCAGTTGAGCAAAGAAGCCGGTTTTCCAGCTGGCGTCTTGAACATTGTACCTGGATTTGGAGATGCTGGTCAAGCGCTGTGCGCCAATCAAAAGGTAACAATCCTTATCGGAATTAGATCTTATCTTTTGTTTTCATCATCAAAAATAAATGATGCAAATCATCATATTTGTATATTTCGCGTAAACATTTACGCTACATGATAAATAAATCCGAATTGTGATTACCTGATTATTTGCTTAGGTTGATAAAATCGCTTTCACCGGCTCAACCCAAGTTGGAAAACTCATCCAGCAAGCATCTGGTGTCGGTAATTTGAAAAGGACGACGTTGGAATTAGGCGGTAAGAGCCCAACTGTAATCTTATCGGATGTGGATCTTGCTCAAGCGGTAGAGGTGGCGCATCAGGGGCTCTTCTTTAATCAAGGCCAAGTTTGCTGCGCCGGTTCTAGAACCTACATCGAAGCCCCTATATATGACGAATTTGTGGAGAGGTAAACACGTGTATAGAGAATAATGGATTCGTTTGTTAACGATAAGATTTACAAATAGTGCGTGCTAGATAATGAGCGAATTAAAATTGTAATAGAATCGAATGATATAGTTGCAATGTCAAGGCTATCTGATTATCGGTTTTTTAGCAATAAGTAATAATAAACTTTACGTAACATATCAGATTTCATTGCATGATACGACACTATTTCGTGTTTATGTAAGAAGTTTGCATGTATTGTACATGGTGCTAGTTATGCAAAATTATCATTAAATTCGTAATTAATATGAAATTAACTTCGATTGGGATGTACATTCTAGGACACCTTTAATTGGAGAAATTCTTGATATAAACCCTATAAAATTAAAACTGATTTATAGACAGTGGCTCTATCTCAGCAATGGTAAATCTTAACGATTTTAACAAAAAAATCAAGCACAAAAATGACTAAAAACATTTCATTGAAAGGTATCTTGAAATCTGCAGTGCATTCGGACTGGGTTAAAAATAAATGACAGCTGACTGCTACTTATTTATTAACAAAATACACTAAACTTATGAATACTGCAAATTTAACCCTTTACACGTTTTAATGTCTTGCCGCTTTTATCATGCGTAAAAAACTACTTCGCTAACTGCTAACTGTCGGTGGGGGAAAAACCGTCGGCGTTGCTAACTGCTGTGTTGCCTAGTACATAACAAAATCTTATGTGGCTCCCCTTAATAATTGCAACTTCGTCGGGATTAAATTGTAAAACCACAAATTTTATTTTGTTCGAAAAATTTTCAATAATAAAAAGCTGCCTTCAACCATGATCCCCCAACGTGTGAGAATCGGCTCTAGTGGTTCGGGAATACTGGGACACCGTCTGTGAAGTTCTCGAATTCGTTTGGGAGACTTCAAAAACACTTTTTTATATAACATTTGCGAATCGTCTGTGCCACAAGATGTGACGTGTAAACGTTGCTCACGCTCTTGTGAGAGCGGCCCACACAACGTATTGTTGCCGCGCCATCGCTCATAAACATCAACAGTTGATTAGGTGACGCTTTAAATTTCTATAACGTATTCACCTCACCATCGCCATTATATAATTAATTAAATCAGTGTGGTGCGGAGGTTGCCGATACTTATGTGTTGCTTACCATACTACGCCACAGTCCTTGCTATCATTATTTATCATTATTAATCAGCAAGTTCATGCTAGTATCCGAAAAAATTAGGCTATATCATAGCAGTGATATTATCATAATTAACACATTTCTTACAAAATAATCGGTATAGTATAATGTCAATTTCTTAGTCAACCTTCTAGTATCCCGGCAAAATTCATTCACCAATTTTTTTTATTATTTAGATCTGTGGAAAGAGCAAAGAAACGTATTGTTGGTGATCCGTTCGATGCAAAAACAGAACAAGGTCCTCAAGTAGACAAAGATCAATTCGAAAAAATCCTAAGCCTAATACAATGTGGTGTAAAAGAAGGGGCCAAACTTATGACTGGAGGGGATCGCCATGGCGAGAAAGGATACTTCATTCAACCTACAGTATTTGCTCACGTTGAAGACCATCACACAATTGCTCGAGAAGAGGTATAATAATTTTTTGTTCGTTTTGGTTCGTTTACCTTAATAATGTTGAACCTTCTTTCCGATAGATATTCGGCCCGGTACAACAATTAATTAGATTTAAATCGCTTGATGAAATTATCGAACGAGCAAACGATACCGATTATGGTTTAGCTGCGGCCGTATTTTCTAAGGATATCGATAAAGTCAATTATATTACGCAAGGATTGAAAGCCGGAGTGGTGTGGGTTAATTGTTACAACGTCTTTGGTGCTCAGGCACCATTTGGTGGATACAAGGATTCTGGATTTGGACGAGAAATGAGCGAATATGGTTTACAACAATACACAGAAACTAAATGCGTTATCACCTCCGTTACGCAAAAGAATTCTTAAAATATTTGTATTTATAATATCAAATATATAATGTACTATTATTATATAATATACTATATCATGTAATTGTACGAAAATGAAAATATTTGTTATAAATTAATTTTTAATTTGATGTTTTAAAGAAAAAAATCAAACTACACTTAATCGTTTATTTTGTATTAAGTATGCGTTAATAAATTTGTATTTTTGTAAGGATAATAAATTCTACTTCATTTGTAAATTTATTTAAGTTTATTTTAATTCAAAAAATTGGCGGCATCTAAAATCTAACAGAACATTCTTGTAGATGCCGCTATTATATTTTCAATTTCCAATGTTTCTTGCTTAAATAATATTTATTTTTTTTATTCGGTTATTTTGGAAATTCTTTAAAATTGGAAAATACAAAACAATATTTAAATAATTTTGCAATTTGGAGATGGTTGTGTTCATCTCGACTTTAGCGTCATCTATTGACGTCCACGCTAAGTGTATATATTTTTCATTACCGGAACTACCAACTTAAATTGATCGCAAAATTAAAGAAATTTACTAGAGATATTACAGTACTTCCAACATCACAATTAAATAACCTAACAAATTAGAAATACCTAAAAGTTACTACATTACAAAAATTATTAGGTTAGAGTTTCGATTGATAACACAAACTCATGTATTATTCATGTTTTCCTTAACGAGCTCGAATTAGTTATGGCTGTTTGACTAAAATGTACGTAATTTGGTTGTATATTACATCTTTTTTTCGACCTATAATCAAATGGTTCCTGCGCAAAACTACTGGTTTATGCGAATTACAACGAATATGTTACGGAGAAGTTAGCGGAGCGCCTAGGATACGTCGCGTCGAATATTCATTGACGCAATCGCGGGATCCTTTGATAAAACAGCTTATAGTTCATTTAAATAGCATTAGTAAGGATAAAAGATTTACTGGGGCCAACGAGAGGGAAATTCTGCGAGGAGCTGTAAACACTGTAGTTTTAGTCAAGAAAATAAATCCTAAAGTGCACTTTCAATTTGTAAAAAGCTTTAGTAAATGCGTAGAGCAGATATGGGGTTATCAACAGTTAATCGCAACTGTGGAGGAGCTGCGAACTACAGCTTATGATTCAGATGATTTAACTCATGAACAAAAATTGTATGATTTATGGACGAATCTGATGCCGAATGAACGTTTGGAATCTCGTGTGACAAAACAATGGCAAGACATCGGATTCCAAGGTGACGACCCCAAGACGGATTTTCGTGGAATGGGTATGCTTGGATTAGAAAATCTCCTGTTTTTCGCTACCGAATATAAAAGTGTTGCTACGCACGTTTTATCACATTCCAATCATCCAGTGCATGGGTATTTTTTTGCGATTGTTGGCATAAATTTAACGTCAATGGCTTGGAACTTATTGAAGAACGGTGATGCGAAAACTTATATTTATAATTTGTCGAAATCGTTGCCAACAATAAGATTATTCCACCAGTTTTATAGTTATTTATTTTACGAGTTTGACAGATTTTGGTTGGAGTGTAGGCCTAAGAATATGATGGAGTTTCCTAATATTAGTGAAAAATTTGAACGTAATATTAAAACGTATCTCAACGATCCTACATCTGTATTTAGGATTAATATATCGGTTGATACAGTGTGATATACATGTTAAGATTACACAAAATTTGGTGATATTTTTATTTATTTAAGTATTTATTTGGGTTGGTATATCGTGTGCAAGCTATAATGTGCACCTTTGAAAGATCATCTAGATTGAAGTTTCTCACTAGCAAATGAAATGAATCTGCTGTTTATATGTTCATTGTGTATAAGTCCCTAATCATGCATAAAAAAATATTGTAAATGTTTTTTCACGTAAAGATTACTCATTCCCCTTTCATCACAAAAACAAAACAGAAATGTAGCCTAATCACAAAAAATATATTTTATTGAAAAATTAGTGTTTTTTATTACAGCCTGGCGTTAAAATACAAAAACCTAACTAACTAAATTACTGGAATGAGAGTATTTGTTAATAATCTCATAGTTATTTTTCTTTTTTTGTTTTCTTCGGTTTCTCTTGAGGTTTTCCTTGTGCCCTTTTTGAGAGTATCGATGCTAAAATTCCTACGCAAAATGTTCCAATGCCAACGTATAATAGCCATGTGTTCTCCTTAAGATATACAGCAATTGCCGAAGTTAAATCATCACTAAAAACAACATTAAATCATGTAGAAATATACGATTCGTGGTGTTAAAAATTAATCTACGTACAAAGGCGTTTTTGGTACAGGCACTTTTTCTGGCGATACATTTTTATACCAATCTTGCGCAAACGAAACAAAGGAAGATACATCATACTTTTGGATAAGATACCGGTACATTTTACCTTGCCTGAAACTGTAAGGAAATGCTTCGTACAAAATTATTTGACTTAATTTAATTCATCTTACAGTATAAATGATGGAACATTGAACACATCAAATCTTCGTGCAGTTGCCGCACCGTTAGTTCCTCGGTTTACTCTCGCTATATTTACCCTATTCCGTAGTTTAGCACCGACAGCTTCTAATCTTGCTTGAAGTCGCTGACAATCGACACAATCAGTGGTATAACTAAAAATCGTGGATTTAGGAGCTGGTAATCGGATTTTATTGCCCTGATACTTACAACATTACAAACCAATCACCTGTTGTAGCACCGGATGCAGCTTGTGTTAAATGTTCGAAAGTATCATCTGTTAATTCTTTAACGATTGGTTCTTTATTATCGGTAAACGTGTGCAAGAGTATCTCATCATTTAATGGACCTAGAATTATGTAATTATAAAGGTATTTGAGGACGATTCATATAATATTTAATACCATCGTAAAGTAATGGTACACCATGTCTGAAGAATACGATTACGGGTTCTTTCGTTGGAGTATATATTCTGGTCATGTGACTATTCTCAACTTTAACAACCCAAGCACTCAAGTTATCCACCAGATCTTCTCTAAGAGCCGATAGCTCATTCTCATAGTTATCGCAGGCTTCACAGTCTCTTTTAGCTAATAAACATGCTTCAATTTAGTAAAAGTACATATTACGATATGTTTATTTAACTTACAGAATAGTACGATTACGTATTTTTCCGATCTTATGAGGTTTAAGAGTTCGTCATCGTTAACTGTTTCGAGGGATGCGTTAATGTTAGTTGCCACGGTAGCGATCACTAATAAACTGAAAAATGCACTAAACATCATGATATATATTTTGGAATGATATCTCGATGGAAATTTACATAAACATGTGATATGGATAAAGTATCGACTGTATTCGGTGAGATACCAGCATCCACATCACCAGACCATTTTACATCATAAGACCGGCATCTGATTTTTGACATAGTGAATTAGGTTATGAATTTGGCGACATCTATGGTCGAATTTACATATCAAATGGTGGTGATGTACTACACGTATAGATGGTACTAGTATCGGAGGTTCTGAAATAATTAAAAAAAAAATTGTGTTTGCTGGGTGGTGAATCCACGGATCGACGACCGCCTCTTTCATTTAGCTCGTACAGAGTCGTGCCGGTTTACACACGTCCTCAGTCAATTCAGACCATCTCTGTTCTCCACGCAAGTCAGTAGCCAGAAAGCACGGTTGTGCAAGTTTCATCTCTAGCTTTGTTCTCTCTATTTCTAATTCGTTTTCTCAGGATAGGATTCTTTTTTATACCTGTTCTATATAATGATTTTCACATTTCCTTTTTCCTTGTTTTCGATTATTATCATCTTTATTCTCACATTAGTTTTAGTTTATAATTTCAGTTTACTCTACCATATATACCGTTTAACCGAGCATTTTCAGAATTTTTTTTTAATTCTAATTAAATTCGATTTCGTTTTATTGCCTATTATTGGAATTATTTTTTTTAAATTTGTGCAAACATATTAATTAAGTTTTTTTTGTCGTTTTCTTTTATATTTACTATATCGCCTAACAAACGACCCCGCTAAGAGTTCATAAATACCTCGATTAAGCATCGTGATTTGTTCAGTTGTAAAATGTTCACAAAAATCTGGATTTGCGGATCATTTAAAAGCCGATGTTCATCGCAATCTCGGTGTCTCGAATGAGAATTTTTATGGCAATCTCTGCGAAGCCATTGTAGCGAAGCATAGTTCACGTCATTGTTGGTATTTTGTATTTTGTATACAGATCGTCTGATAAAACCATATTTAATATCCAGCAAAGTAACAAAACGGGCTTATACTGATAGAATAATGGAAGCAGATGTCAACAGTATTTTACAAAATTTTCAAAGATGTGAGGAAACGGAAGACAGCTTTGTTCTTTGTGAGTGACGCCGCAGCTTATATGCTTAAAGCTGGAAAATTTCTTAAAGACATCTTCATCAATATATGCTGCATATTACATGCACTGCTCACGCCCTCTGTAGAATTGCGGAATTTATTAGAGAGCAATTTCCGAATGTTAATGAATTAATTAGTCATACCAAAAAAGTTTTCTTGAAAGCACCTGCAAGAGCTCAGCACTTTCCTTACCTTCGTCTTCAATCGTAACAAGATGGGGGACGTGGTTAGAAGCCTCACGTACCGCTTTCCCTAACGCATATGTCCGCTACGGTTGGATATCTTACTCTGTCTCAAGCGTCGATGATAGAGGCGGTCGTGGATCCACAGTATGGTGATGAAACGTCCAAAATCCGTAGACAACCATAAAAATTTATTTTAAAAGTAGGGTACGTTTATGTTGAAACTGCGATAAGAGCGATACCCTAAATAATAGAATATCCATGGTTACGAATGCTGCATCGTGCCCCCTTGTTTCCCCTTTATCGTTTATTCCCCGAAATTCACGCTAATAGTTTAAAATGAATAAAACAATACATATTAAATAAAAAGCAATATATTTTTGCACGTCATCTTTACAATATACAAATATAGTACGGACAATACAGTTACATAAAGAAACGTACTCTTCTTCTCTTGCACAACTTAACAAATCATTTAAAGTTGGACATACAAAAACACTTAACAGTAAACACTTCAATATTATTGTGTTATATCATAGAATAATTATAAAGCAATTAGTTTTTACCACATTCAAGTTGGATTGAAACGAATTCCTTTTAACAAACACTTTCTACGAAAGTCAAAAGATTCTGAAGGTACAAATTGTTTCATCAACGGATTTTTCGTTAAAATTTAGCTGTTCGAAAGACGGCGAATTAATTCGAGAGAGGGAATTATAGTGTTGAATAATAATAAAAAAAAGGATATAAAAGACGGAAAGATGTAAATCGTAAGACTTTGGAGCAATTGGAGCTCATTATTAGTTAAGATACGGACGGTTTACAAAATAAGATTTTTATGATTCCTTTCTAAGTTTGAAAAATTAGCCTTGTTCTCGAAACGTTGTAGTTTATGTTAAATAAAAATTTTTCTTGCAATTTTTTACAAAGTACGTTATAAGTCCAAATAAAAACATGCATTTGGAGTGAACCATATGAACAAATGTTTTGTATGGGGATACATATGTTCCCAATAAAAAGTATATGCAGTAAGAAAGTGCCAATGTTCTAAAGCCCGTTTGAAACTACAGAATTTGTTGGTTGGAATGTTGTGTATTAAATATTGTTATTAGATTTTGGTGCGTCCATAAACACTGCTTTTGAGTTTAAAGTTGGCGGTCTTTCTAATTAACTTATAACATTTAAATTAAACCAAAGATCACTTCAATAATACATTCTTTAAGTAGCCTTTCTACAGATTAGAATGAGTTGAAATAATTGTAATTATATTCAAATAAAAACAATGTTGGATGTACTTCATGCGCCTTCAAAAAGCGGAATGGCAAAGCAATGGCAAACAAGTCCGGTTTTATTTTGGCCATATTCATCCAAAGTTGAATATAATCTTTTGGTTTATTCTATTTGCTCCATTCTGAATCTAGGTTCGAGGTTGGTTACTTAAATACTATTTTCTAAACAAAAAATGTAGCGTCAGACGGGTTTAAAAGTTGTTTCACATTATACTTTTTCGTCTAAACTAGGTACATTGTGTACTTAGTTTATTGATACATCTGTAAATGAGTGCTTATAAATTGCTCGAATCTTTGATCGAACAGTTGATTAAACAATTTAAAAACGTAGCTCTTATTTTACGCAACTAGCAAAAAAGAGCATATTTTGTGTTGCTCAAAGTGTTCAATCGAATGTTCGAGCAATTAAAAACCACAGGTTGAAACTAGTTTGAAATTAACTTTAATGCCCGATTGCATCAATTTATGTTAAAGTAATGTTAGCTACCCCCGATTAGTAAATTCCAAATTAAATAAAATTCATTGCAGCAACCTACCGCACCGGTTAGACCTAACAACAAGTTACCTTATTTGGCTTTACTAATTCGACAAGATACCTCGATTAAGGTTCGTGTTAACTTCAACATTTGTGTTGTAGCTTCTAACAGTCGATTATTGCTAATGTATTGACTATTAAAAAAGAAATTAAAAATGTCAAGTAATAATGAGAGTAACGATAACAATTCATCCCCATCATCTTCTTACGATGAATTAATGGAATTAATCAACAGGGTCAAGTATTTCGCCAGAGAAATAATGTTATGGAAAATGTTGATAATTTAGGTTTTGAAATGCGGTTTAGGTTTTCCAAGGAAGTAAGTAGTAGAGGAAATAATATTTTTCAATGTGATACCAACAGAAACTCCAATAATGCGGTTATTAACAATATTGCGATCCTTTGCAACCGGATAGTTGGTTGGCGATCATATAAAGTCAATTCTAAGAAGAATAATAATATGAATAACAACGCAGACAGCGTCTTGTGCATAAGATTGTATTATAAATGCCTCAAACAAGGAAAGCGACCTTACCCTTAAATGAGTAACATTTTGTTGCCTCCAGAATTTTCCATTTTTATTGATACGTCGGCATATCAGTGTTTTATGATCGCTCGAACAGTTGTTTAAACAATTTGAACACGTGGCTCTTATTATTTACTGAATTTTTAGCGCATTTTTAGCGTTGCTCGAATTGTTCAATTAAAGGTTCATGCAATTAAAAAATACAGCTTGAAATTGGGCTTTAATGCTGGGTTACACCAACCTATGTAGTTACTAATAATGCTGCGATTCTTTGCAACCGGATAGTTGGTTGGCGATCACATAAAGTCAATTTCAAGAAGAATAATAATACGAATAACAACGCAGACAGCCTCTTGTGCATAAGATTGTATTAAAATGCCTCAAACAAGGAAAGCGACCTTAGTAAGTACGAGTAACTTTTTGTTGCTGTTAGAACTTTCCACTTTTATTGATACGTTGGTATATCGGTGTTTTATGATTGCTCGAACAGTTGTTTAAACAATTTGAAAACGTGGCTCTTATTATTTATTATTTACTGAATTTTTAGCGTTGCTTGAATTGTTCAATTAAAGGTGCGAGCAATTAAAAAATACAACTTGAAATTAGTCTTTAATCCTGGGTTACACCAACCTATGTAGTTACTAATAATGCTGCGATTCTTTGCAACCGGATATTTTCAACAGAAGATGGGCGATCTAAAGTCAACTGTAAGTAGAATAATAATACCAAATAATAACCAACAGATTGTATTAAGATGCCTCGAACAATTCGTGGTTTTCGTTCGCCAGGTTCTGTTGATATTATTTGAAATGACTCACAATGATTTTCTTGGACCACCAATCCTAACACAAAACATCAGTAAACTCTTATGACGTCAACAAATGCTGTGTTTATTAATACATGTTAAATTTTCGCTGGTGCAACTAACGAAAAATTTAACGTAGATTAACTCTTAACAGAGGGTTTGCTAACTCATGTTAACAAATTTAATCACGGATGTTGGTGCTTCCAGGCACCATAAGTTTATTAACATAAACGTTTTCTTTGTACTTCGTGGTTGGTACTTCCGAAAATCGGCGTGATGTGCATGCTTACAACGTGTTCACTTAGTACCTCGACGGAAGATAATTCCTTTCCTGAGCAATTTAGGGGAAAAGTTTTTAAATAAAATGCATTTGGAGACAAGTTCTACACAATATAAGATTATGTCCAAGTATACAGAATGTTCAGTTTTTGCTGCGGAGGTTACTAATTTGGTGAAAAACCAAATTAGTAACCTCCGCTTAGAAAATAAGCGGAACACCCTGTATATTATTATTTGAGATAATATGACATTTTTGCGAAATCGCCTTGAATTTCTTGCAGTTTTTGGCAGTACAGACGAAAAAGTATAACATAAATCAATTTTCTTAGGTTATGCTCGTTATGAATTTAGGAACTTTTTTAATTTGAAAATTGAAAGTTTTTCTTTTCACGTATTAATAAAGAAAATACAATAAATATTATAACAATTCTTCGATAATAAGCATTAAAAGTTTGTTGATTTAAGCGTGGTAGTTTAGACATTGCAATTTGTCGTCCTTTCTCGATGTTATTTCATCTTGTACACTAGCAGGACCATTTTTAAATGAACAGAATGCATCCTTGATGTTTTATTTAAATGATTCATAAAAGTTACAATCGTGTATATTAAATAATTAAATATTGCACAGTTGCCACGTTAAACAAGCTAAATATATGTAACGTAAAACATCTAACAGGAAAAGAATTAGACTCTTATCTTTTTTTGTTGCTTCAATAATAACAATAATTAACTAAAACGTGCATATTCAGGACAAATACAACAATCTCTTCGTAAGATCGTTTAAGCGATAGTCTAGACGAGAATTAGAAAATAACCCCATCAGATTCTATGAATGACGTACTTATAAGTGTAATATATTGAACCACTCGCAATTTGTAAAGATAGCTGACAACAACGATAGAAAAAAGAATCCCTTCGATCAAAAATAAATAAAAGGGGTAATCACGCACTGTTGTAGTTTATATAAAATAGTTGAATTCTTTTGCTATTCATTCATGAAAATATCTTTTTAATTATTTCTGTCTTCTCTCATATAACAGATGCTCCCTTTTTTTTTTTTGGTTGGCACCTTCTATTTCAGGATTCGCTGCTTGTAACGTACAATAACGGATATTACTCTAGATATGTATGGATATTGTTTTCATTTTAGTCGTTGGGTCACGTTGGCCAATGCTACGGCGAATGCTTGAAGCGCCGAAAATGGATATTGAAAGTCCAAAGTGTAAGCGTTTCCATCTATTCGGCCGAATTGCATTACCTAAAACGAAACGCTTTGTATAAGCAAGTATTTGATATGAAGGTTGATGTCTTGACCCTGCAAGTTATTCTTAACGACCCGTTATTTACCTGTTTTCCTCTAAATTCAATTTGGAAATTTTTAGCAGATTCTTGGGTAACTCTGCCTCCGAAATCTAACTGATACACTTGACTATTCTCGTTCCACATTGGAGCCTTGTTATGCATCACAAATTCTCTGCGTTGAGAAACTGAATGGTTGTTATGGTTGTTGCCACCGTTCGATTCCATTTTTCCTCTTTTCAGCTACGAAGGAACGAATTTGATGAATAAAAAGTGACTGGCAAGATCAACCTTACCTTCTGCCTAAGTTGTGCTTTCTGGAACGTTTCTAGGTCTTTGTAATTCGTTCCGTTGAAGACCTCATCGCCGGAAGCTGTCACTTCATCGTCAGAGCTTTCTTGCATCTTATTCTTGCGATTCCTTTTGCCCAGTAACGGAGAGGAAAGTATGTGTTTCCTAATCGGGGATGCTGATTGGGGTCGTTTTCCTGCACGGGGGAGAAACCAAGATTTTAATAATAATAATAGGGATTTTTTGTCTACTTACCTTTTTTACTTGGTGCTGGCGATGATGGTGAGCTTCTTGGTAATCGGGGAGAGACGGGGGGCGTTCTTTTATTATCGTCTTCCCTTAATCTAGTTAATAAATTCTCTAAAGTAGCTAAGGCATGCGTATGTAACGAAACGCTCGGTTTCGTGCCGTTTGTATGGGAACACTGTTCATTTTGTACGGGAGTCGGCAGATTCTTTTGTTTACTTCTACCCCGATTCTTATTCTTATCGCTATAACTGCTATTAGTATTTTCGTTCTCTTTCTTCCTCCGCATTAACGGTGATTTAGAACTGAAGAAGCCTAATTTTGGCGTATCTTTCTTGTTACTATTGCTGGCATTATTATTGTTATTGAAGGTGTCTTCAACTGTTGCCGTAGGAGACGTTTCGTTCGATTTACTTTTAGGCTTGCTTTCTGGAACTATCTCCAGTATAGCTTCTTCTTTGGGTGTACTCTTAAAGCTCTCCATGCAATGTAGGAGATCGCTCGAATCCAGACTTTTTGATTTTCCGCAATTCTTCAATTTCTTCTGATTGATCTGGTTATTGTCGTTCGAAATCTGTCGCCTACTACTTCGTTTATGTTTACTTTTCCGATTCACCAAAATCAAACGTTTCGGAGCATCTTTCCTTAACATTTGCAAGGCTACTTCGTTGGGGACCATTTGCACATCTACCGAATCTAAATATCCTACACTGCAGCTGCGTATCATTGAATCGGTGACGCTTATCGGGTTGGTTCTTGCAGCTGCTGTTGTTGAAGACGGTCCAGCGGATGCTGCGTCTTCGACAGGGATTTCTATCGCTTTCGCGTTTAACGCTGGGGGAACGACTCCAACTTGATTTGGACTTAAGCGATTCTTTTCTTTCTTCTTCTCAGTTAGATTATTCCGATTGTGGTTGATATTGTAATCGTTTTGCATGGCCAAATCGATCTTTTTAAATATGGATTTTTGTTGATCGCTTAGGTTTAGCGTTAGGGGAATACTGTTATTCTTATGATCGCTAATAATGGACGATTTTACTTGTTGAACATTGTTGGTGGTGTTTGAATAGTCGCTCGTAGTATAGGACAATAATGTTTGGGCTGGAGGCCTATCAAAGATTATATCACTAGGTGCAACGGCATTCTTAGGCGATTGCAAAGCCGGAACAGCTCCTTCACAGTACAAAGGTGATATCGCATGCCTTTGGCTGCCTCCGCTACAGGTTCCGCTTCGATTGTATTGGCTAACGAAGGCGGAGCTTTGGGAAACCGGCGAATTCCTAGGCGACGATCCGTAAGGCCTTATGGACTCGCAGAAATTTGCTACGAGATCCGTCAATTCCACGTAAGGAAATTCGTCTTCGTACGATTCAGCTTTCGCTAGTACGGGGACGTTTCTAGGTGCAACATTCGCAGAATCCGCCCCTAGGTAATTGTTGGATATTTGCGATTTGGGACGAGCCAATCTGTTGCCTCTCGGGGACATCGGGGCTATCGGCGGACTGTTATCAATAGACACCCTTTGTATCCTAGCTTTCTCTTCCAATTGGTTAATATCTTCCTCGTCTTCCGAAAATAAATTCGGATTGAAGTTAGGATCCGGAAGTACGGGGAAGTCGTCACGTAATTCGGTCATCACTAAAGTCATCTGTCGGGGTTGTAAATGGAGTAGCGAGGTTTTGTAGGTAACTTGCCCAAGATTGGAGGGAACTGAATCGACTAAACCGTGTATTTTAAATTTGGTCCCCCATATGTTTGATGTTACTTCTACTAGACGGACATGCTATGGTGAATTAAAAAGAAATATATTTCAGAGATTTTTAATATTTAATATTGTTTTATAGCGTTATTACTTGAAATAAACTTATTAAAGATAAATCTTTTTAAGTGAGAAAGCTTGACATTGAAAACGTAAAACCAGAAAATTAGCGTTATATTGGCTTTACA
Organism: Oryctes borbonicus; assembly: GCA_902654985.2. Taxonomy (NCBI): domain Eukaryota; kingdom Metazoa; phylum Arthropoda; class Insecta; order Coleoptera; family Scarabaeidae; genus Oryctes; species Oryctes borbonicus. The sequence continues at coordinate 10,315,786 of LR736862.1, forward strand.
GCCGCATGAAGCAATTAGTAAAAGTTTTTTTGGCTGAAACGCCTTAGAGAAACTCAAGAAATTCAATGATGGATGTTGCAATGTTGCTGAAAATTGAAGAAACAGTATGTGCCGTAGCAAATATACTTCCTTCGAGCCATTAGCACTTTGTCAATGGATTTATTCATAAAATTTCAACGCATTCAATTGCATATGCCGATATGCACATAAATTTACATTCATTGCATCTCGCCGACTTACCTCAGGTAACGTATCGACGTAGGATAGATCTTCCGGTTCCGGATCTCCGGAACTCTGCCCTGATTGTCGTTCCGAGTGCGGCGCTCTGCTATGAGATTTATTTCGCTTCTTCCGTCGACGTTGCATCCTCGGCGAACCGGTACATCCTTCTTCCCGATCGCTGTCAGAGGAATCGCTGGCTAAGTTGCCGCCGCTGGTCGAATGGCTCGATGAGCCGGAGCTTTTAGATTCTGGTGACCATTGCATGTGTAAATTGTAGTCTATAACAATTCGTAATGAGAGAAGAAGAACGTGCTACTTCATGAAACGTAATAAATACCTTCCACTTGCGGATCGAAAATGACGAACTCCGGTCTGATTTTACTCGTCCTTTTTCCTTTCAGCAAAGGTACCAAGCCTCCGAGGTATTCTAGGTATAGCGTGTAGCACGTTCCCGAAGATACGTGGTTATTGTCATCGTCATGCCTTATCATGGTACAATGGAGGCGGACAGAGCCTATTGGTGGTTTCGAGACGAAGTCTCTCAGAGCACTTGCTTCTGGAACACAACACTGGAACAAAATTATAAATTTCTCGGACTCGCTCACGTTCCAGCGAGAAGTTACCCGTATTGTTTGAGCAAATAAATTCCCTATAAGGTTCCTAATTCTCGGCGGCAAAGGAAGAGCACAAAGTTGAGATTCATGCCGTAGAGTGTTGTAGATCTTCAAACGACACAACAGTTGCAAAGTGGCTATCCTCCTAGATACCCAGGCTATGTGGATTTGGGTTCCCGTCGCCAAGAACAGTCTCTTATCATTGTGTCCCCAAGTCAAAGCCGAAATTGGTGCCTAAACGAAAATACTCAGACGCTTTAAAATGTTGACTTCCGTCGGTGAAATGTGAAAATCGGTGACCTCCTTGGTACTAAGAAGTGATTCGTTCCTGGCATAAGTCTGCTGATATTTTTCAAAAATGATCTCGGGAAGACCAAGGAAATTACGGATGTTTCTGTAACTGCTTCCTACTAACCTGTGTATATGGTAAAACTGTAGAATAGATGAGGATGCCTTTATCGTTGTAGAATTTCAACACGTTGTTGTACTCAGAAGGAGGTGTAATTGCACTCCCGTCCATGGTGTTACCAGCAATGGCTAGCAGTTCTCGGGAGTTACTCCATTCCATACACACCGGACCCTGAAGACCAGTGTTTATTTGAATGGGCGAAACGTCGTCGAACGTCTTTAAGAGGTAGATGAAACCGTTCTGCAGACTAACAGCTAATACAAATTTGCGCTCAGCTGGAAATAATGGCATTCTAAATTATTTTGCAACCTTCAAATGTGTTTCTATTTACAATTTTCGTATTGCTAGATGCAGGGTGACATTGAAAAAAAACTACAACTTACGCGGTAGAGGACCATAAAATAATAAAAAAAATCAAATTTACTAATCTCCGTAACCCTTTTGTTTTTAAAATATTGGATCTTAATTTTTTGTTTGATTCTGTTCTTTGTCGTTAAAGCTCGTAATTCTTCGTTGTTCCATTTTAACTCATCCGAGCTAAATGCCGAGTTGTCTTGGTTTATTTTCCTACATTTTCTCATTACTTCAAAGCTTTTTACTGTGCGCCAATGAAAAAACAGTAATTAGTTATTCTATTTGCGTTGTCGGCGAAGTTTCTTCAACTAACACAAGAATAAACGCAGCTACTCATTAGTTATTCCGTCTGTATTGCTGGGTGTCAGGATAATTTCGCAATTTTTCTCCGCATTAATCGTAATAAAGTGCATTTATTCATTTGTGTGAAGCTTTATGTATAGCTTAAATGTACGCAAATTTAATTCTCGTTTGCTGTATAAGAAACACTTGTAAGTTGATCGGTTATATTTTGCTTGCTAGTAAAGCCTTAATAACGAATTATTTAATTCGCTGAATTATTACTGCGAGAGCTTTGCGAGGCGTAATCGCTGCAGAAAAATTAAGCTTGAACAAGCTCGAAATTTTAGACGCAGAGGCAACGATATTCGTTTTCAAAATAGACCATCGAGCGCGCATCAAAAATCTAAGTAGACTTTTATTGTGTGCGGAAATTGCACTTTTACATATTGTAACCTCCGATCACTTATCCACTCCATAAAAGTTCTCGTAAATGCGAAGGTGTTTCAGCTTTATACAAAGAAGCGTAACGAGCGTGACCATCAATCACGATGACGAGGCGCACAGTTTCATTTCCTATCCGAGGAGCGTACTTCGATTTTTGCCGGTAATTAGGAATCAATCACCTGTACTATTAAACGAACCGGAACTTTAGACGGCTTTTATTTAACTCATCGAATATGTGTCACGTATACTTAACAATATTAACAAATATTACTCGGACTTCTTACCTGCGTTTGCAACTCCAGGATCACTTTCGTCGCCTTCTTCCATCTTAAACTTTTCGCAAGACCACGCCATTGACGAGATTCCTACTTCAGAACTTAATTGAACCTGCGATACCATCGCTCCATGCACATCCATCACGATGATCTGACCGGAAGTTGTGCCGAAGTACACTTGCTGATCGTCCGGCGTCCAAATGCCGCAAGTTATCGTCGCCTCAAGGTTCAACATTGAGGACCAATAGCGTTGGCCTGCCACCGAGCCAACTAGCACAAATCCGTCCTATTAAAACATTTCATCGCATTTATAATTGTTGAGTATATGTGATTCTTTCTGAGATGGATTTGAGATTCAGAGATGATTATTGAACGGGATATCGCAAGTCGCTTTGTTTACCTGGTAGCAAATTAAAGCCATTCTTCCGTCGTGTGACCATGAGAAATGCGTAACGAGGGTGTTCCGATCGTTGATTAATTCGATGGACCATCGACCTTCGTATTTTATCCAAACGAAAATAATTCCGGAACTATCGCATGATGCTAATTTTTGATATGGTTCGTTCCATTTTACCATAATTACCTGGAATGTAGTAAGGAGCAGGAGTGAATTATTAAGGAATTATATTAATGTACAGGGTGAGGCATAATCTTTCGGCCTTATCTTGAATATGATGGTCATGTTTCAAACGAGTACTATATTCGAAATCTTTTCAAAATTTGAAAAGACACTTGTACTTTTCCATTGGGACTTGTACTATACGCCTCGCCAGAGATGGTGAGCGGTGGGTATGCGTCTTCCAAGATGTCCTTTTAAGGAATGTTGTAAACATAAAAGCATGTCAGCGGCAGTAAGTGAAATAATCTAATTAATTTGTGAAGCAACTGATCTGTCGGTGCAAACAATCGAAAGAATCGTTGAAGAAGGAAATGCGGCAAGAAACTCCGTCGAAAAAATATTTTAAAGTCCTAAGAAAAGACCAAAACGAAATAATGTCATAAACTTATCAGAATATCAAATGAGGATAATGCGAGACATGTTTTATAATTTTCATAGAACAAACGAGCGACGTGTTGCGGTATCGGCTCTCCGCTAGAAGAATTATGAATCATTACGAAGATTTTGAACAGATCTAGGAGCTCAGTTCCGATGTATACAGAGTAATAGGAAAGTATTGATGCAATAGATACACGACCTTTGCAAGAATTGATTACTTGCAAAGAATTAAACATTTTCGTGAGAGGAATCCAGTCATTGTATTTATTGATGTGGCTTATAACTAAAGATCGCCACTTTCTGTGAGCTTCATGAAATTAGCAGAGACTCGTGTTTATTCGTCTCATGAGAATGAGACAAAGCGCACGGGAAGTGAAGAACTTTACTTATAACCACATTAGTTATATATCTTTCAAGATGTGGAGAGATGAAAGTATCAGAGGTTCTTTTTAAGGGTACTTCTAGGGGACTTAGGCTAATAATAGTACACGCAGGAGGTAAGGTGGGTTTTACTCCTAACGCTCTATCGATCTGCAATTCCGGCGTAAAAATTGCGGAAAATTATGGCAGATGGCTGGGAGAAAAGTTTATTCCAAACTTACCCACGCACTGCGTTGCCGTGGTTGATAATGCGCCTTATAATAATACACAAGAAAACCATGCTGCAACAAGTGATAGCAAAAAAGGCGAAATTGTTGATTGGTTAATGGCAAAAAGAATTTCTTTTGATAGTAGACTGTTAAACCAGCTAATTAAACGCTGTAAGGATCTATATAAAGCATATAAATTCGGCGATATTCGCCAACGCGGAGGACACAGAGTTTTGAGACAACCAGGTCTTAATCATATCGAGTTGATCTGGGCTACCGTTAAGAAGAATGTCGTAAGTTTTATGATGGAAGATTGTTAATGTAAATAGTGATAGTGACGATGATAACATCAGTTCTGAGGAAAATTAAATTATTTCACACGCATTATTTATAAATTAATCATTCTTCACATGTATGAATATATTTTCAATTCTATGAACTGAGAGTTGCCATGTCCTTTTTATACATTCAATATTAGATGTATATTAGCCTATGTCGCCTATGGTGTTTTGAAACTTTATGTGAAACTAATTGTAACGCCTTCTACTACTTTTACTGTTCCGCGAACTTACTCCCACCGCTCACCAAGTCTCGTGGAGCGTTCAGTAAGTTCCAAGTTAATATTTTTATTCTTCATAAGCACTCTTTCTCAACATTGCTACCAACACTTTGGTTTGTAGTCTTATTATAAATTACATTTTAAAAATTACATTTTTTCTATATTTTCTCCCATAAGATCAAATTTAATTTACATGTACACTGCCGTTCAGTGAAGTTCGGTCATATAATAAAAATCTATTATATCACACTGTATACAATTATTAATACATAAAATTAGAAAAATATTAAACATACACTCTTTTCTAAGGGATTAAAGCCAGAAATTATTATGTAAAGTAGAAATATTGCGACTACCGCAATAAAGTCCCTTTTGTTATCATTCCAAGAATTTCTCGGAAGTACCGATCTTTTGAAACGGGTCGTTTGGGGATTATTAACGAACGATACATTTAGGAAATATACCGCAGTATCATTCTTGTTTATTTATCACGGGCGTGAAGATATAAATTTGCTTCATTTTACTGTTAAACGTGTGTTGGTGTGCATCTGTCGTTTTTGCGCGAAAGTTTTAAGAAAATTTACTTCAAAATGGCACGTGGCAAGCCTACCAGTGTAGAAAAACGTTCACGCATTATTACGCTGTTTGAAGAAGGATATTCAGGGCGATAAATTGCTGAAAAATAAATATGAGAAGTTCAACAGTAAATGACATCATAAAGCGATATCGGACAACTGGAACTATAGAAAATCGTGTTCGTCCTGGAGCATCTAGGAAAACAACAAAAGCTGAAGATTTGAGAATTGTATTATTAAGCAAACGCAATAGAAAATTAACGGCGCCACAAATAGCAGCCGAAGTCAATCGCGGCCGTGAAGAACAACTTTCAGCGAGTACGGTAAAACGTCGACTTCAACAAGCGGACCTTCATGGGCGCATTGCCATTCGAAAACCCTTATTACGTCGGGGGAACAGAGCAAAACGGCTACAGTAGGCCCGTTCTCATCTAGGTTGGTCGTTAGATGATTGGAAACACGTGCTTTGGAGTGACGAGTCAAAGTTTGAGGTTTTTGGGCAAAATCGACGAGTTTATGTCCGAAGATCTAAAACCGAAAAGTGATCCCGAACTGCATTGTGCCTACAGTGAAGCAAGGGCGTAGTTCTGTGTTAGTGTGGAGATGTTTCTCCTTTGCTGGGACGGGAGATTTATGCAGAGTGCAGGGTGTAATGAGGAAGGAAAATTATTTTGCAATACTCCAGAATCATGCAGTGCCATCAGGATTGCGTATAAGAGGCCGTAACTTTACATTCATGCACGGCAACGACCCAAAACACACTGCGTTAGTGTATAAGAACTATCTAAAGGAGCCAGAAGGACAACACACCCTGAAAGTAATGACATGGCCCCCACAAAGCCCAGACTTGAACCCGATAGAGTTGTTGTGGGATGAACTGGACAGGAGGATCCGAAAAATATGCCCAACTTCAGAAGAACATTTACGGAATATTCTGCAACATGAATGGATTAATATTCCACAATCCGTTTTAACAAAACTTATCGAAAGAATGCCTAGAATAGTTCGAGCGGTGATTAACAGCAAAGGAGGTTTTCTCGATGAAAAAAAAAAATAATGTTCAGTATGTTATATTAGGCCAGAATAACTTTTTATTTTATTTATTTTCGTCTTTTTTACCTGTACATACAATAAAATTGCATTTTGTTTTTAGTTTCGTTTGTTTCTGTAACCTTTTCATGTTTTTTTTTTACCAACCGACCGAACTTATCTGAACGGCAGTGTACATATCTTACAGAAATACACGTAATTTCCAAACGCCGATACGAGTTTTATTCAGCTCAGGATCTCGCGCCCAATAAAATTTATCTTCAACTACCTGCTACTCATGTAATCAGTTTTCGAAAGGTTAGATTAATGAGGCTTCGCTTAAAGATTCAAGAGGAAAACGTCGGTCGGCCCATTCGCGTATTTCAATGTACGCTACCGGGATTTTGTGGCTAACGATAAATTCCTGAGTGACCGAGTGTTGGCACGATATTTTTCTTGCTTTGAGATAGGTTGTTTGGATTTTCCGTTAATAGCGTAGCTAGATAGATTTTAAGTTTCCTTTGCAGTACCGGCACGTCCACCAAAATTAATTTTAATTTTTTTAGGATTTCATCGACTAATTACGTTCGATGTTGGTACATCTAGTGATATGCTTTTTATTTGCTTTTAAAAATTTGTTGTTTAAATTGAAGCTTAGCTTATTAAAGCTTGTAGTAGTAAAAAGTATACAACTTTACATTATCAAATCTTGAAGTTTTTCTGATTTTTTAGCGAAAAAAATAAATACTTTTCGAGAGCTTTCAAATATATTTATAGCCGCGTGTGAAGATATATCGAAGGTCGAAATAGATTTAACTTTCAAATCAGGTAAATTTCGCCGAAAGGTTTCCGATTGTTATCAAATTGACAAAGTTGTCGGCTGTGCGTTTATGGCATCAGCGTATCCATTTTAAAAGTTGTATTATACGACCGAATTCCACTCCACGCAGACATGCAGAGGTCTATATACGCTTGAAAACGCGTTTACCCAAAAGGAAAACATTTTCGAGCGTCTCGTGCAAAACGATACGCCGTTAACTCACCTCTGATCTATGTCCTCGTAAATTGTAGTTTGTCCGTAAGGGGAACTCGACGTTTTTCTTGCAATGACTCGTCGTGAACGTCACTCCTACTATGCCTCTGATATTGCCGGTGGCTAGCCAGCCTTCCTGATAATAATTCGTTCTGTTTAACTTCCATCCTTCGTCCTGCAAACATAAATAGTCGTGAAAAAAATCGATACGATGAATTGACGGAAATAGAATGCAAAGGGAATAAATACACGGATGGATGTATGGTAGGTATTATTTATGCATGTTTCATTGCGAGCTTAGGCTCGTTCTTAATTAAACTAGATGGAATTGAATTTGCCGCTTCGGAATCGGAATTATTGATTATCGATTTGGTAATATTTTATTTATTTGGCAATTGTAACGGGGATATTTATATCTCCGTAATCTAAAACAATTCATTTCGATTCATTGATTTCATTTGATTCGATGTGGGTTTTATTTTGATTTGATTTCGAATACAGCTTTGGCGCGTAGGTTGAATCCTAACGCTGTAGAGTATTTGTTTGCTTTACAATTGTTAGAATAATTCGGAATTTAACGAACTAAGGCGGAAGAATTTGCATTAATTTCAATAACTACATATTAATAGGTACTCTTGAAGTTCAAAGTTATTTGGCAAATCTAGCAGTTTGTATTTCATTTAATGTGTATGAATATTCAACTCGAATATTCGAGTGGGTGAGGTACCTTCTAATACTCGAAGCTATTTTTTATGGCTTGCGAGATTAGCGTCTATTCGCCAGCTGGAATTGATAAGCTGGAACTGTCTTGGTTGGACACTAGTAAACGGATGAAATAAGGTTGCAAAGTATTATCTAAGTTTGTGAGTTTTCATAAATAATAATAATGATGATTTATTTCCATCCTATAACAAATCAATACATATAAATTAGGAAATCTCAAGGTTTTTTTTTGGACGTGTACGACATAATCTGTCTTAAATTAGTCCCTAAAAACTACAACTCTGCGTGCAGAAAATAGAAAAGAAAAAGAAGAAAATTAAATATAAGACAAAGGAATGAAATAACTAAACAAATAGTACACTACCCGACAAAAACATAGACGCGGTATCGTTTTTATTTACGAAACAAAGTTTATAGACATTATATAAAATGTAAATGAGGGTTATTAATACTTGTTATGTTAATAGTCCATTTATAGATATTTCTCGGTATTTATTGCTTGATGAGGGGTAATTGAGATTTTCCCAGATCAAAATAGGAATTTTAAATGCGACGAAAATTTAGACCCTGCGCATTTATTACATTGATATAAGCAAAAATGTTTTAATTTGATACTTCTCTTTATATGCAGCGGTTGTGCTGGTAAAGTGTACACATTTCACCGCGAGAAATTATATTTTATAAAGTGTTTGCAATATGGGTAGAAAAAAAGCAATTATCCTTGATAGAAAGGGGTAAAGTTCTAGCCTGGCACCAGGATGGTGTTAGTAAGAAGGGAATTGCTCGTCGGTTACGAAGAAGCGATCATTGCGTTAGAAATTTCCTAAAAGATGCGGAAAATTACGGCAAACCAAAAGGCCAGGGGCGACCGAAATCTGTAAGTGAGCGGGATAAACGCATGCGATTGCGGCGTGCATCCAATTCTTCTGCGTTGGCGAGAGTTATTGCAGAACAGGCGGGGGTACAAACGCACGTTCGTAATGTTCAAAGGATTTTAAAGGCGTCAGCGGTAATATCACGGACGAAAATGTTGAGAAAACCGCCACTTTCGGCGAAACACAAAGAAGCGAGGTTCAGATTTGCTGAAGAACACATATCCTGAAAGAAACAATGGGAAAAAGTTATATTTTCCGATGAGAATCGTTTTAATTTGGACGGACCGGATGGGTACTCGCATTATTATCATGATCTGAGAAAGGAACCAAAAGTGAAAATGACCAGAGAATTAGGGGGTGGATCTGTGATGATATGGGCAGCGATTAGATTTCGCGATAAAAGTGGGATAGTGTTTTGCACAAACAAAATGACATCTGTAACGTATAAAGACTTATTGCGTGACAATCTTCTACGTTTTGGAAACTAATGAGCCGGGCGCAGTTTTGTTTTTCAGCAAGATAACGCGCCAATTCGTAAAGCAAAAACCATCACTGAATGGTTTAAAGGGAAAAAGATTAAAACTTTGCAGTGGCCGGCACGGTCACCAGACTTAAACATTATTGAAAACATGCGGGGTGAATTGGCACGTCGCGTTTATGGCGGAGGCCGTCAATATTTCACGGTACAGGAACTGAAAACTTCAATAGTGACTGAATGGCAGAATATCCCTCAAAATTATGTGTTAAATTTATATAAATCTATTGATATCAGACTATTGGAACTGATTAAGAACAATGGAGGATCTACGCATTACCGATCACTCATTTGTTGATTTTTGAGAGCGTCTAAATTTTTGTCGCAGAAATTGTTTAAACATTGGAGTAATAATTTATTATTTAGTTCATATATTACCGGAGGAGATATTTGTAAGTTTATTTTACTTTTATGAATAAAAACTTAATTAGATATCTTGCTAGTTTTGCAAAGAAATGTTGTAACCCTTAAAACCCGTAAAACATCTTACCGCGTCTAAGTTTTTGTCGGGGAGTGTATCTGAATTAAATCAAGCTACAGCACAACACATTCTATGAACAAAAAATACTGCACAATTATGAGTATTACCCCACGCCCTGACCCTATACCCGAACATTCGCAACCCATGTCAATACATCGTCACACCATACTCCCCCTCAGAATCACTTGCTTTAATTTTACCTTAAATAGTCCCTCACATAACAGCTTGAGATGGATCCGATATTTTATTATAAATATTTACTATTTGATATGGAAATGATCGCTCAAGCAGTGCGGTCCGACGCGTTGGAGGAGTCAGTGAGCCCCTAATTCGTAAGTTGAGAGTATGGACGTCCGTACGGAACTTTATTTTGTTATAGAAATACAATGGCTGTCTATCCACGATTATTTTAGGGTAAAATGTGGCACTCTGGAGAGCCCCCGATTTTTCTTATTCGACCAATTAATAACTTATGCGACACATGATCTCGTTCGCGTATACCGAATATCATGCGCAGATATGAATTCTGTACTCGTTGTGTCGGTAGACAAGTAATAACAATGAGGATATTCACCACATGTGCGTTAAATCTATCATAAGAATGCTGTCCACTGTCAGTCCCAAGTTCTTGGCCTCCGCTTTAATAGGAATACTGACACCGTTAATTTTAAATTAATATTTGCATTTAGATACGATAGACCGGTCTTATTTCCAAAAAGCAATACAATTGATTTAGATGGTTTATCATTAAAGACCTAATCGAAAAGAATGGTGCAACTGCACATAAATACGTGTTTACCCTGTTAGCAAACGGACAAGTTGATGATCAACATTTTTAACGCTTTCCTTTCAATTCCGACACTTATCAACTTCGCACCGCGATATGTATTACACATAGCACACAGCAAAGAAGGCCGGAAAGTGTCGACATGTAACGAAGTAGCTCTGTATCCCCCCAACCTCTCGCGAACAAATACCACTGGAAGGCAAGTGAGAATGTTGCGCTCTAGTCATGGTAAAAACCTCTCTTTTCACTGAAAATCTCCCCTTATTATTATTGTCCCATTTTGAAATACGTTGTTGCCAAAGCGGATCATCTGCTCTACATCTCTAACAATTTACAAACGTAGTCTAAAAGGACTTGATTAATGTTGGTTTGTATAAAATGGGAGAATCTAAAGTATTCTGGGACGGAAAAAAAATGTATTGTGCTCATCCACATTGTTAGGTTTTTCCTTTCTTATTTATTTAAAAGCGAAGCAACGCTGTATATCATTAGCGCGTGAGTAATTAAATGTCGAGAATTTCAATTCTCTTCAAGTACCCAATAAGAGAACAATATTAAAGCAAATACCAGCAGTTTTAAAAGCAATAAAAACAATAAAAAAAAGATACAGTTTCCCCTTTTATTTTTTCCTACAGCGATCTATGAGCGTTGACCTTGCGAGATAAATTTCCTCCTCAAGTTTGAAATCCATTTCGCACCGGGTTGAAACTACGTCACTGTTAAACGGAGCTGATAATTATCGAGCATAAACAAAAATCAATTTCCATTAGAAATTCGGATCGTATTTCGGACCCGGTTTCAAATTACACGGCATTGCGTATATACCGTATTATAGTTTCCTACGTAATTTATGGCGCATTTATGGCTAAAATCTCATCGGCGGTGCTAGCTGTTAGATACACGTTAATTAAAACATCGTCTGCTCAATTAATATTTCGTAGAAAATTTCTGCGAGAATGCTACATTGGTTACCTCGGATACAAGGCAAGATTGCCAATTTTAAGCGCTGTTAATTACAGCGGAATTAGTTATTAGAAGCTATGTTTAAAGTACTAAAATTCATAAGAATGTCCCTCGTAGGAACCAAGATAACGTTCAATCCGCTTAATCTTAATCCCAGTATGGGTTCTTCAATCCAGATCCTTTGAACTTGGATTAAATTCGATGAGGTGATTCATGGTTTATCCCATAATGACGTTTTTAGATCAAATCAAAAGAGTTAGAGAGATTCTGCTTGGTTGCAACCGATTCGGCGGTTAATTTTCTAATGAAAACCGTTAAACCTGCCGACCAGTAACGATAAAATCGACGAAAACTAGAACGATGTCAATTTCGGGTCTGTTTTGGGTGGAGCTGCTGATGGTGCGAAAACTCCAAAAGGCCATAACTTGCGAAAATTTGTTTTGATCTTCGCGTTTTTTTGGTAATATAAGTCAACGCGATTCGGTGCACTTGTTCTCCTATAGTTTTCCTACATGGTAAACTTCAAATGCCTGGAGAAAAGGAGATCCTAAACCGATAGAACGAGCGCTTTAAAACTAAAAGAGCTCGACTCTGTGGCGTTAACGATGACCTACGTGTATCACACCAACATACATTAAATCGATGTACGAAGAGTGTAAAACGCAAGGTACTTCATGTCTTACCCGAGTATAGAACAACCGTCGGAAATACTTCGGGAAAATCCCATCAGCCAGCTAGTTTCGTCATGTTTCCTTCAGCGTAATTTCACGGATACGCCTATTAATGCTTTACACAATGTTATTCTGGAGATTGGGGTAGATACGCGGATAAGATCTAATCCGCCTGTTCCGCCAGAATCGCTTCAGCACAATGTCGTATTTCATGAAAGGCATCGTTGTGTAGAATTGGAATTTAGTCGAGAGTTTTATGAATGATGAACGATAGACGAAGTATAGTTTAAACCTACGCATCACACAAAGAATATCTGGATTATCCTGTCTGGGCAATAGTTAACAGGATTATATGGATTATACGCGCTGGGGGCTTGATATAATCTTCATATTCTGAACGTTGGTTGTAGTGTTGCTACTTAAATAAGATGGAAATGCAACGCTGGTTATCAAGGCAAAAATATGCGAAGGAGATATTGTAACAGGTGTTACTTTTTATGATTATTATTAAAAAGTATCGCCGTCAATTGATCTTTGAATTGGAATAAGTCGACGTTTCGTCAGACATTGCGGCTGACGTCTTTAGGAGGATGTTGAAGGTTCACTAATCGTGTGAGAAATGGTGATAGCTCCGTAATAAATCGTCGTGCTGTGCGCCGCTTGTCAGTTCGTGTAGTGTGTCGCAACATATTCCTTTTTCTAGAGCTGGACTTGAAATTTCGGGCCACCCTGGAGGATATAGGCGATATGGAGGCTGGCCCTTCTATCGTGGTTTCACCCAGAGAGCTTCTGCAAATAATCAAGCGGACGCCGGGCAGAACGGCCCCTGGAGAAGGGCTCTAACTTGCTGATCAACCTGACGTACATTTTCAACGCAGTGCTCCGACTGACATACTACTCCACCCAGTGGAATTCTGCCAGGATTATCCCAGCTTTGAAACTGAACAAGAACCCAGATGGTTATCGGCCGATAGCGTTGCTCGGGACCATCAGCGAGGTTCTAGAATTAACGGACATTTTGTAGCTAACCAGCTCCTGGATCACTCCACAATTCTTCATTTGTACCGGATTAGGTCACTGCTGTCTTTAACAGGAAACAGTCCACTGTCATGGAATCCCTGGACTGGAGGAGGCATTCGGCAAGATCAGACATGAAGGACTACTCCTGAAGGTGAGGGAGGCTAGCTTCCTGCCCAGGCTTCTTAAGATCATCATAGCATGCCTCAAGGACCGAAGATTCCACACCATAGTAAATGGGATGGAGTCTTTAGAGAGCTATCTGGAGTCCCACAAGGATCGGCGCTAGGCCCAGTGCTGTTCACAATCTACACCATAGACATTGGAAAATCGAAAGATCAACGAGTGCTAAATGCCATCTATGCAGATGACGCAGCAATCCTGGCAACATCGCAAAACGCCGAGTTGGCGGTCAAACTTCTGCAGGCGCATTTGACCAAAATCTCAAACATCTTCGATGCTTAGGGACTCACGGTCAATCTAAGGAAGACCTCGGTAATAACATCGCATACGGGGCAAACTCCATCCTATATCAAGGACTCGGCACACTTTGTGAGCAAATGAGAAAATATGAAACTCGGCGCCATATCGGCAATATCTTCTGCGAGGACATTGTTATATTGCTCCTTTACGAACAGATAGACGGTGCAGCCATGGAGAAATTTGAATAATTTGTCTTGGGACCGCCAACTTGTCTTGAAATGCGCTTTTCTAATTTTTGAGACCTTTGTCAGATATTCTTTTAAAGGATAATTGGGAATTTTACAAGAATTGTTGAAATAATAAAAGCACTACTCAACATTCAACGCTACATGTCCAAGGAAAGGCTTTATTTATATTGTATTTTTCCTATCAAGTAATTTGACACAAAGAGAATAAAATTTAAAAACATGAGAGTAAATATTATTTCACAACGTTCTACATTCACGCATCTACTAAATAAAATAAAATAAATGCGTCTTAAAGGGCTGTAAATAACATACAGTATTGCTGCAGGGTCTGCGTCAGTTCACCCTTACATATATTTATATGTATATGTAAATATACATATAAGTATATGTAACATAAGCACGATGTTGGTTAACACGAAACATAAAATCCTTTTTTTTATTCTTGTAGATTGCCATCACTTCCTATGTATATAACACTGTAAACAAAGAAAGGGGTTTACATAAGAGGAAATGGAACGTAGGTTTTTGACTTATGCAAGGGCCTGTCTAGTTGATTATCTTTTTTCTATTTACTCATTTGTTATATGTTTGCAAACTGTTTTATACATGTTTCCATAATACTACACAAATTTTGTTCAAGAAATAACGATCAGGCGATACCTGTCCGCTGCAATAAAGTTTTTCCTTTTATGCGAGAAATAGTTGCAAACCATGGAAGTTGATTATGGAAAAAAGTCGAACATTTCATTGAATGTCCAAAGCTAAAAAACGAAAAGCAAAGTTAATGCAACGTCGGAGAAAATTATTTAGGTGAAGGGATTTCGATGACCCCGAGACAGTTGGGTCCCTCAGGAGTTTTCAATACACCTCAGTGTGCCGGTATCTCGGGCCCAAGCGGGGCCCAAAAAGAAGGCTAAGTTGGATCTGACAGATTCATCTACAGAAAACGAAGACGATACGTGTTTTATTTGATGATAATGGCGTGTTTCGATTCGCACATTTTCTAACCTAATAAAGGAAATGGTAAATATTTTCCTCTATAATAACATTCAGCTTGACTTAATTAAAGTTGAATATTGGGCCTCCCAACATGGAACTTTTATGTACTAAAGCGGTCATAATTATACCACTTGCCTGCATAATTGTGATTTACTGCGGCGGTCATGCAAAAACCGTGCCGCCATAACATAATATAGCGTTACCCTAACGGGATTTCTCGCTCCCCCCAGATGAAATCCGCGCGTACATTTAAAAGCACCGCGTACATCTCCCGATAATAGAGTTTATTAATTGGAATCTCGTGTCTATTATAAACGCATAGGGCTTATATTCCACGACGTGCGTCCGTCACGTGTCCGTAATTCGTTCCTCATTGCCACCGCGCAGCATCACCCTCGACTGATCGTCATTCTTCTCTCTTTCCCTTTCATTCCTGTTACGCAAACAAATGATTTTGGCGTCTGGGGCGGCGAGCTTTTGTTCGGCAGGATGTTGAATGATCAGCGCGACCGGGATTTGAGCGGCTTATTAGTGTCGGGGCATGTTTGGCGATCCGCGGGATATATCAATAAAAACAGCTGCGCCTACTGGTGTAGCTCTAAGTAAATTCGCGAAGGTTTACGAGCGATGGAGGAACGCGTGATAATTTTATTATCTTTTCCTCTGCGTGGAAATTGGTTTTCCAAGATTATATTCGGGAGATAAAAATTTATTTCGCAAGGAAGCTTAGATGAGATTAATTTGATTTATGTATGCTGGTGTGTTGCAAAGAATTTACCAAAGTTCAGATAATAACTGAAGATTTTGAATTAAGCGTTAACGGAAGGACTTAGTGAGTTACACGTTTTCGGATTGTTGATAAGTCGTCTTGTTCTGATGTTATTGTTATTCGAGTGCTTCAAAGTATACGCGATGCAACCTAAAATTGGGGAAAACCTTTGAAGTAAGTTTAGCGAGAAGAAGCTCTGGATCGGACGCAGTGTTACGAATGATTTACATGATTCAAAAATGGTTGTCAATCAACCAGCAAGGCCCTTAACTGCAACTGATGACGCAAATCTGGTACCTCGTTCGTACCTCGTGCCATGAGTTGCAGGAAAGGAAAAAATGGAATAGATTTTTACTGGCAATTTCCACGCCCAAAAAAAGCGTGCCAGTCTTCTCCCCATATCAAATAGAGACAGAGTTGCGTCCGCTCACTTTGCCTCAGTTTTATACCAAAAATCGGATGATCAAAATAGATCAGGTATTGCAGAATAGCGAATAGCGGGAAGTGGCCCAAAGAATTTCCGATTCATAAGAATCTCTAAAGACTACAAAAATGTAGTTTGGAATAACGACTGGGGAGTGCCCGGATGTTGTATTCTTGAAAAGTTTAAATATATCCACGATTAAATTAAAAAATAATCCGGTTGATATTTGATTTACGCAATTGACCGTGCGGTCCCCGACGCCTCCCGATACAAAATCTTTTCTCCAATTTAGGATCGTGATATTAAAGATTCTAAATCAGGTGACACCTCGACTTCGGCATCAAAGGGAAGCCGAGCCGTTCGGTATAAATGAGATGCGAAACTAGACAAGGATATAATGGCGCGATCGATAGGAATACGCGTTTTCCTATATATTTTCCATTTTTTTTTTACTTTTGAATCTTTTCTGCAGTAATGGAAGAATAGAAAAAGGAACGTTGGGAGCTTTATTGAAATGTTAATTCTAAGACAATTACGTTTGATAATTGACGTATTTTATAAATTTTAATCTTGCAATGTCATACCTTCATTTATATCAATAACTTGCTCGCTGCGTTGCTAAATTTCATGAAACCGGTGCAGTAAGTTGCAAACCCCATAGTGGGAGACACAAGAAGAGGACTGCAGAAACTATTGCGGATATGAGGAGGCGTATAGATCGTTCACTTAAAAAATTAATTAGAAAGCTTTCATCATATGGCACTTGTCAGCAATTTCGTAGAAAAGATCTTCTAAAAGTATCCATATAAAATTCATGTTATGCAATACGGCAATTGGTTTGGAAATTACGGCTCGGTGGCTCAGTGGTAAGAGAGCTGCACTTGACTGGGCAGAGTTAAGCGTTAAGTGAAATTTTCTGAGCGGAGTCGGTACACTTTCGAGTCACCATTCGCAGTTGGGGTACAATTAGTTGCGCTTCATCCTTTACGGCGAGGGGGTCATGGAACACTTTACACACTAAAATGCTTCTGAGATTATGACAAGCTTGAAAAAGCTTATATACCCCGTTGGGCCGTCACCACACTTCTTGATTATTTATCTTCAACAAATTTTGGACGAAGAAGCTTGATAACTTGATGACCTAATGGTTTCTATTAACACGCATACCACGTGTGTATGTTTCAGGAAAAACCCTTACGTCATGATGTAGGAACCATTGCATTGTGAAAAGGTTTGGTCCATTGTTTCTTCATGAAACGGTAAACCCAGAGAGGTATCGTAACGGCTTATTGCAACCTTTTCCAAACAATTTTCACGATGACGAACTAAGGCATAGACATTTTCAACAAGACAATCCCACAGCTTTTTTCCGCGTTCTCCAGATTTAACTATTTTAGATTATTTTTTTTTTCAGGCGTAAAAAATGCAGCTTTTAAAAATACACCATACGCAATACAAGAACATACCGAAGCAATTCAAAATGTTTGTGGCACGATAACGCTTCAAATCAAGGCATTTAACAACATGTAACAAAGGAGATCGCTTTGATCATTGTTATAATTGTTTATAAAAATCTTCTTTTCTGCTAGCTTTACTATTTATTAATTTTTTCTATATCTTCTTCTCTTCTATATCTATAAATTTCAATCTTGTTATGATTTAACAGTCGAACACAAAAAATAACTCAGAGACAAATAGGAGTCAACATCTCCGAAATATGGTCGCAGAAAGCCTTCCATTTCGATAAATTTAGCGCCGACGAAAATCGGAAATAGATTCCTAGAGGGCTTTAATTGCGAATTACATACAAATTGCCCTTCCGGGGAGAATAGCTCCATCACGCGCTGCGGAGGTGTGTTTGCAATTCCATTAGCAATGATTGCGTCTAAATTGCTTGAAAATTGCGCTGTATGAAAATACATTTTCAACTGGCTACTTTGGCTTCCGCTCGAATCGAAGGAGGACTGTTGGTGAATTAGAACGCGAAATTTTATTCGTTTATGAATGGAATGAAGCTTAATGGGAGTTATAAACACATTAGTAAAGGTATAGGTGAGTACTTTCATGGCAGCCAATTGCTATTTTTAGATTGTATGACGAGAGATAATTTAATAATGCATGCTCAAATTTAATTTTATTCGTCAAAGAACGTGTTTGTCGTGTATTGATTGAAGATCTGGCCATGAAAAAGCTAATTGCGCGTTTGAATAAATAATTCCAAAGTTCCGCCGAAGCAGTTTAAGCGAAATAAGTCGCAGTTTTGGCGTCGATTAAAAAGGTGTAGGTGAAACTTAGATACATCAGGATACTCCTGAAACCAAGGCGAAGCAGTGGACTGCGAAGGGTGAATCGGCGCCGATACTCACTACGCTTCATTGCTTGAGAAACTAAAGGCACAAATTGAGACAGGAGTCTCATGGCAAAAATTCACGAATTGGGGTTTGAATTGATAGACCGCCCACCTTATTAACCACAACTGGCCAGCGGAGGACGGAGATTTTCATAGAATGAGGAGTCCATCTCACTCGTAGAGATGGAGAACAAGAGGCCAAGTACTATTTGGGAGCATGTCGAGGGACAATATTGAGAAATGAATTTTGCAAAAAAATACTTTTTTCTTGGCGCTATCTAGTCTGTTTACACCTTTGATGCCACAGCTTCAATTGCGACCGTCTAGCACCATTATTCCAATTACTTTTTCTCGCGTATATTTCATAATTTTCATGTCTATAAATTCATTAAAGTAAAACAATTAATATAATAATTGCAAAAGGAATATTAAAAAAAAAACTACCTGTAAGTCCATTAACTTCAGACTAAAGCTAAGCAAACATGCCTGGCGTGTAATAATATTTACAAAGAATTTCTATAGTCCCAAATTATTTTAACAATCTAAGAAAAGGATTGCCGGTAAGCGGGTTCCTTTCCGTAAACGCACTGAATATTCAAATTAACCCTCCATTACTGTAGCATGTTAACCGCAGCGAAAATTTTTGTTCCTCGTTAACATAGCTGATACGAAGTAATGCTTCGACGGGTGCACCTTTGAAAGGCTTTTCTGCGTGTTCGTTGTTGAAAAACGATCGATAATTGTGTATGAGACTAATACGTAGGCCGATTTTCATGTAGCATGTTTAAAGAACCCGTTTTAGCGCCAAATTGTCTGAAGTGCTATGCACAGCGGCGTATGGGAATAATTAGGTTGGCGATGTTTGTTTACTGCGCTATATAATTTAAATTAATGGGATATGTTCGAATTACCTTCCTTATGTTACATTATTCTAGATTAACAAATATATCAATTCTATTGTCTTTCTTCCTGTGTATTAATTTTCTTTCCTTCTTCGATAATCGTCCCTCTCTGTTCTAGAGGGTTTGATATCACCCCATTCGTGCTTGGTGATTTTTTCTCGTTTGTTTTTTTTTTTTTTCATTCTAGGTTGGTTTTATCTATTCTTTCACTGTAGAATTATTTGCTTTTACATTTTTGTGTATTGAGCTTATATTTTTCAATTGTGATAGTTTGTACCAACGTAGCTATGAATTGACTTTTTTATTGACATTCTGTACTTAATTCCTTGTAAAACATGCTAGTTGTACCCTGTAAGGCTTAGTACACAATATTTAAGCACTAGTGTTTAAATTCAGCAGTAATTCATGTGCAGGGTGTTGAATTATACGCATTTTGCCTTTAACGAAGAATTGATTGAATTGAATTGAATTGAAAGAATTGAAGAAGTGTTGGAAATATTATCCTTTGTCCAATAAACCGTATTTCTCTTTATTCGCCGCAGAAAATATGGACGAAAATGTTGTAATCTGGTGATGATGTTGTAATCTGGTGACTTTTGAAAGACCAACTTACAACATTTGGAAGGAATCGCGGGAGTCGTAACCTAAACATTATTACACAACTGGGAGGGTCTTAAGTTTCATTGGTTTGATTTCTTTATTGATTGGTGATATTAGATCATGGAGAATTGGGTTATTGTTTGCACTCAGATACACCTATTAAATTAAGCAAAATTTAGGCTTAGGATCTATCACTTTATTTTATTTTAGCGCACATAATTCATTCATCAAACCTTGCTGAAATTTTTTAATTTCCAACGATATTCAGATTTCACAGTTTATATTGCTGTAGACACTTTAACCTGGTTGTAAATGATTCAGAGTAAGAATTTTTAATATTCAGTGAAATCCTTGGCCAATTCTACCTGCTAGGGACAGTACCTCTAACCGTAATAGCGGCTACAGCCTAAAATTTTCATATCGTATAAATGATGTGAGATTTACCTATCTCACTATCGAACTAACTAACTTCCCTGTATTCCGGAAATTTAGAGATTAAGGTTTTACCCATAGTACCTTTAAGGAAAACTGAATTTTGCTCTACATCATTGGTTAGCACTGAATTGCGGGCTCATTTAAATACAGTTTTGAAAGTTTTCAAAGAGAATCCAAGAAGTAGTATTCAAGAGGTAGTCTTCACAAGCAATGTAGCAGATAGATTCTTATTACGATTTCTTAGTTGTTAGTTTGCTAATAAACGTATGAAGCGTTAAGATACGAAATTCTTTCATTTCGCGAGTGTCCATTTCCTTCAATTTCACATTAAAACTAATAGTTATATGGTTCCTCAGAATAAGAGACGCGCCATCGATAAATCCATCGAAACCGTCAAGACATCCCAGTTACCTTAAGGAATTTATAGGCATGAATGAGAAGGAATCCATGTTATCGTAAATATCTAGAAAATTTTATCGCGCGAAATTAACGTAAAATAAGCATAAAACGTTGCCATTATCAAACTTTCAAAAATCAAGGAATTTGTGCGGTGGTTGTTAAATAGGTTCCCCACCGATCTCGAAAAGGGTTAAATACAAATCGGAGGATTGGTGCGTTGGTTGCCAGAAAGGTCCTTATTTCCGCAATAATATTTTTTATTCTTTATTTTATTTTTTACATTTTTAAAAATATTTTTTGTTCTTTGCTTCAACACCTGCTTAAGGGATGAATTGCCAAAGCCCTTCACCGCCGGGCTCCTCTCGTAGGTCTAGCCCACGGGAGACCAGACAGCAATGATCTCCCAGACAAACATTTTAACATTCTAACAAAATTTATTTATGTCTTATTAATCGCTTTTTTTTTCATTTTAATAATAATAATTCCTTTATTTCTGTCTTTCTTGCTGTTGTTGTTATTGTTGTTGTTGTTATTAAAATTGTATTAATAATAATAATAAAGAAATAAACGAGTCATCTAAGGAAGGGCAACAAATCTTAAGCAGCACTCTTCTGATTGACATTTGAAATTAATTCCGGGTTCTAAATATTCTTATCGATGCTGGTAAACTATTGCATAATTAACAACCCAGAAAATCTACATTTTCTTGAAATACAGCTGGTGCATGCGGCCAAAATATAACACATGCAACAATGTAAAGATCGCGGACCATCGGATTTAAATTGTTCTTTACAAGATTCTCTAGGTTCAAGATATATTCCGAGAGCTCTTTTCTGTAAGACGAAAACTCTATTTACAGTGGCACCCATCACAGGCTTCCACAGCTCATTCATAAAAATTGGCAAAATAGAAGGTTCTGCATTACGACACCTTTTGAACTGATGCAGACCGAAACATATTGTTTGAGAGTTCTTCACAAACATTATCAATATGTGAGTCACAACTTAAAGCCTCATCAATAAGTACACCATGGATTTTGGCCGAGTTTGTTAAGGTGATGGTGTTATTGCTTAAAGATATATCGCCTGTATTTCCATATAATATGCCTCAGTAAAGATTAAGAAATGGGTCCGTCCAAGAATAGAGCTCTGTGGAATACCGGACCTAACTCAATAATAATCTTAAGAATGGGATGAGGACAAAAAAAGACATTTTTACGTCACAAATCAACACAAAACGAACATAAAATGTTAACATGATCAAATTTTTAAAAAAATTAAAGTTAAAATGAGGTTAACGTGAAGTTGAACCTCGAAAATAAAATGAAGACAGAAGAAATTAATTTTTTCATGTATCCAAAGGAATCATTAGTGTTCTGAATTTAAATGGATCTTATTGCATCTGTTGCTGGAGTGGATGATACTAAGATCTTCAATATAAATTATATATTTGTTACAGGGTGATCTACATTAGATATTTCATATAACAATGAAAATGATAAATCTGAAGGTAGACATGGAATAGTTTAAATGCCAGAGGTCTGTTTAATGTGGTTTGTAGGTTTGAGCTTAGTAACCGGGTCAATTGTTTCCAAAACAATATTCTTACAAATAAAATTATCAAAGCGTTTGGCCAAGTTAGTTTACGTAATTCGATAAAAGCTGTAGTTTATATTAAAACCGTTCCTTTTTATCATTTAAAAAGGAGAAAAAATACAATAAAACTAAAATCGCTACATACAGAGGTTATGTATTGTTTACCTCTGGTAATTCATCCGGCACTTTACCCATCCAAGTCAGCGAGAGTATAGAACAGTCACTTTTAGCATTGACGGTCCTTTCAAAGTGCAAATGCATGATTTTCCGATGGGAATCGTTGCGTTTTCCGTCACATGTTACCTCGAAAAACTTCCCCTCACAACCGTCTACAGAGAAATATTTAAAATTAAAAAAGAAACCCCCAAGAAAACGAAAAGAATTGACTACACTTCGCACATAACGAAATGCGTTAGGACGCGATCTGCGAACATCTTCGCATCTTGATGAAACGCGAAAGAATACCGCATATTGGATCACACGTTATATACTACATAGACATGCGTTAAGTGATGTAGATAGCATTCGCCGAACAGTGCGAAGGGAACTGACGTGGATTCGCTCGACATCAGTTTGCTCGCAACCAACTTCTATTGATTTTGATTTCGGGGTAATTTCAGCAGGAAAAGCTTCAGCCTGTCCGCTTCAGGCGAGCGGCGCATTCTTCGTATCTCGCGTTACCGCGCAAGTCCGTAATGACGACGTCGACGAGCTTTCGACAATTGCTATTTACTAACTTCAAGATTGT
The DNA here is from genome assembly GCA_902654985.2 of Oryctes borbonicus. Lineage (NCBI taxonomy): Eukaryota > Metazoa > Arthropoda > Insecta > Coleoptera > Scarabaeidae > Oryctes > Oryctes borbonicus. The sequence continues at coordinate 10,339,113 of LR736862.1, forward strand.
AGAAAGGTGGTAGAAAGACGAGCTTTGATCTGTTATTGGTCTCGTTGTCTCGTAAAACGTGAAGGTAATATATTCAAATCGAATTGATGCGAAAAGAACTGTAAAATATATGAATTCTGATGTATTTGAGAATGTATTGTAATGATGGAGACTTTTCCTGGATGTTTGTCCATTCCGTAATGGATATCTGTTGTTGGCGTTACGAGTTTTGTCTTGCGACAATAACGTCAATGTTGCCAGTGTGAAACACAAGAATTATCAAAATTATCCAATTTTATTCGAAAGTAGAGACGCTGTTTAAGGGAAAAAACATTTGAATTGCTACACAGCATTTTTTAACGGTAATAGCGTCCGGTATACGACATGCTCGAATTATGTGTAGGTATACGTCAAATTATGAGCAGATTAACAATTCTGATCCGATGGATGGATTCTCTTTCTTAGCTTGTGTTAATAAAACTATTTAATTGACAATCTTTACACGAAGTGAGCTGCATGTCAAAATTTAGATTAATGCAAGATTTATGTTCTATTTACTTTACTCTTAGTTTTAGCTTTATTTTTACAGCTTTACCGTGTACTGCATTTGTCGAAAGCTAATTCTTAATATTTTCATTCTGAGTTTCTCATCTTTAATCCAGAAAACTTCGTTCAAAATTGGGCTAGGTTTTCGCAAAGCACTAGTGAAGCACTTTTTGACGTTTCTCTTATTTTGGTTTCAAGTAGCGTTGTTGATAAGTGTTTGTGGATCTTTAGTTGAATTTTTCTAAAGTACTATAAATGCTCGGTTTGAATAAGGTCTGGAGATTGGGGAGGACAATCCAGACGACGGAATCCATTTTTACGTATCCATTCTTTAGATTTTCGAGCTATCTGGCAGAGAGAGCCATCTTGTATTAACATAATATCGATGAACCATGAAAAAACAAAATTTAAAATAAAATTATTTCGGTAATAACAATATTAGTAGAAATATGCCTTTATCAAACTTGTATTTTAAGTAAATTTGTACAATATCGCATTTGAATTTGCTCAGAAAGTTATTCACTTAATCCCATTCGTCTTCGCTCAACGGCAATTTGAGCTAAAGCTCAGCGTTTTGTCACCTCTTTGCTACCCACAGTTTTTGTCGAAAAGCACGCCCCATTACGACGCTCATTTCGAATAGACAAGTGTTTTATATTTTATTGTACTGTTAATGCCATCTCCACCTCCTTTAAAGAAACGTAAGTTAATTTATTAGCAAACGAAGTAAATGTACGAATACTTTTAATAAATTTGAGCAAAAATTCAAATAGAAACGTAAGAGATAAGTATGCGTATAAATGAGTACATATTTGTGTTTAATGTAAATTAAATTGTGGATTAGAAGAGTTTCTGAAGAGCAAAGCAAAGGGAAGAATGTTGTTAAATAATAAGGAAAATCTAAAGGAAAAATCATGTTTAAAATTAATACAAGTCGTGGTAGACTTCCTACTAGATAAACACGAAAAGAAATAATAGATCTTGTACTTAAAACCCATTTTTTTTAAACCGTCTACGTCTATGGGCGAATTCTTTGAGAGGCACATTAAAATGACGTCAATGGGGCTTCTTATTTTGAACGAACTATAGAGATTTTGTAAAACTAGGGAATAGATTGTTATTTGTGAAATTAAAAAGCGCAGAGAAGTAATTAAAATGTTATTTTCTTTTTTTCCTGTATTTAAATTTACTTTAATTACAATCAATAATAATTTCTAAATTCATATCCTAAGTATAGATATCTGCCTTTCCCACTTATAACCAGAGTTAAGAAAATATAATAGAGATGGAGCTTTATTATTGATGGTGGCACGTGGTTGGCACTCTAACGGTGATTAGCCGTATTAATTAATCTGTCAATGCTGTCAATCCAAAAAGATTATGTTTAAATTCTACATGTTTTCTTATTTGCACGTATTAAATACAAACGCGCTTCAACATTAAAGGTGTCCGCTAGTATGGATTACAAAGAGGAACAAAATAACGAAATCGAAGCATTAGAATCAATATATTACGGAGACGTTAGCAGTACGTTAAATTCTGCATGTGATCTAACCTGCAATTTTAACTACTTGTTCGATATTCTAGTTATTACCGCAGAACCCTTTCATAAATTTACGATACCGATTAAATCAGAAGAACACGAACCAGAAACAGATTCGGGTTTAAGTTGTAATTTAACCTTCACGTATACCCCGAAATACCCAGACGAAGCTCCATTAATAGAAATAGAAGAATCTGAGAATATAAGCGAAGAATATGAACGAAAACTATTAGGATATTTAAAAGAACAGGTGAGATATCCGAATACGAATTATAAAGTTTGTGACATGCTTATTACTATGCGTCCGTTAGATAGAAGAAAATTTAGGTATGGTAATGGTATTTACTTTAGTATCATCGGCGCAAGAATGGTTGAATGTTAAATGGGATGAGATTCGAAAGAAACGCGATGAAGAAAAGGTCCGAAGGGTGCAAGAAGAAGAAGAAGCAGAAAGGGTGGGTATTTCTAATTTAATCAGGAACATTCGTGTACATGATATGTTTTAGAAACGTTTTGAGGGAACACGAGTCACCGTGGAGAGTTTTCTAAAATGGAAAAGGGAATTTGAAGAAAGTACCGGTATAGCGAAAAGAAGAGAAATCGCCGATAAAGAAGGGAAAAAATTAACAGGAAGAGAGCTGTTTATGAGAGATAAGACTATGAACGAATCTGATCTTAAGTTCTTAGATGAAGGTATGCATCTGTGAGGATATATAAGCTCTCAGAATAATTTCCATAATTGGCATTGTAGGTGATGTGGTAAAAGTCGACGAGACGCTGTTCCAAGACCTGGACGATTTGGATTTAGACGATGAAGATGATGAAGATTATAGATTGGATGATGGAAGCTTTAATAGCGATAGCTCAACTGAATAATTAGTTTCTCATGTCTTTTTGTATATTTAATTTTTTCAATATGAACTGTGTAGATTTTCTTTTTTTTTGTTATTAAGAATTGCTATTATTATAAGATCCATAAGAATATTGCTTCTTATTTCTTTTGAAGGTGAAAGTATATAGAGTTATCTAAACTAATGGGTTATCATTGTCTATTGATTCTGTACATTTTCAAAATTTTTTGGAGCTTTCCAATGTAGGCTTTATAGGCTGAAATGAATAATTATGTACAGCAACTAAAAGCAAAGCCACTACTAATTTTTCAGTTTAATCAATTTTGTAGTGTTAATAATGTCGCAGACGATAATAGTGGCCCATTAATTTAGATTTCTTTATATATTATAACAATTGTTTAGTTTTCTGTCTTGTTATTTCTTTGTTATTAAGCAACGTTAGGTAAATAACGTTGTAGTAAAATACAAGTTGCTCGAATGATCTCTAGCAGTGGCTCTTAAACTTTTGTGGTCAAGCTTTCAATAACTCCTATCAATGTTATAAGTTTGAAATACGTAAAATAGGAACAAATACAATCAAACACACTACGCTGGAATAAAATATATTAGCCGTAAGTGTAATAAAAAGAGCATTTATTTCGATAAAAACAAACATTATACACAGTAACAGAAAAGTAATATATGCAAAATATCCTCTCATGTAAAAAAATTTTATATAAAAAATGTTTGATAATTCTATCTATTTTCCTTGGAACTGTTTGTTGTTATGACTCTCTTTTCTATGAATTGTTGGACCAAATTTCACTAACATAATGTACGGAACAACATTGTGGAAAGAATTCCGGTAAACATGTATCTAAAAATGCATTCTTAAATGATTTAGTTCGACGATGCGAAGCCTGTATTGCTGCATTACTAGCAATTCTTTCCACGTCTAATCCTAGCACATTTAATGGACCGTGTTAATAAGTTTATACGACATGAAATTTGTTCTGGCTGATTATTTGCTACTTTGAAATTCGCAACTTTTTAAGGAAGCATTTTTGGATGCATATTTATAAGAACTTTTTTACCATTTTGTTCTATACATTACATTGGTGAAGTTTGATCAAGCAATTCAGATACACCCTGTATATCTTATGTTATGTGTTCCTTTCATTCATTCATAAAATTATCCGGTAAAGTCGAATTTAAAAATAGTTAAAAGCGTAAGAGCTAACCGAATAATAATAAACTATTCAGCGGAAAAAAATTACGGAATTTAACGAAATACTAAAATAAATAAATAATTATTTCATCGACAGTATCTAGTAACGAACTGAAATTTAATTTAATTTAGGCGAATTCTAGAATTTCAGATCTCCTACCTGTATTTGGAGATCAATTTTTACGTTTCTACTTAAGAAATTCGAAGGTGCTAAATTTGCCGAGTGCAATATTGCTTTGCTTGAGAATTTCACTTCTTTTTTATATAATTTTTGTATTTAGGTACACCGAGAAATAATAATAAAAGGCATACTAACGCAGGCTTCCAAGGCCCGAGTCAAATTAAAAGTTAAAATTAAACGTGTTCCGGGTTCGGACCGTTACAGCTCAACCATCTCAAATCAAAGAAATTCCTGGCTATTGCTAAAGTAAGCAAATGCCCACCGTTCTGCGTGTTTTGATAGTCTTTTGCTAAAATCCTTGTTATTATGACAAGTTATTTATTAACAAAATCTAACAGTATTTCATTCTTACAGTACAAAAAATAATTTATCACTACTCAATCACTACTTTGCTATTTCGTTACATAATAATAATGAGTAAATTACGATTTAAGACATTAAATATCTAATTAGCATGAAAATTAGGATATATAAACTACAAACAGCGCTTGGAGCCGATGATTTTCGCACTTGTTCTTCGATCCAGGATCGGTGATCCGATATGCTTGTGAAAATGGTTGGAGCTCCTGTTAGTGAACAATTGTAAGCCCAGGAAACAACTCCAGTTAATTGGTAACCGCAGACTAATGGTCCTCCGGAATCTTGCTGCATATTGAAAGGAAAAATATGAATATTTGTAATTAAATTTATCGATATAGATTGTTTTAATATGGTTGTGGTCTGTAAAGTTTCAAGTCTCAACATGAAGATATCATTATTCAAAATCAAAAATATTCTGTTAATAAGAGATTTCATCCATAATGGATACTCAGTTGTTGTTTAACAGCGGTTTGCGTCGGTGGATATTAGTGTTTCTGTAAAAATTGTAAAAATCGAATATCGAGCTGCTATTAAATTTTTATGCAAATTAAAGCCGAGATGGATGGAGCAGCAGCTCAGTCAGATGGATGCTGTTTACGAAGACAATCAAGCTGAATTTAAATGTGGCCTAGTAGATTAGTTGAGTATGAACGTTCGGGATGGTTAAAAACTGCAACCATTACTGGTAATATTGGAAAGGCTCCCCAGACGATGGGGGAAAGGGGTACAACCACGTTATAATATGCCAATACCTAACTTAGGCAGCAACTACTACTTAATCATCCTTCCGTATAAAAAAATTTAACCTGTCTCGGGACTTTTACAACGTGTCCGTATTGCGGGTAGACTAGGTTCTAGGTTCACCGTGATAGTATGTGTGATTTGTATGTCAGGTTGCGGTATTTCTGGTTTTACAGCATCTTTACAAGTTTCAGGCTCATTTCATGTACCGTTTGTTATCTATTCTTCAGGATTAGGTCGCATTTTCTTTTCCAACGGTGCAACGTGCTCTTTGATAGGTTCAGACACCCTGATTTTAGGCGGTAATGTAATCAAGGTCTCCTCTTCGCGTTCGTATATTGCTGATATGTACATGCTTGAACCAAATATGTGCTATGGCTTCAAATGTTAATAATTTTGCCAACGTTGTTGGAATTAATATTGTATTATAAAATTAGATCAGAGAAGGTTGGTATTAACAAGATTTAAGAGGTTGGTAATAGTGTTAAGAACGATCTATCAGGAACAGAGCTTCGTTTGTTATTCCTAAATTTTGTTTGAATCAATTGTTTTTGTATCACCTTTATTGGAGTTCAATTAAAACGTAATGGAGCATATTTACGGAACAACCCTACCAAGCTATGGGCCCAGAGAAAGAGAAACTTCAGTAAGGAAAGTAAAAAAAAAAAAAAAAAGAAAAAGAAGACTTTCGACGACGTATAGCGTTTAGTACGCTCGTGGTGATCCTGGTTATAGTAAGAAATGGCGGACGCTAACGGAAATATACAAATTGGGAAATTTAAGGGAAAAAATGCCCAATGGAAATTTTATATCAGATGGCGTCCTGGAAATTGCAATGGAAATCGAAGGAGAGAGTGAAAGAATGTCAAGCTTGGGACAGATCAGGTGCACCAGCTACGCATTATTACTTCCGCCATGGAATTCTCACGAATTTCTTTAGCACAGAATTGCAACACAACGAGAGAGGTCATCTGGAAGAAGCTCGATTCCATCTACGAGTTTGTTTCCCCAAAACAGGAGCCTCACACCTCAGTGGTCGCCGTTGGGGTTCGAGTTGGAGTAGCACTCATCCTATTTACCACTTCTGGCTCCCGTCGACTTTTTCTATTTCATAGGCCCAAAGCTTCGTTCGAAGGCGAGAGATTTTTATCAAATGAGGAGGCCATCACATGCGAACATGTCTTGGGAAATAGAACTGAATTTGACAAAAGAATACTTATTTCTGTGTTAGACTGGAAGCTTTCAGATTACTTTTATATTAGCGGCCATATTAGTTCTTTTTTTATTTTTTTAATTTGGATGGAAGGGAGATTAGAAATCATTGTTTTTCATAGTCATCTCATGAGTAGAGATATGTATCTTTAAGAAAATAAATATATCTAGTTATGCGTGGATTTTTCTGAGATCGATAATGATTATTTCTCTCCTCTCGAATGAACTTTGATTAGTCACTCCAAATTATTTTAAATAAAAAAATGACTCGCACAGTTCATTTCTCTTGATTTCTTCTCCCTACCGAGAAGCTTGCGATAGAATTTCTTAAAATGAATGCATTCTATTGCATTTCAAAATTCTACTAAATGCCTTAATCCTCAGAAGTAGCGGATATTGAACTACAAGGATGCACTTCGAAATACATTAAAACATTAATCCTATTTTCCTCATTTTTACAAACACGTTTATTATACTTTTTGCTTGATCTAACGCTATCATCGTAGAATTTTATGCTGAATTCAAAAATACAATAATACACAAGGATGTTCCATTTAAAATAACAAAGTTCATTGCGACTTCCGGTTAAGTGGAAGCGTAAGAAGCTTGGAAATATTTTAGAAAGGAAGTACATATATCATCACAGAAATACTTAGAAAATACGAAGATATTATTCTCACCTGACATATACGCTTGATGCCATCACGATCACCCGCACATACTGTCGCTTCTGTAGGACTGCCTTGAAATAGTTTCTGACAGACTGTGTTGTTTAAGATTGGTACGTTGACGAAGCGTAGCACGTCGTTGTAGCTTGAATCCTAAAAAAAATCGCAGTGCAGGTTATATGTGAAATTTTCGATCTGTCCATTTGGTAAATAAGAAATCAAAAATTGTTTGATTTAACCTATTTAAAAGTTAAAAGAAGAATTTGAAATAAGGCTTACTGGCGCTCTTGCCCCCCAACCTGAAGTGGTACATGGTTCATCGTTTCTCGGCGTTCGTATTGCCAACGCGATTTCGTTTACATTCGCGTCCCATTCTTCAAAATCTGATACCTGAAGCAAATATTTGTATTCATTTTAATCAGCGATGTAACTAATTGAGTATTTTAGCTCGTTAACTCGAGTTGATATAGCTCCAAAGAATCTGGATTTAACTCGAGTTTCAACTCAATTAGTTCAGAAATATTAAAATAATAGTATTTATTTTGAATTAAATAAAATTAAGAATTAAAAAAATTCGTACTTGTAATACTGCTATGTCATTTTCCAAGGTCTGCTGTTGGAAACCTTCGTGAACGTATATTTGAAGCACTTTTCGGTAAATCGTTGAAGCAGTTTCCTCTCTAACATTCAAATCTCCAGCGACCACGCTGAGACTATCAGGCGACACTATTTGCCCCGTGGTTTGATCTATGACGCAATGCGCCGCCGTAACAACATTCCTCTTGTGGATTATAGCCGCGCCACAGAAATGAGAGTTTCGTGTTGCGTATCTGAGTGATGCCTGAAATGATAACAAGTGGGAATTGTATAATTTTCAGCGCTTATCAGCAACGATTTAGAATTTAGTTATCTCATCATATCGTTTTCCCCTTACACTACGTTTTTGTATTTTTTTGGTAATTTTTTTATTGCTATTAAATCGAGGCATAAGTCGCAATAATATATTTCTTATGTAGTTCTTTTCCGAGACGTTTGGATAGCTGCTTTTGCCTGTATTTGCTTGTTTTCGCATGTCTCTCGTTGCTTTCCCACCACGAATTTAATAAGTCTGAAGAAAAGGGTTGCGCTTCACGAAATTAGCAGAGACTAGTTTGTTCGTCTCATGAGAATGGATTCGTGTTACCTACTGGTTTCCCCGAGGGTCGACGAAACACAAGTTTGTCTAGTTTCTGCTAATTTCGTGAAGCTCACGGAAAGTGTACTCGTTTCTGCAGGCTTAGTAATGAGGAATAAATTCAATGGACACCTTTTTCTTTTTGGATTGAAGCTTTTAATAAATAGCTACCGATTTCGAGCTATGCACAGCTCATCCTCAGGCCAGCTGAAAGCCATCTATAAAATTACAATTAGGTTGTTAAATCAAATGTTAATGTGGGTTTCTTTATAATTACTTCTAATTATTACAATTGCTTTTTATTTCATTATTTATCATAATTATACACGCCTAAAAAAGAGAAACGATAACTTAATCATTATTAAGCCTGCAAAAACGAGTACGCAATGAGAGATTAAACAGACTCGTGCTTTGTCGACTCCATTCTCATGAGACGAATAAACATGAGTCTCTGCTAATTACGTGAAGCGCAACTCGTTTCTGCACGCTTAGTAATGAGGAATAAATTCAATGGACATCTTTTTGTTAATTCAATCTTTTTCTTTTTGAATTGAAGCTTTTAATAAATAGCTACCGATTTCGAGCTATGCACAGCTCATCCTCAAGCCAACTGAAAGCCATCTATAAAAGCACAATTAGGTTGTTAAATTAAGAATTAATGCGGGTTTCTTTATAATTACTTCTAATTATTATAATTGCTTTTTATTTCATTATTTATTATAATTATACACGCCTAAAAAAAAGAAACGATAACTTAATTATTATTAAGCCTGCAAAAACGAGTACGTAATGAGAGACTAGACAGACTCGTGCTTTGTCGACTCCATTCTCATGAGACGAATAAACATGAGTCTCTGCTAATTACGTGAAGCGCAACTCGTTTCTGCAGGCTTAATCATTACACATTAAACGATCTTATTCTAATTGTAATTTTATTGATGGTCTTCAGCTGGCCTGAAGGTGAGCTGTGCATAGCTCGAAACTATCTTTTTTTTACTTCATTATTGTGGGTATTCAAGATCTTAATTTAAGGGCATTTGAACCGAAGAAAAAAAGTTGTTTAAAAGGCAAATAAGGAGATCTCATTAGAAACCCCTCCTAGGTTTGATTTGGGATGAATTTCCTTATAATAGCTGTCTTCTGTCGATCAATAAACACGCTGTTAATATGGATGGCAATTGAATAGAATCCACTAATGTAAGTGTTTGCTTAAGTGCAACGTAGATGTTATAGCAAACAAAAACAACTAGATAATTTCTTTTACCTGATAAGCGAAATCTGCTCTGTTCACGACGAGGTATTCATTGATCACTTGTCGCCTGCTTTCGTCTTCACCTTCGTCTATAATTTGCTCTGGATCTGTAATCATACGTTCAGTATTAGCACTTCCATTTGACCCAAAAATTATATCAAACACATAGATGGTTCTACTCGTTTTTTTTTTTTTGATTTTGGAGTATTAGAAAAGTAAGTGCTTTATGAGTTATTAATTTAGGTTATAGATTAGGACAGTTTCCTTGTGAAGAGGGCGTTCTAAAGAAAGTTGCAATCAAATTGCAATTTTTATTTCGCTAATAAATACTACAAGCAAAGACGAAAGCAATACATCTACTAAATTAGAACTAATACGAAGCGCTGTATTAGAATAATGCGATTTGCCTTGATGTTGTTGAATCCAGCTCCTGTACTGGGATACGTCGGTGTAAACTCCGGGAAATCCGGGGGAGGCGCAGCTATAACCCCAGGAGACGACTCCGGCTAGGACTCCCCCGCATGCTAGAGGTCCTCCAGAATCTCCCTGTGAAGCAAATTGATTTTTACAGGGATTTTTTAATTGGGAGAGTAAGGTTTTATCGCAGTACTGTATGTTATTGATATTGGGTCGTCTAACAATTTTCGATTTTGGCTGTTTTTCCTAATCTTCGAGAAGTAGTGTTATAATTTTAATATCTTCTTGAAAATAAATTAAAACGATTATTAAATCAAATAAAAATTATTGATTCGGCCTATCTAATTGTCAGATTATTTTTATCAAACCTCGTGATAATTAAAATAAATCTGCTGAAATACCTAGAAAAAACATAAATACTCGTCATCTTACGTGAATCATGTACACGATTTAAAAAAAAATTATTCGTGCATTTTAAGCGACGTCGTTCAAGTCTCTCATTAGATAATGATTTATTTCAATAGCTATATTGTGTAAACAATTGATGTAATCAAGTGATTCGTTTTATCTAAATTAATTCAATGTTTAACATATATAGTTGTAATTAAATGCTTATATACACTCATTGATTAGCAATTTATTAAATTTATTAAATATTTAATAAATTTAATATTTATTAAATATTTAATAAATTTAATATTTATTAAATATTTAATAAATTTAATATTTATTAAATATTAAATAAATTTAATATTTATTAAATAAATAAAATAAAAATTATTATTTCCGAATGTTATAATTGTTACCTGACATGCGTCCTTTTGGCCTTCCACATAACCGGCGCACATCATACCATCGAGGATTTGGTGAGAGTAACTCACATTGCATTCTTCTAACGAACCAATTGGCACCTCTACTGAGCGCAATACGATGCTCGCGGAACCACCCTTGAAAACAAATGAAAGGAGAAGAAATTGATAGATTTAAGCGTTTTTTTTTTACTAGGAAAAGGTTGATCACGATTCGCGTAAATTACTTTATACTTACAGACGATGTTGTGCCCCACCCTGAAACCACGCAAACAGTATCTTCTGCTGGTGTTGCGCTGGAAAGTGGTATACTATCAACGTAGGGATTGAAGGTTCCTAAGCTGGAGATCTGGAAAAAAATTAAACTGAATTTATTAATTTATTTAACCTGGGAATATGGTATAATTGGAAGAAAGGGTTAGCTTTCGGAAGTGCTACTTTGAAGCTGTAATATTTCGGTGCAGTGTATGTACGCCTATGTCTTTCTCAGATATCTGACATGTAAGATGGATTCTGCTGTACACTACAACAAATTTAATTTGCTCTTCATCATAATAATTATTGGTTTTTCTTTTTAGTGCCGCTAGATTTAGGGTCCCAGATATTCAATAAGGTTTCCCTAAAATAGTTTGTTTCTTAAAAAATTTCTCGACTACTTTTGCAGTGCATTTTATCAATTCAGTTTATTGTGCATTACAGCCTCAAAATGGACCAGATAAGTTTGTGAGGTTGTTTGATGTTCTGCTGAAAATAAATTAATTATTGGTGCTTGATGATTAAATACGCTCAAGAGAAAATAAATTTTTTTATCGTGAAAAATGAGCTACTATTGGTCTACCAACACTTTGGGATGTTGTTGTTCAAAGATCATTGAAAAGCGGTCGTTATAGTTAATTTCCAGTGTAAGGAAATCCAACAGAAATGAAAATATTAGCACATTACGTAGCATATTTCAACAAAGCTTTCTTAGAATTAATAAAGGTTGCAATAAAATACGTACATTATTGTTTGCATGTGATATTTTGTGTTGCCAAATAATTTTTGAGAAAATGGTTTGTCATGCGTAATTACATTATTTAACTATTTAGTCATAAGTAAAACAATATTTCCTACGATAAGCATCTGAGAGAAACTGTAAATTAATTTTTTAATGGACGAATTATAATATTGTTATCTACAGGAATGTTAATGTAAATATTAATTTTTGCGAAGCAATGCGCTTGCCGTTTCGGCTCATATTTTTAATAAAAAGAAAAATTACTTGAAGTGTTGTTTATTTATTTGTTAAGTTTACTTTATTCCTGTCTGAAAAAAAAAGATATCTTTTTTCTTCGATTTAAAAAAAAATTACCTCTTCAGAAGTACTTGTAATAACACACTTATCTTTTGTGAAGATAAGTGCGGTATTTATATGATAAGAGGGATCACGGTCAAACAAATTTTGATAAGCTCTAACACTATGTTGCGGCTACTCGTCGGTCGTTGGATTTGGTGCTTTTCTAGTAATTAGCCAGGATGTAATCTTTAGATGACCTCGGCTAGTCTCCCTCAACAATGCGGATTGAGTCCTCAACGGGTCTCTCCACAATCTTCCCAAGCAGCGGGTTGTTCGAAAGATTAGTTTTTAACCTTCAAGCGTAGATGCTTCACCACCAAGTGGGAATCTTTAGGTCAACTCTAAGTTGGATATTACGAACGAATTATGCAGCTTCGGCAATCATTCCAATAACCCGACCTCCTCTTAAGATGACTGGGAACTAGATGCTCCGTGAGTCTTCCAATGTAAACCGTTAACCTCCGAGGAAGAGGTATAGCTTCAAAGATTTTGGTTCATTAATATGGAGACACCACTTCTCGAGCATATCGCTTTTACTGCCGTAATAAATTGCCGCGTCGTTAGCATAAATGGCCCGCTTCTTTTAGGATCTCGTACGCGAATAATAAGAACAACTCAGGTCAAAAGGGGGGGCCCCGCCGATGATGCTAACCTAAAATATTCTGTTGTTTGGATAAGATAGAATGAACATGATCAAACCCTTGCTGAAATTGATTTTGTTCATTTTATATGCACCCCATTGTATCAAACGCATATGTAATTATTTTTATATTATATGTTAAAATACACTGATATTGAAGTCAAATAAACAGAAAACCTCGAAAACCTGGATTTTTTAATTTATTTGTAGAAGATAATTGACGATATCGCTTTATGGGTTTCATAGGCTTACGCATTGCGTACGGAATGAACATAGGATGAATATAGTAAATATGATCTAGAGTTAACTAGATAAAGCAGGTGTAACGCATTGTATTATATTATATTTCGATAAGTCTCACGGTCAATTTTTGATAATTCCCCGTTACCTAAAAGATAACAAGTTCGAAGCTACGCTTTTTAAAAATAACATCTCATTCACACGAATTTTAATCGGCCTTCTAAAATTATCTACTATTTCATCGAATTATGTAATCGTCGATTTACTAGCAGGATTTTTTAGCATAACTTACTTCCCATTATTTGGGAACTTTCGTACCTTTAATAAGGCTATATCGTTCCGTAGCGTGATTGTATCGTATTCTTCATGAACCATGATTTCCAGAACATCTCTTGTCAGCGTATTCGGAGTGGGCGAGTCGGTTTTAAGGTCACCAACTACAACTATTATGCTCGTCCTTGATATCACTTTTCCATCTTGCGTTACCATACAATGGGCAGCTGTTAGGATGTGGGTTGGGTTAATCACCGTACCACCGCAGAAGGGATAGTTTTGGCGAGCGTATCTAATAGAAGCCTGTAAATATTCCATATAATTCCATAAAATGCTCTTCATTTAGTGTGGAAATAATAATTGGGCTAATACCATACCTGATAGGGAAACTCCTCACGATTTTGAACGATGATTCCTCCAACGATTTTAATCTGTGGGAATATTGGTGGTTGTGTCTCTACGTCTGAATCGTCATCAGACTCTGGCGGAATATCTGCCGTATCAGGCTCATCTGGTGGTGGAGTATCTGCTGAATTAGGCTCATCTGGTGGTGGAGTATCTGCTGAATCAGGCTCATCTGGTGGTGGAGTATCTACCGTATCGGGCTCAGCTTCTGGTGTAGCATCCATTAATCCAGACCCGGTTTCTGCGATCTCGTCTTCTTGCGCACATATTAGTACAGAGGAACCTAAAATTTAAGTGAAGTGTAACTAAAGCCCTTTTTTAACTCGCTAGAAGTCTCGGAAATTCAACTGGTTTGCACAAAAGTAGTTTAAATAATTAATTTACGTACACAATATCAATACAAAAACGTGTATTCTGCACATTATGAAATCTTTCACTAAATAGCGGTTATACTAATATGTATTAACGTACATTATCTTAGATAAGATACCATATTATCTCTATAAAACTCTATCCTTAAATTCGTTCCTGTGCTTTGAAAATGTGATGTCATCGGATTTCGGTCTTTTGGGAATGGGAGTATCGTAAAGAATATTAGAAGGTGTAAATTGTAAATTTAGTTGATAAATAAACTATTCTAGCCAATATTTGGTGCTATAAATGCACTTATAGCACCAGTCGTGTACACTGCCGTTCAGTGAAGTTCGGTCATACAATAAAAATCTATTATATCACACTGTATACAATTATTAATACATAAAATTAGAAAAATATTAAGCATACACTCTTTTCTAAGGGATTAAAGCCATAAATTATTATGTAAAGTAGAAATATTGCGACGACCACAATAAAGTCCCTTTTATTATCATTCCGAGAATTTCTCGGAAGTGCCGATCTTTTGAAACGGGTCGTTTGGGGATTATTAACGAACAATACATTTAGGAAATATACCGCAGCATCATTCTTGTTTATTTATCACAGGCGCAAAGATATAAATTTGCTTCATTTTACTGTTAAACGTGTGTTGGTGTGCATCTGTCGTTTTTGCGCGAAAGTTTTAAGAAAATTTACTTCAAAATGGCACGTGGCAAGCCTACCAATGTAGAAAAACGTTCACGCATTATTACGCTGTTTGAAGAAGGATATTCGGGGCGACAAATTGCTGAAAAAATAAATATGACAAGTTCAACAGTAAATGACATCATAAAGCGATATCAGATAACCGGAACTATAGAAAATCGTGTTCGTCCCGGAGCATCTAGGAAAACAACAAAAGCTGAAGATTTGAGAATTGTTTTATTAAGCAAACGCAATAGAAAATTAACAGCGCCACAAATAGCAGCCGAAGTCAATCGCGGCCGTGAAGAACAAGTTTCGGCGAGTACGGTAAAACGTCGACTTCAACAAGCGGACCTTCATGGACGCATTGCCATTCGAAAACCCTTATTACGTCGGGGCAACAGAGCAAAACGGCTACAGTGGGCCCGTTCTCATCTAAATTGGTCGTTAGATGATTGGAAACACGTGCTTTGGAGTGACGAGTCAAAGTTTGAGGTTTTTGGGCAAAATCGACGAGTTTATGTCCGAAGATCTAAAACCGAAAAGTGATCCCGAACTGCATTGTGCCTACAGTGAAGCAAGGGCGTAGTTAGTGTGGGGATGTTTCTCCTTTGCTGGGACGGGAGATTTATGCAGAGTGCAGGGTGTGATGAGGAAGGAAAATTATTTTGCAATACTCGAGAATCATGCAGTGCCATCAGGATTGCGTATAATAGACCGTAATTTTACTTTCATGCATGACAACGACCCAAAACACACTGCGTTAGTGTGTAAGAACTATCTAAAGAAGCACGAAGAACAGCATACCCTGAAAGTAATGACATGGCCCCCACAAAGCCCAGATTTGAACCCGATAGAGTTGTTGTGGGATGAACTGGACAGGAGGATCCGAAAAATATGCCCAACTTCACAAGAACATTTACGGAATATTCCGCAACACGAATGGATTAATATTCCACAATCCATTTTAACAAAACTTATCGAAAGAATGCCTAGAATAGTTCGAGCGGTGATTAACAGCAAAGGAGGTTTTTTCGATGAAAAAAAAAATATAATGTTCAGTATGTTATATTAGGCCAGAATAACTTTTTATTTATTTATTTTTGTCTTTTTTACCTGTACATACAATAAAATTGCATTTTGTTTTTAGTTTCGTTTGTTTCTGTAACCTTTTCATGTTTTTTACCAACCGACTGAACTTCTCTGAACGGCAGTGTATAGGTTGTGGACGCGTATTAAAAAATCGAATAACCAATGTTATTTGAGTTGCCTAATTTAATTGACATACTTTCGAGATTAATATGTTCATAAGCTTCTGAATTAAATACATCAACATGCTGCTGCTTCTGATTTACTGAATCAAGATCTTGCAAGATCGGCGGAATATTCAATACATCACTCTCTCTCGCTTAATCGCTTAAGGGTTGATTGTAGCATTGGCGATGTTGTTGTTAGAGTCAATAACATTCGGGCTTTATATGGATAATTCCCCGCGGTTTGGGACTCATATTTTTAAATGTCTTCAACGTGCTTTCTGTACTCTCAAATTAATTTATCCCCATGGACAAATTCTAGACACTTAAGTAAAGATACACCTCTGTGACTCCATGATTTCATGGTGGTCACCGTAAAACCGTGGGGTACAATGGTAAATACGAGAGGTGTCGGTACACCCCGCACCACAAAAAATTGTTTAAAACAAAACTCTTGTTACTTGATTTTTTAATTCTTTTTTTTCGTAATATAATCGGAAACATACAGGTAATTGTATTAATAAATACATCGTTTATTTATTTTATTTTAATTGATTGTAATTCTCCTTCGTCTATAGTTTAAAAATGCATGTAATAATACTAAAAAGTAATATGCAGCTGCTTAAATATACGGCGTTGCTGTTCGACGGGGTTGCCAATGGCAATTGACCAATAATCCAACCATTAAGTTGCGGAATGTTTGAATAGACCATTGGAAAATCGATATCACCACATCCTATTCCCCAAGATACGAGTCCCATTAAGTTGCCGTTGCAGACTAAAGGTCCTCCGTAATCCCCCTACGTTAAAAGGAAAATATTAAAATATTTCTTTTCAAGGCCCACAGCAAAGAAGTATCTAATTTACCGAACAGGCACCGGTCCTGTAACCTCCAGCGCATATCATGTCAGATGTCAAATTTGGATAGACTTGTTGGCAGACTGGGAATGATATCATTGGTACTATGGCAAATCGTAAAGACTGGCTTGGTGGTCCTCCCTACAAAGAGAAAGTCTTAGTTGTTGAAGTTACCTATCATTATTTTGAAACTGTTATATTTAGATAGGAGACATAAGTGCATTTCATCTAAAATTAGCCCCCACTCAAAATGATGTGTTCAAATGGAAACAATTCTATTCCAAACAAGTAAATTAAAAAATCATCTATTTAATTCAAATACAATGGCAAGCAAAAAATTAACGTCACATTGAAATTATGATGTGTTCAGTGGCATGCAAAGGGCGTTGTGGGTGTGCCACTTGCGCTTCGCCTGAATGTATTTTTGGAATTTCCCGTTGAAAGGTTACTAATAATTTGTTGTCTGAGAAATCTCATCCGTCATATTTGTTATCTATCATCTATTGTCACCGCAGTTACAAGAGATGCTAACGTTAGCGAATGGATCGTGAAGACTTCGCGCTGCGGGATTGCCTTGCAGGCTCACCATTGCAATGTCGGTATCGAATTGCAAGATTGGCTTTCTCGCGAAATGAGAACTGGAGTAGAGTACTGTTTTCAGACGAATAGCACTGGATTAGACGGACTGCAGCTTGTGCTGACGAGAGACTTGCCCTTCACAAGCATCCATAGAGTTACTCTTTATACAGAATGGTTCCTTGACACATTAAATAAGTTCTAGAAGATCATGTCATGGCTTCTATGGCCACGATGGGTGAATATGGGATTTTCACGCAAGATGCAGTCAGAGTTGTCAAAAGGGGTACCTTGACGAAGTGGGGACTGGCCAGCCCTCAGTTCTGATATGAATCCCATTACCTTAATTCGACTTCAAGCACTCATTAAAGTAAGAGGAGGGAATTCACGTTATATTAACAAGTTTTCCGGTCATTTTGGTCCTAATAACAAAAGATACAGATTGTTCTAAATATTATTGCCTTTCTCAGAAAATGTGATTACTGTTTCGGTATTGGCCTACAAAATACGGTAAAATGAACTGCAATTTGCAAATTTAAGCTCTTAATGGAAACTTCCAAAAGTGCATTACAATTTCAATGTGACCTCAATTTCTTCACTGGTTTCTGGTGATCAATGTTAAATTATCCACTTTGCTAGCTGACATATTTACCTCAGATATAAGGCGTCGTCGATACGAAGAAATACACAGATAAACCTCATTTTGATATTTTAGTACAGTATTAACATTTAAAGCTAAACTTACAGCAAATATTGTTCCCCATCCCGATACTAAGCATAAGTTTAGTGGACCAGGGGGTGGTACTGTTGTTGCTCTTGGTACAGCAGCTATGTATGAAGACATGGTTAGACTATTTATCTAAAGAGAAATTTTTCGAAATGTCAACTGCTTTAAATGATTTCCTTCATTACCCTTAAAATGGCGATATCGTTTTGATTAGTTGCGAAATTGTAGCTGGGATGGATAAAAATATGTAGAATTGGCGCCACAACAGTGGTATTTGTTGTTATCGTTGTTATTAAGTCGCCAACTACAGCTTGTATTGCCGAGGCAGGCTGAAGGTGTCCTTGATCGTTGACGACGCATCGTGCAGTAGTTACCAAATTTATCGCGTCCAATATCGCAGCTCCGCA
This sequence comes from Oryctes borbonicus, assembly GCA_902654985.2. Classification (NCBI taxonomy): domain Eukaryota; kingdom Metazoa; phylum Arthropoda; class Insecta; order Coleoptera; family Scarabaeidae; genus Oryctes; species Oryctes borbonicus. The sequence continues at coordinate 10,357,827 of LR736862.1, forward strand.
GAACGGTACGTTCCCGTTTGTCCGGCGAAGAGATACCTTAAAATGTCGTAACATTAGTTTTGGCGTCGATTAATAACTGTAGATGAACATCAGTACGTTGCTGAAGCTAAGGCACAGTCGAAACAATGGAAACCGCTGTTTCATCGGTCGGGAAAGTAACGGCGACTGTTATTTTGAGTTAGTCATGGAATTGTGTTAATTAAGTACTTTGAATAAGGAAAAAAAACAAGGGTACATTGCGCATCATTACTTGACAAGTTGAAGGTAGAAAGTGCTGAAAAACAGCCGCATTTGAAGAAACAGAAAATTTTGTTTCACCAAGGCAACGCATTCATTGGTCGCCATGGCAAAAATTCACGAGTTGTGGCTCGAATTGATAGACCGCCCAATAAATATGAGTATATATCGCTCAAGTTTACATACGATATTGATGAAGGTGGTAAGAGGTCTTTGCAATTAGAAAATAATCTGTGTAAGGAGTTGAAGTCGTATTTGGCCAGAGTAACTGGCAAGTTTTCAAAACAATTAGAATTTAGTGACAATATGGACGAAATAAACGGAAATTTGTAATACGTCGTTGGGAGAAGTGTATAGACTTACGAGAGGATGTTGAGAAATGAAGCTGTATTTGATAAAAATACTTATTCCTATGTTACGCTGGAAACTTTTCGAATTACCTTCATATAAGGAAGGAGAGGAGAAACAGGAGCTGGGCTCCTGTAAGATATTATAAAAATGCAATGTTCTGCATATGTTTCTGTATTAGTAGAGACCCACTAAGAAATGATTCTTAGCTGAGTGAACATCAGAATAACTTCGCAACTGTGCCTGCTCCAGCAGCAAATCTAAAGAAATTAAGTTACTTGGTTTTAGTTATCAAATTTGTAAACGTAAAACGTACATAGAGGTAGCTCTGAAGAATATTACCTGGTACGGAAACAGTTCGCGACTGCTAACAATTTGCCCTCCTACAATTCTTGAATTTGGAAATGTTTCTTCATTGCCTTCCTCTGGTTGAATTGCTGTTTCTTGACCACGGGCGATGGTGGTAACTTAAAAAAGGAAATTGAACAAGCTAGCTAAATGATAGGAATAACAGAATTAATCTGACTTCGGAAGTTATATGATTTTCTTGGGTTCTAGAAAGTAATTCAAATCAATGTAAATTTTATCTGGTTTTCCATAGGTTAGAATTGATGTTACTTGCTTTCTTGTAGATAATTTTTAGTGCATCAAACTTTGAAGATTTTGGACCACAGTGAATTGAAATATCTAAATAATGATTTAACAAAAAATAAAAGTAGATTACTTACACAATAAAAATGTACTTATTCCTAATGACCACATTTTGCGACTGATTCATACTGTTTGTTGAAATACAATGCAAGGCTCTGGTTGATAAGACAAGTACTCAAGCCCCTGGATTTGCGTCCTTTAGTACCAAGATTTTCCGGATTAACTAATCAGCAAGTTATTTCGTAGGACTTAATTGTAACACGCAATACTGAAACTATTGAAACCATATACATACATATATGATGAGTTCACGAAAAATGTTTATTCTCCTTAATGGAAAGAATTTGGATATAATGGGGGATTAGTTAAGTCCAGATATTTTTAAGTAAATTAAGTGATATAAGTTCTATAAAATTCTAAAAATTATAATTAATAAAACGCCTATGGTTTTAGTGCCTTTGTGGTATCACACTGTGAGGTTGGGCAACAAATTCTTATTACTCTCTTAAATGCGCAAGATTTTGGATAAGTGCGATTATAACAATGCAAAGATTAGCGAGATTCTTGGTGAACGTCATGCTCATTTTTACCAGTAAATTCCGGTCATCAGAAAACACTTTGTTGAAAGCTGCAATTGCAGTCTGTTAGCAGAATACGATTCGATCGCCTGTCGCCCCAAAACTTTTCTTGATATTAGAAGCAGTCGACGAGTGTGTGCCTTTGCAGCGCAATAAGCTGCTTGGTAAATGAAGCTAGGACAGCAATATTTAAATATGGCTGTAGGGTGGTGATTAGAAATTCATCCATATTTTATAACATGCTTTAGAACATATTGAAACATTCTTTAATTCATCCATCCACCGTCTGATACCAGACTCTAGGTTTCCGATGGAGCCATATAGCTTTTAAATATTTTTTGGGGAGATCATGGTAGGGGGAAGGTTGATTTCAAGGCAGAAATAATGAAATAACTAGAAATCCTCTTTTATAACTATCGGATTGGCTAACTTGTTTAGATGTTTTCTCTGCTAAGACTTTTACAGTTTTTGGGCCCGGGTTACGACCCGCGCTGTTGAAGGATGTAGCTCGTCACAAGCTACGCCCTTCAACTTAGCTTGTGACGAGCTACATCCTTCTGGTTGCATAATGCTCAACTGGGGATGACGTTTCAAAAATCATTGCTCTTTTGTTCTTCTCCTAAGGGTGGCAAATTTTTGCTGATTTTCCATCCATTGAAAATGGTATGTGATAGAAAAATTCTGAGTTCGCATTTTGATTCTTCTTATTTATGGACACAGTTTAATTCAGAAGGCAGAAAAAGAATCCAATTTGTTGTACAGTGTTATTTGACGCAGTAAGATAGGTTTGATAGACTTCACGACTTACAACGCGACAACCTAGTGCTAGTGAAGATAATCGGGCACTTTTTGGAGCTTTTGGCAATATCTTTCGATATTGTAATATGCCTATTACTAATTTTAAACGGGACTCGGAGGACTTATGTATAAGTTGTAAATATCATCCGATACAGTGTTGATCAAAAAGACATAACTTAGAAATCTAGTGATATAATTTATTTACTTAAAGAAAATACATAACAGCGAATATAGACACTTATGGTTTATACAATGTTTGCATTAAGGAGTACACAACAACAGTTATAGTTAATACCACCAGAGATTTGGCGTTTTTCGGAGCATTATTTGCGCTAACCCGTTCTTGCTGGATTTGTATCCAAGTGAAGAAGTGTGGCACGCTGGTATATACACTCGGTAGGATTTCGTCACCGCAACCGAGACCCCAGGTAACTAGACCAACTTGAACTCCACCGCATACTAGTGCGGCACCTTCGTCACCCTGCAGTTGCAAAAAATAAAGCTTCTGTGTAATTATCGCATATAAAAGAAAATAACATTACCAGGCATGCGTCTCTACCTTGGCCACCAGCGCAAATCATTCCAAGTCGGAGTAACGACGCGAAGAGGTTCCTACATTGTATTATATCCACGGTCAATACGTACGTGTAGCGTAGAGTTCTGCTGGGAATTCCGCCCTAAATTGCAATTGTCTCCGTTAGAGAAGAGAAGCATTGTACGAAATTATTACTAATTTTGGTATGTATTTGGCTATACAGCGGATCCTGTATATAGGGTGTTTCAGAAGGAATAATAATTATTCTAAGGGGTGATAGTAATATAAACATGTGTCCAGTTCTCGATTGTTTACGAAATAAATTAAAAACAAATATTTGTGGAGATTTTGAGTTTTCCAAAAATTAACTTGCTAGATTTGCGTAAAAAATAGATGTTGTCTCTACTTACGTATGAACTAGCACCCCAACCTGCTACGGTGCAGTTCAGTCCTGCAGGCACACTCGTACGGTATATGGGGACACTCATTATATTTTCGTTGAAAGTTAACGCATCGATCTGTCGAAATACGCACAAACTGAGGTAGAGGGAAGGTGGTAAGTGTAAAATTTACCCTTAAGACGGCGATATCATTTGCAAGGCTGGCCGGATTGAAGCTTTCGTGGACAAACACCTGCCTAACGGGCACCCGTATCCCTGTAGGGGAATTGCCGTCTATGATTAAATCTCCTACTATAGCTTCAAGCGTGGATGCTTGGACGGCGTTTCCGGTTATATCGGTCACGCATTGAGCGGCTGTCAATAAATTTCTATGGTCTATAATTGAAGCGCTGCATACGGGAACGTTGTTTAATAGAATCGATGCCTAATTGTGTAAAGGTGTATTAACAATTTTCTAGAATTGAAGCAAAATGAAAACATTTTCGAAACGATATTACCTGATATGGAAACCAGCTTCGATTTGCCACTGCATTCCCTCCGGTTATTCTTGTATTTGGGCCATTGAACGCATCGGTTACATTGTTTACGTTTTCAATTTCAATTTTATCCTCAACTGCAATATTTTGGCAATGTACGAGTGCCAAAGCTTCGGATTAAAGTTTAATTTTAGTTTATAATAACGACTCTTTGGATATTAGATTGTAACAATAAAATTTATCTAGAGAAACGAGTAAAGGTTATTTAATTGAATCTTACCAAGTAGGACCAGGTACGATTTGATGGGAAACATTTTTGTGACTAATAGTTTCGCAGAGTGAACTGTAGGGCATTAACGGCGGAATCGATAACACGAGTTATCTCATGAGTTACTTAGCGATATCTCAAAGTAAAGCTTTACTGGAATTAAGGAGACTGTAGGGGATATGCAAAGTCGCCAATGCCACAACTTAAGCATTTTATTATTATTGCATTGAGTAGCATTAATATTCATTGTTTTCCATTTTAAATGGAATTCTTCCGAAATATGATGAGTAATTCCTTAAATCTGTTCTATTATTGAATTGAGTAGCATTAATATTAATTGTTTTCCATTTTAAATGGAATTCTTCCGAGATATGATGAGTAATTTCTTGAATCTATTCTAATACGAAGTTCTTCTTTTGTGCGAGGGAACGCAATAATTTAATTTAATTCTTCAGAAATCTTCTGAAGAAGCATGATCAGCGAAACGTCAAGCCAAACATCAAGTACGCGACAACACCCGAAAGACATTTCTATTATGTGATACTATCGAATTTCGAAATCTGTCAATGCAAAATTGCCCATCTCCAATTTACTCTCTTAAGGATTGGTTTTCCACAAATAATGAAATAACTTTTCGTGTCATTGATTTTAAATATTTTATTTCCGGTACAAAAAAATATCCATTAGTTTAACCCTAATAATGTTTAGTTATTTTATTTTATTTGATACCTTGTTATGGTATCTTATATTACCACTCTGAAGCTTTTAATGGTTAGTAATGTACGCTACCGTCCATATTAGTTCGGACACGCAAATAAATTAAAAAAAAAACGAGAAAGTATTCAAAAACTCATTTTTCCAAAACTTAAAATTTTTATTGCATTTTATTAATAGCGATTAAAATTAAAGTATAAACGTAAAAAAAAGTAATTCTAATGAAAAATAAACAAAAACTTCTTAAACATTCCGTTCATCAAAGAAACTCCCTTTTGCGCGAAGAACAGCTTCCACAAAACGAGGCATCTGCTGCACTAGTTTTTCATGGACTCTATTTGCCATATTAGTCCATTCCTCTTGTAAAATGTTCCACAGGTGGCCTACGGAGGTAGGGCATACTTTTCGGATCCTCCTGTCCAATTCATCCCATAACAGCTCGATGGGGTTTAGATCCGGGCTTTGTGGCGGCCATGTCATTATTTATAATTTGCCATTATCTTGTTCTTCATTTAAGAAATTTTTACATATCACTGCCGAGTGTTTGGGGTCGCTGTCCTGCATGAACACAAAATTTTCGAAGATTAGTTGTTGCCCCGATGGTATTGCATTTTCTTGCAGTATTTTTAAATAACCTTCTTTTCGCAAAATACCTTCGATTCGCTGCAAGTCTCCTGCACCGGCATAGGGAAAACAACCCCAAACAAGCACAGAATTTCTTCCTTACTTGACAGTTGGCACTACACAATCTTGCAACATTCTTTCGCTTTTCGCTCTTCTTACAAAAACGCGCCTTGATTGTCCGAACACTTCAAACTTTGACCCATTAGTCCATAGCACCCTTTTCCAATCATCCACTGTCCAATTTCTATGTGTTTCTGCCCACTGTAGCTGTTTTTGCCTGTTTTCCCGTCGAAGTAGGGTTTTTTTTTGTTGCAATGCGGTCGTGAAGAGTTGCAGCTTTTAATCTTCTTTTCACTGTAATAACAGACATTTTTGTTGCACGGTCGCGATTCATTTCGGCGGCGATTTCTGGTGCTGTCAGTCTCCTATTTCGCTTGCTCAGCAATTTTATACGCTCATCGTCGGCGTGAGTTGTTGTTCTCTTACGACCTGAACGTGCCCGATCTCTTAAACTGCCCGTGCGTTGATGTCTCCGAATGATATCACTAACAGTCGATTTATTAACTTGTATCTTTTCGGAAATTTGACGCACTGAATAACCTTCTTGATGAAAAGCAACAATTACAGAGCGCTTTTCTAAACTTGTCGGTTTCCCTCTCGGCATTTTAACAACTTTAATCAGGCTTACACAAAAAGATACGCTATTAACACTAACGCACGCACAAGCAGGTTTATTTAGAAATTAAAGCATTTATCAATGCACAATAAACTTTCGGGTGGCCTGCTCCCACCCCAAAGAGTATTGTAAATTTATTACCTGCAGTATTGTCCCAAAAATAATCCTATTTGTGTCTATGAGGATTATCCTGAAAATTACTAGATTGGGTCATAGAAATATAATAGGTTTTTAATCATTCTCTAATCGATATTGTTGAAAGTTTGCCTGTACAATTGGTTACAAACTTCATAAAGGACCTAATATAAATATGTTATTTATATATAAACGCAATTATATTATCTTTTAGTAGAGTTTATAACATTTTACTAGGTGTCCGAACTAATATGGACGGTAGTGTACATATGTACGAAATTACTAGGAGTACCAACTTTTCCGTATCTACCAAAAAATTCTCAGTCTTGAAATGGTTAATTATGCTCCTCAGATTCTCGCAGAGCATTTTAGACTTGCGAATGTAGAAGAAATGAATAAAATTGTGCAATTAATTTTTTTTTAATTTAATTAGTTAGTTAATAGTTCTACAAAAGCTATACTACCGTTTCTTAATTATATTTTAAATTATGTTAACACTTTCAGTGCCTTATTCCGAGGAAAGAAACTCACTAAATAATACCCGAATCAAGAAAAATATTTGAAAAAATAATTGTACACTTTATTACCCCGAAATTACTGTAATATTAATGAAAAATAAATAATCAATTTTTCCATTATGTTTTGAAAGTTAATTCTAGAAACTCCAGAAATTTTGTAAAATTAAAACTAGTAAATCTAGGGCAGGAATGTATTTTTTTTTTAAATTTCAAAGCTGTTTGGTGTTCTAACTAATACATTATGAACAGCTTTGGCAGTACGTCTTGCTATGTTTTACAGACTAGCAAATAAGGATGTGGCGGTCCTTTCAAGGACATTGTCCGTGCTACAATCGATACTACGGAACTTTTTTTAATGTCTGTAGTTTCACTGTTCATTTTTTACTGCGGTTTTCATATAATTCTCAATCTTTTCCCGCACTGACGGCAAATACTTACGTAGCGTCTGCGAACTTGGTAGTTCCCACGTTGGATTGTATTTCTTCCAAAACTAAGGATACATTGTTTGTCTGATTTTTGCAAACGCACTTAATCATCATTAAACCACAGAAATTCTTTATACGGTCTCCTTCCGGTTTTTTTTTTTTTAATTTGTGTGTTGCACTATTTACATGGTTCCTACACACATGTATGGTTACCAACATAATAAACTTTTATCGCAAACTAAACGCCTGATTTCTTTACCGTTAGGTATTAAGTCTGGAAATTGCCATAAATACGTGTTTACTCTGTTAGCAAACAGACAGGTTGATGCATTTCTACGCATTCTCAACTTTTTTAATGCTTTCCGTTCAATTCCGTCACTTATCAACTTCGCAGTGCGATATGTATTACACATAGCACACGGCAAACAAGGCTTCCAATAAGTTCCCAGTTCCTTCAGTTTACAGTGTGAACAGAAGTGAAATTTAAAGAATACGATGATAATTTTTATGTCAAGAGTGCGAAGAAGTTCAATGTCTCAATTGATATAGAAGAAGGATAAAAGCAGCATAAAGAATTTTCTTTTTAAACGGCGCATTATGTACATTAAATTACCATTGAATTCAGCACAAAATTACTAAAAAAATGAAAATTGCGAAGTTGTTTCGAAAAGAATAAAAATTTAAGAAAAATCAGTGCATTATGATAACCATCAATGTAACTTCATTGGTGCGAAACTACGAAAGGTATTAGTGAGATACGAAGAAAAATTCATGTACAACATGGCTTTCTTACATGCACAATTTTCAAATATCAAAATGGACCACCCTCTATATTATTTGACCACTTGATTGTTTAATATCTTCAGTGTTACTTGAAAGATATATCTGACGAACTAAAATGCAAGGATTTATGCTTAAGGTAATTTATTTGTAAACAGCCCATGTATGCAAGAGCCACATAACCATATTAAGTGATAATATATAGTTGCAGCCTGTTCTAGTATTAGATGCACTTCGTTCTAGTTGCCTTTGAATCCATTGCAGGTAATTAGGCACGCTAGCGTAAACACCAGGAAAGTCAGGATGGCCACAGTCATATCCCCACGAAACAATTCCAACTTGCATATTGTTGCAAACAAGTGGACCTCCAGAGTCTCCCTGGAAATTACGATATTAAATTAAATTCCCGAAGAACTTTTTTTTTTTTTTTCAATTGAACATTCTGTATATTATTATATTTATGGATGTCTTTTCCAATATTCCCTATATTTATCTAGCTTCGAGATAATTTGAGATATCTACGAAATTACTTAAACGCTTTATTTGTTAGGGTGATTATTTGATTGAGCTGAAAATATAAAAAAATCAAATAAAAGTTGAATGACCACCCTAGAATGTGACTGGTGAAGAAGTAACGGCAATTCCCAAAAATTATCTCAATAATTTAAAAAATTACGCTAGATAGGTGTATCCCCCACACCATCGAAACAAGTTGACATGAATTGAAAAGGAAATACCCGAGCTTGCATCGTGTAAAGCGGAAACTGAACATCCCATCTAAACTTACCGAACAAGCATCTCGTCCATAGTAACCCGCGCAAATCATTCCAGATCGAAAATGACCTCCGTGGGCGTTTCTGCAAACTTGCTCATCAAGGAATGGTACCACGGTATAAAGTAGAACGGGGCTGGGGTGCCCTTGCTAACAGTGAAAAAAGAGTTCATCGGATGCATTTAATACTGAGTTAGGTTACTTACATAGGCAGTCAGACCCCATCCGGAAACGGTACAATTCGTATTGTGGAGAGGTAGCTGGTGTGCCAGAGATATGTTGTTAATGTTAACATTAAACGTCATGTTTTCAACCTATTAAAAGAAAAGCCGAATTATCAATGATGAGACGTACCATTTTTCGTCTCACCCTCAGTACAGCTACATCGCTAACCACGGTTCGTGGATTATAGTTTTCGTGAACGAAAACGTGGGTTACGCGCCTTACTACTGTGGTCGCGGTCTCGATATTCGTACGTAAGTCTCCTACCACTGCGTGAAATCTATTAGCATTTCTGACTCTTCCTCTATCGTTTACGACGCAATGGGCAGCTGTTAGGACATGTCTATGGTCTATTATTGAGCCGCCACAACTTGGCGAACCGTCTAATCGGAGAGAGACCTGCAAAATTGAAATGGATTGCATGAATAAGAATAAGGGTTTGATCGTACATCGTAACTATTATTGCAGGTTTCGTGCAGGGAACGGAATTGACGCAGCAGCGTTCCCCTTAATTACTAATGATCGGGAAATTTTGAACGAATTTATTCCATGTACTGGCCTAAGGATAACATTTTTGAGTAAATTGGGGTATTTCATAAAAAATATCGACAGCAGAGTATCCAGTTTTTGTTTCTCCCATTGCAATCAGTATTAGAAACACGGTAATAATTAAGCGAGCGGTGATTCGTTGATATATTTGAACGTCCTGTATATATTGATCAATGAAATGAATGAAAAGGAGCCATCGTTTCCATTAACAAAATAATTTTTTTTTTGCATTTGAAAATATAATACACTTTGCTTCTCACTCTGTATATTAGACAGTATCTCAAACGGTTTGATAGATTTTTATCCGGTTTAATAATAAGCCAACTTTGGAACTTTCACTTTAATTATTGACTAAGCTCTCAATTTTTGAATGAAAGGTACTAAAAAAACAAAAGAATGAATAACTCAAAAACAATGGCATTTAGCCACAGTGAAGTTTAGTGAAAAAAGATGTGTTTATGGACTGACATTTTCATACTTTAATAGATCCGATAACAGACTCGGAATATCAATTATACGTAAGTGGTGCAACAAACTTTTAATGAACCAGTTATGTAAAACACTCTGTACAAGGTTATCGTAAAGTTCAGGGTATGTTTCAACTTATTGCACAACTTCAACAAATTAAACCCAACAACACAAATCAATATAAACTGAAGTTCTTGAATAATAGCACTTGTTGAACACTGTTCAATATGACCTTCACTTTAGTAGTGTAAAAGCACCAACCCTTCCTTGAAATTATACACCGCATTATGCAACATTTCGACTTGACTGTTTTTGGCCGTATTCTAAACACTAAATTATTTAAGTAACCTCAAAGTTAAAAAATCCGCCAGGTTCAGATTATTGGTGGATTGGCGGCCATGAATTATCAAAGTATCTGCTTAAAATACAATGTTGCAAAACAGCAATTTTTTAACTGGTCGGTAAATATGCGGGGGTGCACAGAAATTATGCAAGTTGGACATTATTAATGCTTGTGGCAGAAGTTATAACGAAACCTTTGTTTTGCGTAGATACAATATAAGCTCATTACTGCAGCAACTAGGATCCAATTCTTATTTGCAATTATTTCAATATCCTGATCCTCTTTTATTTTCCACTTTTATTAATGATTTCTTTTGAACTTAGCAGCAAAACCATTTTAGAAGAAGATAACACTACACTATGGTAGATGGTTTGGAAGAATTTCGTTAGAAGTAGGTTATGGTGAGGCAACAATCAATGGGATGGTTCTGCGTTAAGAAGATTTCCATAGAGACATCTATCTGCACGTTTCTTGTAATTTACATATTTTAAACATATTGCTTTGTGCCAAACCGTCGGAACCATTCGAGTTAACCCAGAAACATAAGAGATCTCGAGGTGCAGTAAAATATATCTTTTTAATAAAAAAAAAATGTATTTTTCCAAATTATTCAAACAATTAAATAAAATATTGGGAAACAATAAAAATAATTTATTTTACCTGAAACGCAAATGCTGATCTTTGAGTTACTTCAACACCACCAACAATTCGGTTGGTAGTCCGATTTAAAGTTTCATTCGGAAAGGGCGTTGAAGCTGCTTCATTCCATGCAAAACATATACCTGAAAAATTGGAATAAACGTTGCGGACTATTTCAAAGATTTTAGATACTTGCAGAGGAAAAATAAATACGTTTTCACCGAAAACATCGCTCGTCGACTGAAAACGAAACTTGTCAACGATAAAGCAGCCGATACGTGAATACCTATCCGCAAGTTCCCGGATTTTGCAACTAGATTTTAGAGATTAAAATTAAGTACTGGGCGATGAGCCTTTTGTTCGTCACATGATTTGCTAATCTAACTTTTAACGGGTGCTTATCGTGTATTAATTAAGTAAATGCATTCCATGAAAACATAGAGCGCTGTCCCTTGCATGTGCACAGCAAAATTTGCTGCAAGGATAAGGCAACGTAATTTTGGTGAAGGGCAAGTTAAAATTAGTGATCTGAACTTCTTCCATTGTACTTGCTATATTCATCGAAGGAAGCAATCTTGCTTTATTGCTAACAGCCTAGTTTAAAATATTTTAGCATCTTAGCTTGTAACCAAAAAATAATGCTAAGATAGCTTAGATACCTCATGGTATTGATGGAATAATTCACGGCAAACGCAATAAAAGGAAAGAGAAAAAAATACACTAACACGCGGACATGTTTCTGCCTACACGGCGTCATCAGTGTGGTTTCGAGAGTATTTTTCATATCTCTACCAATAGGAATTTTCCTTGACTAGCTACCAACCTTTGGATTAAGTTCTTCCTTGTTGCAGCTTCTACATTCTTATTTAAGTTAAAGAGTTCACCTCCACAGTACCCAGTTTATGTCGCTGGTTCCTGAACGGTAGGCATGCGTTTCTTTGGCACTAGAGGGCGCCAAGAAATGTCGAGTTTGTCGTTTTGAAAGTTGTAGCATTAACTGTGAGGCAACAGCGATAGAAGGTAGAGATAAAAAATACTCTCGAAACCACGCTGATGACGCCGAGTAGGCAGAAACATGTCCGTGTGTTAGTGTATTTTTTCTCTCTGCTTTTATTGCGTTTGCCGTGAATTATTCCATCAATACCATGAGGAAGCTAAGCTATCTTAGCATTATTTTTTGGTTATTGTTTCTAGTCATTTTCTGACGTGTCTTAGCTTGTAAATTGAATTATCACAAGTTTATTAAAAAAACATTCCAAGAACTTGCTTGGTAGAGGAATAACAAAGAAGTATCATATAGTATACATTTATTTAAGAATGTTCATCCATATAATCGCCACAATTACATTTAAAACTGTCATATATTTATACGCCATTGCATGATTAGACGTGGATCGCCCTTCTTGAGTCCTGATCCACTCCAAGTAGTGGGGAACACTGGCGTATACACCTGGAAAATCAGGGTGGCCACATTCCACTCCCCATGACACTATTCCAACTTGAATGCCATCGCAGACCAATGGTCCACCAGAATCTCCCTGCAAACATATATAAGTTGTAAAGACTATTTGATCTGATTGATTTTTTGTTGATTTAGTAGGCAAATCTCAAAATGCAACTTTAGATTGGGCAGTTATTAAAGTTATTGCATTTTATCCCAAAAAATTCGCATTTTTTTTTTAGTTTCTAGATTATAATTTTTTCCTTAAAATTGAGTAAAAGGTATATACCGAACATGAATCTCGTCCATAATAACTGGCACAAATCATCCCTGGCAGAAGATAAGGTCCGTAGGAATTGCGACAATCAAGATGCGATAGGAGTTTAATGTGAGCAAAAAGTAGAATTGGACTTGGTTCGCCTTTCTTATCATAAAAAATAAAAGAAAACACATCAATTAGTTGAATTTTCCATCTAAAAGCTTGTATTACTTACAAAAGTAGTCAAACCCCATCCTGAAACAGTACAGTTTGAATTGTCTGGAGGTAAAGTCTCAGCAAGTGGGACGCTGTTAACGTTCGAATTAAAGATCAAGCTGTCGATCTATCGGAAGAGATTGTTAAAGCGAAAAATAGAGTCCGAAAGAATTTAACTTACTCTCAAGACTGCTACGTCACTGACTATAGTATCCGGGTCATAGTTTTCATGGACGAACATGTGCGTCAAACGTCTTATTACTCTCGTTGGGGAAGTTACATCTGTGCGTAAGTCACCAATTACCGCAAGGTATCTGCCGATAGCTCGTAATCGTCCGTAATCATCAGCAACGCAATGGGCAGCCGTAAGGATATGCCTGTTGTCTATCAGTGACCCGCCGCAGATTGGCCATCCGTTGTAACGTAAAGATACCTAAAATAGGGATTTGTGCTGCCTTAATGTCAATTTTGATTTTCACCAAAACATGATAATAAACCATAAATGCAAAAAAGCTACCTGAAACGCGAAATCTTGTCTATGTAGCACTGGTTGGCCTCCAATAATCCTATTGTTTGGGTTAATTTGAAATGTTTCATCTGGAGGAATCTGAGTGGTTTCACTTGGAGGAAGCTGGGTGGTTTCTTCTAGGGCTGTTACTGGACTCTCTTCGCTCCAAGCAAAGCTTAGAGCTGATAAAGCGTGAAATTAAGTACGCAATTTTAGTTAAGTTAATAATTAAATTTTACATCTCTATCTTGATGTAATAATGCGATAATAAAGCAAATAGGTTTGCACTTACCTAGCACAAGCGAGCACGTTTTCGTGCAAAACATTTTGTACTAGTGTAAAGCTGAATATTTTATGGCAATGGAATTGATAAGATACATCAGTTATCATTTTTTTTGGGAATTCGTTGGTTTGCACTAAGATTTATTGGGATTAAATGCTTTGCAATGACTCACGTAAATATTTCGAGTTTCGATTTGTTGTACGTTTCGATAGGATGATGATGTAATAGTTAGGTTTTAGAATCGAGCACTAAAACTGAAGAAGAACTATTCGATCTTCATGCAAATAATGATAATACTGCACCAAGTACAGCATAGTAAATGGCGAAAAAATATATATAAAAGCACATCATGTGTTATCATTGGTATCTTTCTCTTATTAACAGTAAGTTTGTTTAGGATATCGGAGCTTTGGCCAAGGGCAAATTAAAGGTAATGATTTAAACTTCTTCCACAGTACTTGTCATATTCGTCGAAGAAAACAATCTACCAATCTCGCGTTACTGTTAGCAGCCTGATCTGCAGCATCTCAGCTTGTAAACACTAAATGCATTGTGGTGACACAAAGGCTAACTTTGGACGAATTATCATCCAATATTTCAAAAATTTGCTTTGTGCAGAAAGAAGGATTGTAGACGTTTATTTACGAATGTTCATCCAAATAATTGTTACAATTACATTTAAAACTATCATATCATCATACGTAATTACATGATTGGATGTCGATCGCCTTTCTTGATCCAATCCTGATCCAATCCAATCCAAGTAATGAGCAACACTAGCGTGTAGGCTTGGAAAGTCAGGAAGTTTACATTGCATTCCCCATAAGAAAACTCCAACTTAAACACCATCGCAGATCAATGGTCCACCATAATCTACCTGCAAGCATATGTAAGTTGTACATTCTAAAGCGATCCACTTTCTTTTATTTTAGCTTCTGAATCAGATTTTATCGATTGATTGAGATTAAGTAAAAATGATTTTGGTTCATAATGACCGGCACAAAGCGTTGAGGCAATCCCGATGTGATACGAGTTTGACGTGAGCAAAATGTAGTATCTTATTTGGATGTTTCTTACAAAAAAATAAAAGAAAATAAATAAATAAATAAATTTTTTCATTTAGGACTTTATATTACTTACAAGATTGGTCAAATCCCATCCTGTGACAATTCAGTTTGAACCCACTGGAGGAACAGTCTCAGCAAGTGCAATGCTGTTAATGTTCGCATTGAAGGTCAAGTTTTTGATCTATCACAAAAATTGTAACGAAATATGGAGTCTGAAAGGATTTAGCTTACTCTTAATACTGCTACATCATTGATAAGAGTGTTTGGGTCATAGTTTTCATGGACGAACATATGCGTCAAACGTCTTATTATTCTTGTTGGGGAAATGACGTCTGTGCCTAAGTCCCCACCAAAGCGACGTATCTGGAGATAGGAAATAGTTCTCCGTTATCATCAGTAACACGATGGGCAGCTGTAAGAATTGTCTATTATTGAGCCACTGCAAATTGGTCATTCATTGTAACGTAGAGATGCCTAAAACGGGTTTTTGTGCAATCTCTGTAGATTAGGCAAAGTTGCTTCAGTGTTTGAAGGTTGCGATTTTCGGCATTAAATTACAAATAAAATTAAAAGTTACCTGAAATGCGAAATGTCGTCTATGCGGTGTTGGTCGGTCCCCAGCACTCCTCCAAATTGGAGAAAGCCTGGCGGTTTTATTTGAAAGAATGTGATCGGTTCCTTCTAGAACTATTACTTGACTTTCTTCGCTCCAACCAAAGCTAAGAACTGCGAAAGCATACATTCTGTAAGTATAATTTTTTAAATTTTTGAATTTGAAAGTATTTTAGAAAGAAATAAGTAACTGAGTTCTTTTACTTACCACATCTTTCATCCACTTGTATTTTAATAAAACAATGCGATAATAAGGAAGATGCGTTTGTACTTACCTACTACCAGCAAGCATGTTTTTGTGTAAAGCATTTCGTACTAGTTTAAAGATGATTATTTTATTGATTGATTATTTATATTTATTGATTATTTATATCATTTGGGAATCCGCTGCTTTGCAGTAAGATTTATTAGGATTAAATGCTTTGCAATGACTCATGTAAGCATTCCAAATTTCGGTTTATTGTACATTTTAAATGGATCGTGAATAGTCTTAAAGCAAGCGTTATGCTAGGAATTTCAAATAGAAAAAAAAATGAATTTCAAATAAATAACTTATATTAAGTAGCTGTTACAAAAAAAAAACTAAATAATATAACTAATCCAATCAATAGGTTATATTTGTAAGTCATTAAGCTGGTGGAACCATCCCTTGCTTGTTGTTCCAAAATCCACGATCTGTAATGGGGTACACTCGCGTAAACTCCTGGAAAATCTTCGAATCCACATCCCATTCCCCATGAAACAATCCCGACTTGGCTGTCATTACAAATTAACGGTCCACCGGAGTCCCCCTAATAATACGTTTTGATAAGAATATTTTTTATTAAGCAAGTGTGAATGTGGTGTGTTACCAAACAAGCGTCCCTCTCATATGCTCCGGCGCATATCATTCCTGTTAGCAGATGAGCACCGTAGGCAAGACGGCATTGAGCTTGGGATACCATTGGTACATGCACAAAACGCAGAGAATTGCTCTCTATTCCTTGCTAAGAGAAAATGATTTACATAGTTGTTATTAGAGGAATGAATTCTTTCATTTATTACATCGCATTATATTACAATATACGAAGTCATCATCCTAATAAAAATGTTTAAGTTAAAATTTTCAATTTACGCTAGATGCCATTGTATGATTTATATGTGAAATTGATCATTTTGGAATTTTTAATAAATTCCAACATAAAAACCAAAATTTGAGTTTCTCGTGCTTTACTCTAAATCCCTTTGAGGACTTTCCAGCGCTGTACCAAGGCTTCAGTTATATGTTTTTTGGGAAAAATCGGACTTGGAAAATCGATTCCCGCCACCCTCATTTACCTCTCTCGCTTATTTCTTGAATTACACTTCGAAAAAGGCTAAAGATAGGGATCAAAGTTTTCCAACATTCTAAAACTTGAAGCTCGCTTACCGCAAAAAATAGAAAATGGGATTAACTTTTAATGGATCCACATATGGTGGTACGTGTAATAATTAACATTTTCCTTCAAAAAAGTGGTTGGAATACGAGTTTGAGAACTTGTACAATTTGGAGGTGCGGTAGAAAGAAGTATTTAAGACTTTTGTGTCAAAGAAAATAATAACGATTTCTTTATTTCTACGCTCCAAAGATATTTGACTAAAAAGAAATTTTCTAATAGGAATCGAGCTTTTTACCATTAGATGGACCCTTATACTCGATAGATGGACAATGTGAAATGCCAAGAAGACGCAGGGGGGTGGCACTGATGACTTTTAACCTCGTAGATGTTTGTTGTAATATTAGCATTATATGGTTCTTCATTCCTAATAGTCTATTGACAATGCCTAATAAGCCCAGAAAACACAGACTATTTTCTGGACACCGGCTGTGAAAGCCTACTAAATTGTTCCTGTATTGTTTTATGTTTGTGGTTAATTTTGTGGACAGAGTTTGGGTGTTTCCTTTACGAGTTCAATTTTCTTTCCTATTATTTATTTTAGTATTATTTTCTTTCCCTTGAAGTAACAATAAAGGAGCAATAGACAAAATCTTCCAAAATCAACCAATTCCCTCTCTCCAGTTAAGCTCAATATAACCTAGGAAGCAATGGTAATGGAGGACAATATGTGTTAATAGGACAAAACAATATCTATACGCTTCTGTAAATGGCCCAGTCTAACTTATTAAGATCTAGAGGAAAGCTGAGAAATATTTGTACATTTCGAGGTAGCAATAAGAAAACTTCACTACAGAAAAAAGTAATAAAAGATTAGCAAAGGACGTTAAAGTGTAAGAATTTGTTAAGACCTTTATCATTATCACCTCATCATTTCGATCAGGCCCAATTGTTGCTTATGGTCACACCGAAAGGTTTCCACTAACAAGAATAACAGTAGTTATAAGAGAAGGAGCTGAAGGTTTAAGGAAAAGGTGAGATCACCTAGGGACTCAAGTTTTAATCACTGATTTATGGCAACTTTTTCCTGGGTTTTAATGAAGATGAAACACAAAGATAATATATCTAGTCCATCAAGATTTTCTAAAAAAGACAACATCTAACAAAAAGATATTAGTAATTAGTTTTCAATAAGCTTGGTGCTTCATTGATCTTATTTCTCATTGGCGTTTTACAAATTCCATCGGTTTCTACGTGCATGCAATGAAAATTTATTGAGGGAAGTAACACTTACATAATGCATCAAGCCCCATCCTGATACGATACATTTCGTATCAGCCGGCGGTTCTCCCACTGCTAGCGGTATGCTGTTTATATTAGGGCCAAACGTTACTGGATCAATCTATGAACGTAAGATAAAAAATACGACAATGTGAACGTCTTACGAGGAAATTATTTCCGTATTACCCTGAGAACAGCGACATCACTTTGGAAAGTTCTCGCATTGTAACTACCATGAACGAATATGTGTCTAATCCACCTGGTTATCGTCGCTGGCGAGAGTCGATCAGTATTTAGATCTCCAATGAAAGCCCTGAACCTATTTACCCGAAGGATATTTCCTCGATCGTCGGTAACACAGTGGGCCGCAGTTAAGAGGTTTCTAACGTCCAACATCGACGCACCACAGCTTGGTCTTCCATCTATTCTAAGCGAAACCTGTATTTTGATGGAAACGATAAATCTTAAATTGATCCTTAAAGAATTTTTGCACAAAAATCTTGACGAAAGAAGGGAATACCAACCTGAAATGGAAAATGAGATCTGTTTTCTACTAATTGGCCACCGATAATTCTACCATCGGAATTGCTCGACTCGGTAGTGTTGTAAAATAATGGAATTGGAGTTGCGTGTCCCCAGAGCACCCATAAACCTTTGGAATGAGTTGCAATATTAAAGATAAAATAAAGGCAATATTTATGGGAACGAGTTTTTTGGAAATTTTATATTTTTCTTTGTGGGTTTCCTAATGTAGCGCCACCAATAACAATGGTTTCAATCAAAAGTAAAGACATACAATTTGATCCCTTCACTTTTCTAATCAATAATTAACATAAAAAAATCACAAATACTTACCCAACAGAAACGCACATATTTTTATATCGAACATATTGCTACTAATAGAAGGGATAGCATTTTAGGACATTAAAAAAAATGATAAGATACCTTTATCTCTCGTGAAATCGACTCTTTTATGGGTCGTGCCGAATTTATGTAGATTTAGTGTTGAATACAGGTATTAGCCGCGCTTAAGTTAACTTAAGCGCTGGCACCATTCAAATAAATTTATATCCAGCGAATCACAAATAAATCAAAAACAACGCAATATATTGCGGAGTATCATATTTTCTTTTCCTGATGACATGTAATAATTTTTTACTGTATCATTAGATGATAATATGAAATATTATAGCTCTTTATACCGACTATTTCATATAGCTTTAATCTATTTTGATTACAATTAGTGCTCTATCGTTTATATCGAACATTTTTTAACAAGATTTAGTGTCGAGGCTTACTGCAAGAACAAACATTTTTAATTCCAAATCGCAAATGGCTATAGCAAAATGTCCTAAATACGTACACTGTAAACAGGGAAGCTTTATAGTCTATGGTTAAAAACGCAAATAATCTTATTCACGAAGAAGCGCATTGAATTGAATTGGAGGTTTAAAGCCAATTGTGCGAGGAGGAGTGGAATTTCCATTTATCAAAGAAACAAAACACCTTGGGGCATGGTTCGGAACTCTCACACCAGTAAAACCATCAACAAATCTACTATTGGCCTAGGCAGATGTTGTGGCAGATGGAGAAACGAGCAGATAAAGCTCACAAATTATGCGGTTATCGATAATGGTCATGAGACCAGTGATAACATATAACTCGGTGGTACAGTGAAAGAAGACATTGCAGGTTGAGGCAATAATGCAACGAAGTAGCATACAAAGATTAGCATATTTGAGCGCCACGAGAATGGAAGAAAGGTCCGCTTATTAAAGCCCAATTTTCACTGACGGTTCAAAGACAGACGCTGGCGTCGGGGCCGGAATTTGTGGTATCAGACCAAAAATATCTAAATCACTCAGCCTAATGCAACTCGCCACAGTATTTCAAGCCCAAATAGCAGCAATGGCAGTCAAGCAGTGATAAAAGCACTAAACTCCACACAAGCGACGACACAAGCCGAACCAAGGTGACCCTGGTCTGGGTACGAGTACACGTAGGCCATCGAGAGAATGTCAAGGTAGACGAATTAGCCCGAGCAGGCTCGTCAACTGCTAACGAAAGCCTAAGCCACTCTATAGGAATAGCATATACGGCAGCGATGAATAGATATGAAACCTCAAGACTGGTGGAAGGTCAAGCAATTTTTAATTGGACACAGATCGGACTTACTAAGCAGGGATAGGAAGTTCGTTAGAACATTAGAGGGCTTGCTAATAGGACACTGTAAGTTCAAGAAACTCTCGAGTAACTTAGGCCTGGCAGAGAAGACAGCAGGTAGATTCTGGCAGGCGGAAGAAGCGAATGCACAGGACAGGTCAGAAATGGATTTGAAATATCCAAAAGCTGAAATCTACGTAGAGGAACCATTTCTAATGCTGCTAGGTCTGGTGAGGGAGGCAAAGCTAACGTAATTAATCTAATGATAGAGGAATAGATCTGAAAAAGTTACAGCAATTTGATAGGTATAGATATGCCGAAATAAACATGTTAGACCCTACAAAAGCATTCGATTCTGCTATTCGATTGAACAGTTCTGATTGAACACTTAGGGTATTACGGAATGCTAGGGGTGGAACTCCTCTAGAATTAGAATACACAAACGATCTCCGGTGCAGATGTGTTCATTCTGCGAGAGAATTGGCAACAGTGGCACTACTGATCCCCAAAACTGTTTCTTTGGAAATAAAATGAAGGTCAATGTGGAAGAAACTCAACAACTGGTTTCTATTCTGCACTTCAAATAAATTTTTTTGGGAACACGATAAACACGCGCCTAAACCACATAGGTGTCATCCGCCCTTTGTATCCCGCTGTAAGGATTCCTCCAAATTGCTTCAAAAAGAAGGTGAAGAACCTCCTGGTTAAAATGAAATGCCGCACAATTGAACAGTTTGCGATGTCTTAGTCTGTTTATCGTTCGTTTCTAAAGCACTTTTTCAGCAATTTAGAATTGATTTAAATTGATAAATGAATTTTTAAGTGAGCTAGAGCAATTTAAACAAAAATTAAAAAAAAAAATTTTCAGTTGCTTTGCGTAACTCCCATTTCACCAGGTAAAGGGGGCGCCTTCAATATTAGCCTTAGCGCCCCTCTTAATGTCAAACCAAAACGTTTTCGTCTAGAAGAATGTATTTGTAAAGAAAGTATGCGATTACTTATCTGTAAATCTCCTTTATTTGTGGTCCTAGAACAAGATGTGGATGAAAACGTAAAAATTGCATTGTACACGTTTCACACGCCGTTGTTCAACAAATACATATAATTTGCGATGATGCGCTTAAGGTCTCTAAGGACAAAAAAAAATCAACGTGTCTACTTCAAAAATCTCGATTTAAATTTATTTGATATAAAACATGTACACTAAATATAAATTTTAAGTGCTAATAATACATACGACATATTAATAACGTAAATGTATAAAGATACAGGCAACAAGAAGATACAAATGAAGAAGTGCTATACTCGAACTAGATCGTTGCATTTGAGTTTGTATCCATTGAGTATAGTAAGACACGTCCGTATAAACGCCGGGATAACCTATTCTTGCGCATCCGTATCCAAACGAAACAATACCAGCTAGTTGATTGTTGCAAACTAGCGGCCCACCAGAGTCTCCCTGTGAATAATAAATCCGAGTTAATAATTTGCGTGGAGAATGTTAGAAAAATATAATTCTTATCAGTGGCGGCTCCTTATAAGGAGTCAAGGAGCCACGGCCCTACGATTTCAAACCATTAGAAAGCTTCTATTTATTATTACAAATACCGATAAATACGAATGCAAATCGAACAGCTCCCTGTATAACTTGATCAGCTTCTTGAAAAGTTTGAACAGTTTCTTGAAACGCGCCCATTTCTCGGAGTTCCCTGCCAGTTCCCGGAATTTCGTTATTTTTTCGATTTCTTTTTCCATACTCAAATTAATAAGAAATTTGTGACCTGCCATTCACAGAATATCGAAAGTTTTAATTTTAAAAAACACAGTAAACAATTATTTGATTTTATAGTTTTAAGAGCTCGATCTACAAACTGAATGAAGTTTGTCCAACCATCTTTTTAACTTGTGTGCGCCTTGATTTTGAAGAATGTTAACTGTAAATTGTATTAAAAAGAATATAAAATGATAGAGTGTACAACATCCCGGCGAAAAGACAGAATGTACTCGCGGTTTTACCACTTTCGCGCTCAATTTTAAAGCACTTCTAGTCCTCGTAGCAGGTCATACTTACGTATGAACCTAAAGAGCATACTTTTGTCTATTAGCGCAACAATCGAGTGATTGTATTTGGTTCTATTCAGTTATGGGAAAGCTTTTCAACTGGCGCATCGGAATTTGTACGATAGGAGTTGATCCTTGAACTGCTAGGTGTTGGGGAACACTGCAGAGAAGTATAAAAAAAAAACGTGTTTTGGGCTATACACAAGAAATTCCGACGCAGCTATAAGGAAAGCGAGTTCTTTCAACAGAAAGAAACCTCATGTGCAATCAGTCCTTGTGCAGCTGCCTCCGGAAGGGCAAAGCGTTGTACAATCTACTAACAGTAGATGCTTGAATAACTATTTAGGACGTAAAATTGTAAAATTTAATTAAAATCGGATAAAACATAGTATCGATGGGAGATTACTTACTTGACAAGAATCTTTTCCACCATCAATATATCCAGCACAAACCATGCCAGGGCGAATAGCATTGGCATAACTTATATTGCAGGTTGCGAGTGATACTATTGGCACTTCCACGAATTGTAACGTAGCGCTGATGTATTGGGCACCCTAAGTAAATAAGAGAAAGCAGTGTTCATTTGACTTCATAGGAAAAAGATAATAATTTAATATTAATATTAAAATTCCTAACACAATTCTACAACAACCATAGTTCTAAAAAACGGCCATTGCCTGCGAAGGGAAAATCGTTTTTCGTCGTCGAAACAATGGTTTCGACTGTGTTTTGGCTTCAGGAGTGTACTGGAGTGACGCCAAAACTCTGACTTATTTGATTTAATCAGCAGGGCTTTTTCATGTCCGAATTTTTAACCAATATTGACAAACGCGTTCTTACGCGATGCTCATAGCCGTTGCTATCTCTCCAGCCTAGTACCATTTGCTGAATTTTTCTGATGTTATTGATAGTGGTTGCTGTTTTCGGCCGTCTTGAAAGTTCATCGTCATCCAAGTTGGTACGATCACGTTTAAATTCAGCTGCCCGAAGTTCCCGTAAATAGCGTCCACCTCGAAATTTTTTTTCTAAATATCTTCTAACTATTGCCAACGCCATCTTCATTTTGGAGCTATCCGCGTATATCGTGCGCAGCGGAAACTGAGCAGTATATAGATATAATTTCATGTTGTGCAGAAAGAATTGTGCAATTGTTTGGGAAGGTATTGTGTGTACAGGGCGTTCAGTTTGAACTCTGTTTAACGGGTAACATTTTGGTTTCTTTGTTTTTATAGATACAATGAAAACAAATGAAAGTATTTGTTTGTTAAAATGATGCATTCGGATGCAGAATGATTTGTAGATACCGGAAATGTTTCATTTTAAAAACTGAAGTTGGAAGTATTTTCGTTGATCAGATATTTGTTGTTTTACTAATACGAGATTCTAAATCTTGGCAAAAAATTCAATTGTTTTGCAATTTAACCGCCTCTGCAGTAGTTGTTGGATTTTTGGTAATTGATCAGGTAGTAAATTTAATTGAAGCCATTTATGTCGTCCAATACTTGCTTTTGTACATTTTTTGGGACATTTTATATGGAAGATCTACATATGCAACAATATCTATTTCAACAATAAAGTTGAAATGTTGCATTATTTGGAAAATCGTGTTCGAAGATATTAGGTATGGATGTATAAACTTTTCAGCATGGAATTTTCATACTGAGCTGAAGGATGAGGCTCTTAGATTAGATCCCAGTTTAAACGGTTCTACCAATTATGATATGAATTCCTTAGGTTACATTAATAATATTAAGAAAAATAATAAAAACTCATAGTTATTGATAATCCAATAAATTGATACTGACCGAAAAAAAAGGAAAATAGTGACAATCGCGTGCAGGATTAAAAGAAATAAAACAAAATGCATGTCAGAAATTCGATTTTGAGGAATAGTTAATTTTCCCTTCAACTAATTCTACAATATTTACCTCACTTAGAGTTCCCCAACCTGAGACTACACACATCGTATTGTTTCCGGGAGTGGAAGACGACATCCCTATTTTGTTAATCTCCGGTGAAAGGGTGAAATTTGTGCTAACCTAAAATACGGCATTCATTATTGATCGATTTTTCTTTGTGTTAGTAGGTAAACTTACTCTTAGGAGGGCGACGTCATTTGCTTGTGAGGTTTTGTTGTACTTTTCATTGACGAAAATATGTTTTACTTGATTGCTGACGGTTGTATTTGAAGTCTCGTTGATACGTAGATCACCGACCACAGCTACTAGGTCGGATGGCGGTATTGCCTTAATATTTTCGTCTACTACGCAATGAGCCGCAGTTAGGATATGTTGGGTGTCAAGTAGCGAACCGCCACATATATGACTACCTTTCCATCGAAGGGATACCTTTAAAAAATAAGTTTTTACTAAACGTACTAGATCCGGGGAGTGTCAATGTCGCCATAACAGATATCGGAACTAATTGGTACGAGATAACAATGAGTTTTTATAATATGATTATAATTCTTAGTTGCATGCGATTGTAAAACTGTATCTTTCACACGTGCGTGGTATTGATGAAACCTATGCACCAATCATTGTATTTAAACAAAAAAGTAAAGAAGCGCAACATGTGACCTCTTCTACATCGCTAGCCCGAGGCAGCAGTTCCTGAGGCGAAATATAATCCACGCTCTATGTTCACCTTTTGCTGTTTTTGATATTTTGAGGATGTAATACAATGTTAAATTAACATTACATTTGGATACGGACTATTACGTATTGGAAAAGAGCCGGAAGTAGATAACGAAATTCCAAGAATTGGCACAAAATTCCGAGAAATGGGCGTGTTTAATGAAGCTGTTCGGGGATTCATTAAAATTGTTCAGGAAAATGTACAGATTGTATAGGAAGCTGCTCAAGCTGTTCGGGGAGTTGTTCAGCGAGCTGCAATTTGGACAACTTTCTGAATAGCTTGTTTTGTCAACTTAGCTGCTAATTAAAAATGCAACAAATGGCAAGTTGTTAAAGTAAGAAGAGAACTGAGAAATATATTTTACATAAAAATGCATTACCGAAACAGAAATTGAAGATTTTCTATACAAGTATGGGTCTCGATATGGTACCAGGGACCTGGGACCCTTCGTGGGTCACAATACAGAGTTACTCTAAAAAACATCATCTTGCCGCCTGTATAACATCTACGTATCAACAATTTATATTTTAACAGAATAATTGCTCAATTTGCACTACGACGTTAGACGATCAAAAATGAAAATAACATAGAACTGTAGGATTCACCATTCAGAAGCCCCGATTTGAACCCAATAAACGGTTACATAAAGAATATCATGAGACAATAACCTGCGCAAAGAGGTAGAAATCGATTATTGCAACTAACTTTGGAAATGTGGGAAGAGATAAATGAAAAATATTGCCAGAAATTGATAAAATCCTTATCGTTATGATTATGAAAAAATTGCTGAAAATATGTAACTCGTTTCAAATGCTCTCCATTATGCATTAAAAGCGAGCATTTCAAAAATATACAAGCTGCCCTATTTAACACGATAATGAAAATTTTACGTACGGTTCTATGATGAATTATATATGTCGGAAACGGTTGACCAGGTAAGTACAAAATGTGACCCTTGATTTCGCCAAGAACCAAATGGATAGATAGATAGTACTACTCCTAATCTACTTGGTCTGAATGAAAGTCTTACATCTCACAAACTATATTTAATATGATTTTGATGTGAAATTTGCGACCGGTTTCGAGCTAATTGCTCATCCCCAATCCAAAGTTCTGTACACAGAAAAAAACTTGTCAGAACACTGGCCTGAGGATGGGACTTGTTCGAAACCGGTCACAAGTTTGTATCATATTAAATAGACAAAACTAAACGAGTTTGGATCGTGTCATGGTTAATTCGCCCACAATCATAACGCTGTGAATAAAAAGCGAGCCGCTCCCCTCGTATCATCCTCGTTGGTTTTCGCCTCTGGCATGGTTCTCATGCTGAGTCACCGTGTCACACCTTGTGGCTTGGTATATACGTCGAATTACCGTGCTAACTGTGGCATACCACCTTTTCCTCTCCTGAAGAAGCACCATATGATTATCTAGTCCTTGATTAACCATGACACGGTCCAAACCCGGAACACGTTTAGCTTTAATTGATTCTGGCCATAGAAGCCTACGTTATTATAATAAATAGAGTTCAAGTCATTCATATAAAGCTACCATGAAGCTCTAAGCAAGAATTAATAGCAATTAAGGTGGTGCTCTTTGATAGTCTTATACAAGATTTTAATTCAGAATCATAATCATGGGTTTTTCCTTTTGCACCAATGCAAAATCAATTACATTTGGCCACGGACTCTTAAAGAAACATAAGCTAAACCAATTGTATACATAGAGCCACTCCCTTTAAAACGTAAAACCGAGAACGGAAGTATTGCCGGAGATATCCCCTAAGAGGGGAATGGTTGCTTGTATTTATTATCAAAATGTAAAAAAAAAAAAAAAACTACGGAAAGTGAGTATAGTAGAAATAATATTAGTTTTTTATTTTTAAATATTTTCTTTGATTTCTATAAGTATGAATCATTGATCAAATATACCTGATAAGCAAACAGCGTTCGATTTTGGACTGGTTGGCCACCTACGATCCTGGTATTGTCCGATTCTGCCGTTAGGGGTACTTCATTATTTGCTGCCGGAGTGGTTTCTATCGGACTGTCTGTTGCTGGTAAGCTCCATGCAACAGATAGTACTTCAAACAGAACAAAGACATATCAATTTTCTACGCTAAACAAATTCCTTACAATCCGATATGGTTTTTATTGTTAGCCGCATTGGGCAATATTAGATTTACTAAAGTGATCGGCATTATCTCTATCACGAACGATCTTATTCTACTTTGAAGATAAACGAAATTATAATGTAGCATTTATTTTATCGTAATTATCGATATTATCAATTTTAATGCCACATTTAAAATGATTCATGTGGATGTAAATAGAAACAACGAGGATGAATTTTAAGATGTTAATGTTACGTAATTATCTATCGGTTATTAACGTTGTAAATAGTAATGCCGCAAATAATAACAACAGGAACAATTGCGCATCGCATCCTTTGTCTTTTGCTGGATTTTCCCCTTTTTAATTTACAATTTCATTTATTTTTTAAAATTTGCAAATATTAAGGCAAAATCTTCTTTTACTCTGTTTGATCTTCAGATATTCTTCTAAAATTGTATTGGCATTACACTATTTAAACATGTATGGATGAATCAATGTGTTGGTAAAAGGAGCGGTTTTACAGAAGGAAAGAAAACTTCTCTTCATTTCATAAAATCTACGCTTATTTTTGAAATTTTCAAATTAAAATTAAAAGGTACTTACGAAAGAAGAAAAGACATCCGTCAGTCACGCGAAACATTTTATACGAAACTGAAGCTATTGGCACAAACGAAATCGATGAGATAGTGTATCTATATGAGCAACAACTTTTATCTCTGACTTTCTGCTTCAGAAAATATTCCGATTTTCTTTTGGTGTTCGATTATATATGACTTATCCCCCGCATACAAAAGACGATATGATATCGAAACATATCTAAATATTTTCATCGACACGTCATTTCAATGCAGGGAACATTATTTCTTCTTCTGATACCGCATGTGATTGATATATTTGTGCGTAATCGTAGGTATAAATTAGAAGCACAATCTATAAGTTATCTTAACATATACAGGGGCGAATCAAAAAAGTAACAACTCGAAGTTGTGTTCTTTTAAATGGAACAGCCTTTAGATTGATGCATATTTGATTTCCCATGGCCACTTTGTATAATAATAATAAATTCTGTTGGAGCAAGGACGCAATTTGCCTAATATTCGATATTTAGTTTTTTTTTATTAATTAACCTAAAAGGTATCTTTACTTAGAAAGCATGATCTCGAAACCACAAATTCAACAAAATTAGCAGTTCCAGGGAATGCGACGTGAACTACCGGATGGATCGGATGGGCCTATAGCTTTCGCGTTCAAAGTACTATCGAACGCGGAAAAGGGTTACTCAATAATTCATCAGGAAGCTTTGTAAAGAAATTTTATCAATACCTAATGAGACGGACATGGATACTTATATCGGACCCATATGGTACTATTAGCCTTTTTTGGTGAGAAAAGAGGTTAAGGTGGGCTTTATTTATTCCTAGTTTTAACTATGTTTTTAACCACATCAAAGGGAAACAAAATGCCTTGGCGGATTTTCGCGATTAGGATTGCAGGTAGAAGAGAATAGCGAAGCGGAGAAAACTGAATATGTTCAATTTGGGCAAGAAGCAATACCATTGGAATGGCACAAGATCAAGGTCGAGACTAAAATTGAGTAAAATATTTACTATTTTACTATTTTACTATTCTACTATTTTACTATTTTACTA
>LR736862.1:10386639-10396756 GCA_902654985.2 Oryctes borbonicus
TACTATTTTACTATTTTACTATTCTACTATTTTACTATTTTACTATTCTACTATTTTACTATTTTACTATTTTATAGGGTGCGCTACAGAAGTAGAATCTCATTTAAAATCTTGCAGTATCAGACAAAATGAACATACTAAACAGTTCAGTATTGTTGCTGAAGATGATAGCTTAGCTTTAGAAACGTGCGTACAGTGTCAGTGAAGTGTTTCAGTGTTCCAGTGCCACACGTGATTCAGTAGTACATGTTGGTTTTAGTGTACCAACATTTCAGAATTTTCTAACGTACAGCCTTTCGTATATCGTTCGATGCAGTTCCCGGTAAGACACTCTGTACACCTGTTACTGTACGTCAAATAATTTTAGATAATAGTACGCATAGTAATCCCACTTTGTCATTATTAATAGCTCTATTTACAAAGGACTTGTAGTTACGTTTTCATTATTTATGTTGTACAACACGAGTATATTTATTGCAAAATTAACGGTGTACAATGGATATGATTTTATAACATTCACACAAACAATAAATAATAACCTCTTGCTCAGGTACATTGCAAAATATCCTGTTTGATAAAAATCTACGTTTGATACTAGCTAATCGTTTACGGGAATAGTCCTCCAAATAGAGGGTCGGGTGGGGTATAAAAAAATATAATTAAAAGAAGGAAGAGAAGAAAGGAAAACATAAGTCTTGGAATTTGTATAATGTTTATCAGATTTTTAATTTTTCAGCGAAATTATTCTGAGTGTTCTGAAAATTTTTACAACAACAAAACAGATTTAATTTTTCCTCTATGACCTTTTCTTATCTTCGACAATTCCGTTAGATAACGAAGTATAGACGATACGAGGAATACCTAGACTTACTACTTTGAGGTAACTGACAAAAAACAGTTATTAATAAGCATTATAGCAAAAATAGATCCAATATCGAATTAGGATCTTTTATAATTAATTAAAATTATTGCGACAAGTAAGGAAGGAAATGCAGCTTAGTTAATTAGTAATTTAGAAACTTCGGAGGTTATTTGTGTGTCAGAAATTAGTCACGATTTTTTTAATCGTATCGCGCAATGATTTCTTATTTTCACTTTAAAACTTCAGAATTCAGGAGGCTCGAAAGCCAACAATATTTCTATTAATTTGATGTAGAGACATACTGGACAGTAAAGTGTCGTGTTTCACGAATGTAACTTTTAATGCGCCACCAGGCTCGCAGCTGGTTCCAATTTATTTTTTTTCTATTTATTCACAAGTTTCCCAAATAATAACTTTCTGTAATAATAATAATTTATTTCTTGGCCTACAAAGGCTGACGATTTAAAAGTTTATCGGAAATGCCACTCTTTGAATGGGTTTTTTAAATCTCAAAATGATTTAAGGCTGTTTGCAAACTCCAAATGTACTTGGGCGTACCTAAATGCAATAGGATGCTGTTTTCTACGGGGTCTCAACCACAGTTTTTAATTACATTTTGAACGGTGATACATTGATAATTGTGACGTCGATACGTGACTAAGACGTAACTTGTGATTTCGAAAACATTGTATGGAACGACATTGATTTTTCATGCGTTGTTTTTATGATAGCCAAATTTTATATATCTAATCATCTTGAAGAATCGTACAAACCGTTATTGCAGATATGACTTTGCTCTACAAAACTCACGACAATCACCTTCATTTTAATGCTTCATTCTCTA
Organism: Oryctes borbonicus; assembly: GCA_902654985.2. Taxonomy (NCBI): domain Eukaryota; kingdom Metazoa; phylum Arthropoda; class Insecta; order Coleoptera; family Scarabaeidae; genus Oryctes; species Oryctes borbonicus. Next base: position 10,388,346 of record LR736862.1, read on the forward strand.
GATTTTCATATTTCATTGTACTTTTCGCGTCGCGCACTTTCCCATCATCATGTCAAAGTGTTTGTTTATCGCCAGTTGTGCAAGTCTGACCATCATTAGTATTGTACACAGTTCATTGTTTTACTCGATTTATGGTTTTCTGTATTTTTGGATGGGCCTGTTTTTGGGGACCTTTTCCTTGTTAAGGCCACAAACATAATAAATTAAAATAGGGTTCACATCAGAAAATGCCTAGAAACAATAACCAACAAATATAATGCTAAGATAGCTTAGCTTCCTCATGATATTGATGGAATAATTCACGACAAACCCAATAAAAGAAGAGAGAAAAAAATACACTAACTAACATACGGATATGTTTCTGCCTACCCGGCGCAATCAGTGTGGTTTCGAGAGTATTTTTTTTCTTTTTTTTTACTCTCGAAATCACGCTGATGACGCCGGGTAGGCAAAAACATGTCCGTGTGTTAGTGTATTGTTTTCTCTCTGCTTTTATTGCATTTGCCGTGAATTATTCCATCAATACCATGAGGAAGCTAAGCTATCTTAGCATCATATTTGTTGGTTAAAATAGGGTAATCTAAGTTGAATGGAAAAATTAAGAAAATCATACATTTAGAGTTTCTATAGCATTCTCTTATTTGGTTCAGTTTAAATGCCGAATATTCAAACAATTATTTTTATTCTATTGAATATTTGACAGTAACAATGGTTGTGCATCATAATTTGACTCCCAATAGCTCAGCAAATAAATAGAGATAAGATAAATTTTGAGCACGTGCGTGAGATAAGAATACAAGGTTAGATTATGATAGGTCGTGTGTAAGTTATCTTTTCTGATCGGTATATAACCAAAGATACATGTTTTTCACGGCAATAAGGTAGATATAGTTAAAATAAAACTCGTCGTATAAAGCAATAAATAAATATTATCAAAATAAGTACAAAATAATTTACATTATCTATAAGACCAGTAAAATAGAATTAGAGCGCTTGACGAAAGGAACGCGTTAAGTTTGTTCATCCTACTATTGTTTCTGTCCAACACTTTGTTCGTCAGGAATTCATTCTGTTGAACATTGTTGAGATCAGTGTAGTTTTCATCATGCTTTAAAAACGTATTAATTTCAATCGCAGACTGTATCCAGGGAAGAAAATATGCGATTTCTGTATAAATTCCAGGATATTCTGCACTTCCACAGCCAGTACCAGTTGACACTAAACCAGTTAGAAGGCCATCGCAAACTAGTGGACCACCAGAGTCACCCTGTTGACAAAAGGGAATTTTAATACAACGCAGAGGCAATCTAGTCAAGCTTACTTTACACGCATCAGTGGTGCCGTTTTCATGGCCAGCGCATAGCATCCCATCAGATAATGTCACGTTCGGGCTGTACATGGATTGGCATTTGCTGAATTCAACTATTTGTACCTCTGTCACTAAGAGTATTTGACTAACAATATCTGAGCCCTGAAAATGTAAATATATATATTTTTTTGATAATATAGTTGGATGGCCGGTCTTGCTTTCTTTTTCAAAATTAAACTGATATTTTTAAGGTGGTGGTAAGATGATGGTTTTTCTTGTATTAATTATAAAAAAAAAGCTGAAATAAAATATTATTCTGGCTTACAGAAACACTTACGTATTCTTCAATTCCCCATCCACTCACAAAGCACGATCCAGAACTAATGGAATCGTTTCTCAGGGGGATGGCGTTAATTAGAGGATTGGTGTCTATTGGGAAGGCTTCCTCCACCTAAAATTTTATTTTGTATGAAATAACTATAAGCAAAATTCAATATTTTTGGTGACTAACTTCTATCACAGCAATGTCGTTGGCCATGGTATTTTTATTGAATCCAGAGTGGATTGTGATCAAGGATGCATTTCTGTAAACGCTGCTTTCAGTTATGGGCAAGGCAAGTTGGCCAGCTACAACGCTAACTACTATAGGTGGTAGTACGCCTCCCCAAGTGTAATACATGCAATGTGCAGCTACCAAAACGTGTTTTGCCGTGACTAGGGTACCGCCACAGAAATGTTCGTCATTGTACGATCTCCTAACTGAAACCTGTATTGAATATTCAATGTTACCGCCGAAGATTTTCCTAGCGGATCGTATTAATGGGAAATACTTGCTTGATATGGAATTTCTCCTTCGGTCGCAGGTCTGCCGCCGATAATCCGGAAATCTGTGGAGCAGCGAACGTCTAGAAAAAAACGGGAAAGGCTTTGAAAAAGATATAGAAAGAAGCTCATCAGCTATTTATTTTTGTTTTAAAAAAGATTGGGATTCATTTTTGTGCGATTCATAGACGGCTGTATAGCAATCTAGCCAATCAGATGCAAATATTTACATAAATTTACATATTAAATTAGTGGTTCCGGTATACTTCGGAGTCACCATCCGGAGTTGGGGACAATTAACAGCGCTGCATCTTTTACGGCGAGCTAATGTAACACCTTATACATACTATTTTCATCCGACGAAGGATCCTGAGGTTACGACACAACGCGTTAGAAGGGTTGTACATCCCGTTGGGCCGTTACCACAACAAATATTTATTTTCATTTTAATATCAGAAGTCTGTTAAAAAAAAGGTAGTTCTTTTTATCTTTTAACGTAAAGTTTCAAGAATTGTAAAATTATTTTCTTGTGTTTATTTATCAATATTTGTGGTTATTATCTAAATTTTTGGAAAAAATTTGTTAGTTAAGCCATTATTGGGTTGTATTTTTACAACTTCGAGTGCTTCATTCAATATTATTAACCGCCTAGTTGTTGATTGAGTAACGCAATCACTTAAGCAAAGTGAGATATTGTAGTAGATAAATAAGTAAAAACAATTAGAACAATGGAACGCACTTGAGGTAATAGGTCAAGAACACAGGGGATTACATAGATTTAACCTTTATTATTGCGCCTTGTAAATAATAATATGTACGTATTACGAAATTTAAGTCTAGAAAATGAAATTGTTCTATATCTTAAAGTAAAATTTCTTAAGGAAAACATGACGTAATGTTTTCCTTAAGAAATGGGGCTGATCTTGGAAAAAATTAAAGCTATACTCTGTAGAATAACTAAAAATATTTACGGATTTACGAGAAATAAATTTGAATACCTACTTGAATCCAGACAAATGAAGAGAAGGAAGACCCGAATTACCACACCACCGTTCATTTTTACCTAGCTACTTGCACCTTTGAAAGTTCATTCAAACACGCTGCCGTTTTTGTGCATCTATCTACTGCTAAATAGCTGATGGGAAGGAGCTATTATAAAGAAACTCTTATCTTGCTATCTGTTCATATGATTGTGTACACGGCCCGGTCAACAAATTGGATTAATTTTAGAATAATGTTGATTTTAATCTAAAAAAAAAATCCCTGGTACATTTGCACGTTCTGCAAATAGCCTAAAATAATGGAGAATTTAAATTTCGTCAGGAAAGTACACAGCGATTAATTAAAATATAATGGAAAGTAAGTGTGGCGCATGAATCGTAATTTGTGGGGTAATTTTTTCTTATCGATACATTATTATCTTGCGAATAGAAACGTATACCAGATGCATGTGTCTTGTAAAGAACTTGGTGTTTTTTTCTTTTGAAGGGTTCCGATTCAATGCTATTAATTAAACATGAAGCTATTCTTTTGCTGAATTAACCTAAGAAACTCGTAAACATTTTTATTTAGCTAAATTGCCATTTTTTTTCTAGTATACGATGTCTTAATTGAATCTATTCGTTTTATGCAGAATGGTAATCATCATCCTAGGCCTATTTTTGCTATTTACTATTTATATACGCGCTTGCTAAATGGCTGGACAATGTATATAGGAAAGTGATGATTACTTTGGGTAGATGCTAGAATTGTACCAAAAAATATAACTTACACATTAGTTTTAATGGATATCTTTAGCGAAGCAAAAGCTGATAGTACTTCTTTGCTGCATAATTAATTTGGAAACTTTTCTGTATGAATTCACTAAAAAAGAAGGCGTTTTAGGTGTAGGGGAATGTTAAAAAGATCTAGAACAGCTTCTTTATTAGATTTTGGAAGGGTATCGAGGATGCTCCATTTAGAAAAATTGAAATAACATGAATATTAAATTTATAATCTTATTATTATTGTTTCATAATATTTTCCTCTTTTCTGGGACAATTCCCTAGAGACTTGGGGTGCAGTGCTTAGCGCGCTCATTTATTAGTAAAGTTGGCCACTTTCCGTTTGCTTCATGAGCTAGGAAGTTAAGTTTGGGCTCATTTGAGAGATCTCGAGCAGTGCTTTAAAAGAACTTTTTTTTAAAAACTTTAAGCCTCAATGGTTCGCAAGTCAAAAGAGCTAGAGGGTTCTGGTTGATCGCAGTCGATTTGTCGGTTAATTCTCTATCGAGACCATGCATATCTAAGGAGATAATAGACGAAAACCGGAGCGATGTCGATTTTCCGTCCGTTTTCGGCCGTGTTCGACGAGATTTCAGAAAACTTCGGACGCTCATATCTCCTAAGCCGCTAGAGGTAGCGGGCTGAAATTTTATGGGGAACGTATGCGGTCATAGGGCCATCGACTAGCGACGTTAGATCGGCGGAACTACGAACTTTTTGTTTTTGGCCTTTCAAAAATTCCATCACTTTGGGTTCAAATTTTTACGGCTTGTCTAGATCTCGACAGGCGGACGAGCTACCAGGATGAGTTCGGACTCTTTCGAAAGGTTTCGGCGAGCGTTTTAAGGGAGGGAAATCTCAACTCCCTGGCTCTAAGCGTTTAGACGCTACGGCGTCTCAAAGTTGAAAAATGAAAATTGCTCTTTTCAATTTTGAAGCCCGAGAAACCCACCAAAACAAAGAGCCAGATGCTTCCGCTTAGGCGCAATCGATCCGCCGTTTAATTCTCTGTTGAACGCGTATACCTCAGATGCATATCTGAGGAGATAATCGACGAAAACTGGAGCGATGTCGATTTTCTATCCGTTTTTCGTTTGTCAAAAACTTCAAACGGCCATATTTCACAAACCGTTAGAAGTACCAGAATATATGCGACTATAGGGCCATATATTGGCACCGTTAGATTGGCGAAACTTCGCACTCTGTTTTTTATTCCTTTTAAAAGTTTGGGTTCAAATTTTTACGGCTTTTCTATATTTTTCGAACGAGCTAGGAGGTCAAGTTTGGGCTTGTTCGAATGATCTGGGTGGGTACTTTAAAGGAGAGAAATTTCAACTCTCCAAATCTAACCGTTCCGACGCTATGGCATCTCAAAGTTGATAAATGAAAATTCTTTTTTTCAAATTTGAAGCGCCATAGCTCACAAGCCAAAAGAGCTAGAAGGTTCTGGTTGGTCGCAATCGATTCACCGGTAAATTCTCTATGACGAGCATCCTGGTTGCAAGTTTGGCGTGTTTCCGAATTGAAATTTTTGAAAGGCTAAAGAAGAAGTACGGAGTTTCGCCAATCTAATGGTGCCAATCTATGGCCCCATGGTCGCATAAATTATACAATAAGTGTAGATGTTATTGCAAAAATTGGACACCTATTTAAATTAATATTTCATTTACTATTTAATTGCATAAAGTTAATTTTACTTTCATGGTATGGATTAGTTGTATTATCTATGAGAAACCATATTTTTATGTACGCTAACATCAACAGGTACAGGCAAACTGTTTGTTTTAAGAAATGTATGACGTAAATGTTTGCAGTATTGTTTAGAGTCCTTATCAATAACCAACTCACCTTCAAAATTTATAAACTTCGATTCTGTTGCAATTAGTATCAACGCTTGTTTTCAAACAATTATTTATTGGACTAGCCAGTAGGCACGTTTCGATTATTCATAATTGTCATTTTGTAATTTTATTATTAACAGAATGCGCCCCAGGCCTAAACGGTATCCAATAATGCTATATGGAGTATTCCATATGCCTATTGCGTAAGTATTGCTCAGCAACCGACATTATTTTAAATTGTTAATGTTATATGCGTGTGGCAATTTTATTGTTACTTGTAAAAAAAACATTATCGTTTATTATGTTTATTTGCTTTGTTTCATGAATAGTATGAGTTTTAAAAATAAAATTTAATCTTAGATAATTATTACTAGATTTATTTTCATTTTAGAACAGTTATAGTTGGCTGAATTTGATTCTAATCTTGTTTATAAAAATTTCTTTTTGCTATTGCAAATTTCGTGCAAAATCATTTTGTTGCCTATATCTTTAGATTAGCTAAGAGACGTGTTATATACAGAAAAATGTTAGTTCTTCAGTCATACGGAAGGTCTTAAGAAGCACCAAATTAGCGACTGTCGTTTTCGAAAACTTATCGAGATGCTTGCGATAACTCCCTATTAACAAACCTTCCAGAATGGATTTCTTTGATGGTAGAGAAGTTAGGATCGGTGTTTGCACTTCCAAGAGGACTATCTTGAAGGTGGTATTCCTCCACTTTATTTATCGCTACATTTTGGAAACTTCTGGGTACCGTGTTATAATATTCCTTGTTCGAAGAATTCGAGCTTTTAATAATGAAGTTGTTAGTTCTTCTTAGCGTAATCTAACAATTGAACAATTGAAACATTTTGCGCTTCCGTATGGTCTCCTTTTTCAACATTTGATAATTTTGCTGACGTCAATATTAACTACGAATGTCGTTTCCACCAAGCTATTTTTGTACTGGAAGTTTGCTGATTATTGCTGGGCATTTAAGAGGGTTCTGTTCCATATTTAAGCGAAATGAACGTGTAAATACAACGAGTCGGAATTTCCATCGATTTCCAGTCGCTTCCGTTTCAATAAGGAATGCACAGCAGGCCAGAGAACCTGTTCAGGATGTCTTCCTAGACATAAAAAGATCTACGGAACATAGGACTTATGGATAAACTTCTATACTTCGGCTTTAATAACAATTATCAATGGAGCAAATCATTTCTGATAAAAATGGATAGTGAAATATCTTCAAGCAAATCAATTTCCTCTGGTGTCCTCCAAGGCTCTCATTTAGCGCCCGAATTGTATATCCTTTAAACTCCTCTATTCCTTTTCAAGCTATGAAAAGATATTAAACCAGTATAGCACTATTGCGTGGTTACCGAAGCGAAGGCTGTATTAGAACGATGATAATTGCGCGGCAATGAGGTTTACAAGTGAATTGCATAATGCACTAAATAATATCAGGGTGGGACCATTTGCTCCTTCTCGGTCCAGATTCGATAGATATCTGGGTCTTTGTTTGGATAAAAGGCTAACATGGAATAGAATCACGTAGCTCACGTCAAAAGGAAGTTCCAGAATATACCCTTATTCAGAAGAAGAGCGTGCTCAAACCGACATCGGAAGTCACTGTTATACATTTCGACGCTTAGACCACAGTTAACTTGTGGGGCAAATCGTCGCTGAAGATCAAGCAATTGGTGGTCGAACATTCTGAGAGCCATCGTACTAGCCCCATGGTTTTTTCTCTTTTATATAATTCTTTATTCTCACAGCCAAAAAGGTAAAATATAAGGTGATACATACATTCACAAATACATAAACAACTACAACTGCAAGACTATAAAAGATGTGAAGTAGCTAAAGTATTTTCTTAAACATAAGTTGCACTTAAGTGGAAAGCTTATTAAATGTATTGCGTACCCTATTAATATATTTAATTTCATTGGGTAGACGATAAAAGAATTTAAGTCTCCCTGTATGTATGAAGGTTATTTTGGAGGTAATACTATGTTTACAAAACGCTATATAAAAATCATTCAATTGCTTAGTCGGCGTGCTATGTTTATCTCTAACTTTCCAAAATAAGTATTTGTTAAAGTCAGAACTTTATGTTCTTCAAAAGCAGTTGTGCAACTCTCACGACTACATAACCAAGTATTACTCTCACAATGCTTTTTTGAGAAATACATCCAAGGTGGACAACCCCTAAAGGCAGACACCATAGTTCAACCTAGATGAGGCTTGAGCATGATAAAGGGATAACTGTCGAAATGTGTTTAATATTCCTAAAACGGAAACACAAAGAATTTAATTTTATAAGATTCTCACAGCGTGACCTCCAATTGAGGTGTTTATCAAAAGTTATTAAGCTAAAAATTTTGGGGAGCTCAAATTTGAAAAAATGTTCGTTGCCTTAGTGCGAAATCTCAGTGTGACCGTTTTATAAATGTTTAAATATAAAAAATTACTGTTGCACCAATCGAAGAATATTTTTTACTTTGCAAAATTCCATCATTGCAAGCGGAAACTAAAAAATCTTTGTTAAAAATTGAGTCTAACTCATCAGTGAAAAGCAGAAATAAAATTGGTCACAGAAGAGTGTTCTCCGGAACTGCCAGTTCATCGACCCTGTGGCTCTGGATGGAGCATCAATTACGCAACAAACAGTGTCTTTGGCTTGAAAAAGAGGAC
>LR736862.1:10396766-10454585 GCA_902654985.2 Oryctes borbonicus
CGCAACAAACAGTGTCTTTGGCTTGAAAAAGAGGACAACCGGCCGTACTATATAACTTATTCAGCAAAAGAATGTGAATCGACGCAGTCAAATGTCCTGCTGAGATCGCAAAAGAACCATGTTCACTGTCAGTAATTACATTATTAGTTTGAATCATTTTTAGAACATGCTCAAGAAAAGGTTTGTTAGGAATGATTGCATTCGAAAAGATCTTAAAATTCCTTCATCTTAGGAGGGCGCATGGAAGAGAGCAGCTCCAGTTTTGAAGAAAATTGTTGAACCGCCCAAGATAAGCCTTCCCTTAAAGCAATCCGCCGTATATCATCATAGGTAGACTTTTGTAACACGTAAAAGAGGAAGAGAGGCAGGACGATCAATTACAAGCATCAGACTTCCTAATTAAAATGCAACGCAGAGTTTAGCGACGGATAGTATCAAAGGCCTTAGTTGTTGTTAGATCGAAAAGCAGTCCGCCGGTATATCTCTTTTCGTTTACTCTATTAAGGTTGGCTTTAATGCGTGAAACTTATTATGTACGTAATATGTAAAAAGAAGTTCATTTGCAGGGAAGCGTTTATTAAAATACTTAGTTTGTAGTTATTACAAATACATGCTTCAAATAGAAAATAGATTTTTTCGTTTACAAGTTCTACTACGTGGGCGTATTGCAGCTCGTAAATTTATTCATATTCATAACAACTCGCGCTTATGTACGTTACTATTGATTACTGTGTACAATCTCACACATATGTCTACATTCATATTTAACACGTTTCAAGATCGCTATTTTTGCCGCTACTTCTGCTAGCGGAAAGACGATCTAGGTCGAAGCCGTTTCGTTAGAGCTCGGCTTATGTTCGATAAATGCGCAATATAGAGCGACGGCAGCAGGAACCGTCACAGCAGGAAATAATAAATCGCGTTTTTCGTGATCAAGGCGCACGTCATCACGACGAAGACTACGATGATTACGAGAATATCGTAATTAGTTCCCTGTTTGCTTACGCAAAAATGAGTCTCCTGGAATCCCTGATCGTCGTCTCCGAAAAGGCGGCCAATATCGCGCGAATATGTCGACAGGATCGGCATCTATTCGAACTGCTCGTGCAGGAGAAGAGCCAGAGCGAGGCGAATCCGCGTTTCGTGCAGGATTTTAAAACGCTAGCCGATGTCCTCATTCAAGAAACCATCAAGCACGACGTCGGGAGAAAGGTAAGGTGATCTTAAGTAATTGTTTTAACGTCTTTAGGTGTACCTACATTAACAGTTCCCAGCGTTAGTTAACAATATCAACGGAGAAGAGAGCAATACGTTCTCGAATTGCCTCGGCGAAACCATCGAAGTGAAGGTGTTGAATTCGGAAGAGGAAACCTCTTCGTTATTGGAGAAAGTGTTAAACGGGGATCGTCATGCCGCGGAATTATTGGCCGAAGCTGTACACACCGATCTGAATCTAGCCGTTGTAAATACTCGGAAGGATATACCCGATGATCCTGTCGTGAATGAGGATCTTAGCATTTGGATTGATCCGATAGGTAAGCAATGATATTTCATCTGATTTATCGGATTCTCGGAATTTATCAGCATCTATCGAATCGTTGAGAATTTCCGGATTGCGATCAAACGTCATCCTAATCACTTGCCGTGTTTGCTTATTGATTTCATTTTGTTTACGTTATTTATCACTGCTATTATCTAAACAATTGCATCATTTGAATATCTTTCAGAATGTTTTATTTTGGGATATGCACAAAAGACTATCAGCATATTGTTGTTCCTTTCAAAATTTCGCCAAATATTAGGGAATCATCTTTACTTTTATAGTAATAGTATATACAGTGAGAAGAACTAGAATCCTTGTTAGGGCTACTACATATTTCGTTAGATTAAATAAACGTGTTGCAATTCTTACAAGAGAGGATCCAGAACACGAAAATTTTGAAAAATTACGAAACTTTGGCAGCAAGCACAGCACATATAGGTACGTATTACGTTTTTTTTTTTTACCAATATCCACTCAGAATGGGCGAAGTTAATTTTTTAAATTTGGAAGCTCTCCACTCTATCTATGCATATAACTCGCTGATTCAGAGCTTTACTGGAAATATTTTTCTCTTGAGAAGAACTTTATGACGTACGCAGCGTTATCAAATTTACAATCCTTTATTCGTAATCAACTTCCGGTACTAAAATATCACGACGTCTTTGCTTACGCTTAGTATAAAAATTGATACATTGATTAAAAACCAAATAAATTTGAAATTTCAGTTACTTTTGCATTTACACAAGAGGGTTCTGTTCATCGTGCTCGTTGTTCCGTGCGATGTGCATGGCGTGATAAATTCTTGTGTTTTAAACGTTTTTTTTTCAGGAGTTGCATCACTGCAGAATATTGTCACTGTCTGTTCTCAGTTTTTTTTAAATGCTTGTGGCAACCATCTGTAACGCTACAGATCTGTTACAAAATCAAAGAATATCTAGTATTAATTCAATTGAATTGTTTAACATCCATTTTCGACGTTAGCTAAATGGTAAAAAATATATGTAACATTGTCGATATCTTTACAACCTTCTTTTCTTGGCCGATTCATTATTGCTTCATAAAACTCATTACAACAAACAATTTTTGCCAACACTTTCGCTTGTTTTACCATTAACGAATTATATGCATAGATAGAATGAAAATTTTAATTTTCAAATTTCGAAAATCAATACCACCAACTCAGATTGAATATTAACAGAAAAATAAAATTGCGTAATACGTACTTATATGTGCTCTGCGGTTCATGATTGTTGAATTTCCGGGTTCGAGATCATCCCTTGTTAGTATAAATTGTTCTTCTTTTTATAAATGCGAGGGTTTCTTGTCCCAAAATGTTTCCTTGCGTAGAGACGATTGCTTTTAATTTTTTTTTTTTGTTTAATTACAGTCTTCTTGGAAGTGACATTTTCAAGCAAAATTATATTATTTCAGATATTTTTACAATCTCATACTACAAATTTCTTAAAGTCTTCGTAGTGTGTTTAATAAGCAATATCTAACCTTGTCCTTCTTTTAATTAAAATCTGTTCTGGACGTAAGTAGTTATACTTCCCTGCCTGAGTGAGTTCCGCTACAAGAGATACAAGTTTGATTTTTTAAATAGAATATCCTGTATATAATTACATTTTTGGATGGTTCTCTTCAATTCATTCCATCTTCTTTCAATAATAATAATAACTTTCTTGTCTATTACCTTTCGCCTTGGACATTGTCAAAATACAAAAAAAAATATTTCTTATACGCACCTACATCAGTTCTTGAGATAATTGAGATAATTTGAGATTTTTGAGAAATTCCGTTATTTCTTTAAGGGCCGATATTTTAAATGGGTTACACGCTAGAGCGATGATTCAAATTTTATTCGATTGGAAATTTCTTGGAGTTTTCGCCAATCATCGAGTTTCTTATATTTAACGGTTTACAACATGGCCATGTTGATAATATTTACTCTCTGTATAATTTTCGAGATACTAGAATTTTTTTATTTCCCCATTCTGCAAATGTCATTTTTATATGAATTAAAGATGAAGCTATGGAAATAAGTTTTTCGTTTAAGAACACAGACTGTTACGATGACGCATTGTTGGGGCCACGCTGTATAAGCTTTTATAAGCATTAGTAAATAGTTTAAACAAATAGGTGGCAGACTTTTTTGAAATACTAACGTGTCTTTTGCTTCCAAATTGCAGGAACAAACAAAATGCTCAAAATCCCGAGTTTAATAATATTTACTTATTGCCTACGCTAACAACAAACTCAAACTATCTGATATACTTGATTAGAGGGTGCTAATTTGTATGTAAAACATCTTTCAACTGTCCCATATCTTCATCTGATGTTGCAAGCCATACCATCTCGGCCTAGTTCAGTAATAGCTTTTGGAAAAAATCAAGCAGAAGATATATTTAATAGAATCTCATAGATTCTTGAATATGTGTAATAATAATAATAATATAATAATATTTATTTATTTTTTAACATTACAAATATTGTCAAAATACAGAATAAAAGTGGATGGAGTAAAAATAGTACATATAACATAATAAAAAAAGACAAAGACTCCCACCCACAAATTAATGTTTATTTTAACGAAAATTTATGGAAAGAATAACCCAAACATTGAGAAATCATAATAATCTCTTCAAATTACTTTCCCAAGGTCAATTAGGACTAATATAAATCATCACCGTCAACTTAGAAGAACTTCAATTTTAATTGTTTTAAACGGGAATGACGATAGAAAAAAAACGAAAATATTAAGAATATTTTTATTTTAGATTCGACGTCAGAATATATTAATGGCATCGAGAAAAAGGAAACTAATGGAATTTACTTAAGCGGACTCCGATGTGTAACCGTCTTGATAGGAGTCTATGATAAGTCTACTGGCAAACCTGTTTTGGGCGTAATTAACCAACCTTTCTACGAGAATGTTGAGGGAAAGTAAGTATATGCATTAATAATAATAATAATAATAGATTAACTTAAACGATATTACGCATGTCGTTGTGTTAGAATCAATAATGTGTAAAGGTTAGGCAGATTGCTGCCCGGAAAGTTCCGGAAAGCCTTTACAATTCGCTTTTTAACGATAGATGGAGCCATTATCCTGCAATCCAGGTTTCGTATACCTACTTTTCTCCAATGTTAAATACCTGAAAAATGTATCATAACATTTTAATTTTTAAATAACAATCTGCTTTTATGCTCATCATTATTAACTGTTGTTATTGGTTGATTGATCATTCATTATTGTTCATTGTTGCTTCATTAAAAGTATGCAAGATGATTCATGGTGATTCAATCAAAACATTAAAGATGCGACCCAGGCGAGGCCTGATTTATGTTGTTATACAAGCGATAGATTGACCTTATCAGTGCATAAAGGCTAGCGTATTTAAAAATAAAAACTTTCAGGCTTATTAAATTTGAGCTCATAACAAGGAGCCAGTTACAAATAAAAGAAAAACTAAATTCTTCTAAACTTCATTCTTCTTTCTAAACTTCTTTCTTCTTTCTAAACTTCTTTCTTCTAAACTTCTAAAAATCTTTAGAAAAACGAAAAAAAAAAAACACATTTCAATGCCAACCCTTGGTATTTCGGTTATTAGAAAGTGGAAAGTAACGGTTAAATGGGAAATATTTTGCAGAATTTAATACTCGTAACGAATCTCATTCTCTCGTCCCAAATTCAACGTAACTTTTTTAAATTTTAAGATAATTTGAAGAAACCGAAATTTGCTGATTTCAAGTTTCCTCAATAACTCAATAACACATAATGTGACTGCTTCTGAAGTTTTACATTATTCAAGCACTTTTTTTAGGCACATTTCGACACATTATTGCAATAAAAGTGTGAGAATTTCGCTTTCAAATTAAATACTTTGTTTTCTATATAAACATCAACAAATGTCAAGGGGGGTAAGGTCGGGTGGTCTCGCAGGCCAGTGCACTGGTTCATTATTTGAAAATATTCTCTCATTAAACTGTTCTCTCAAAAAATGTTACACGTCTCGAGTATTGTGAATTGGGCAACTATCCTGCTGGAACCAGACGCTGTGCATGTTGTTAGAATTGATAATTTGTCTCAGAACAGTCATTATTTCGTTTGTTAGTAGCTCCAAATATCTGTTACCAGATAAATTGTAATCAAAGGATGGAAGGTCCCATTAAGCGATTATTCAAAACGAAAAGAAATTTAAACAATAACGAAAATTGTAGGATCAAAACGAGTCAAATCTTTGATTTAACAAATATGGATTTTCAATGGTTACGGCTATTGAGCACTACACAATTGGTAAACCGTGTTTCACCTGTAGGTACCACCTGCTCAACTGTAATCTTCGGTGAGAGTAATTATCGTTCGAAACTCTTTTTATTCAAGGTTTTGCGAACAGTGGATTTAGTAATTCCAGTTTCTCGAGACACTGATGCCCTTGGAGTGTAACATTTTGTAAAATAATATTTCGATGTATATCAGCATCGCTAGCTTCGAGGTTAACTCTTTTTTATTTAAAACTTCTAAAGTTTAGTAAATTGCCAATAATCCAGCTAAAAATTGTCCTGCGTGGTTGTCATCTTTCTGGAAAATATTGAGCGTAATTTTCAGGGTTTCTGTGCGTGTATTACTTTACTAGGTTCCACCAGGAATAGATCTCGTTTTTTGGGAATTGGTTTCTTGGTTTCGTTCCTTTTAATGCTACGTTTTAGACTGATATTATAAAGCACGGCTTAACATAAACTTTCTACTATTATTATTATTATTACGTTGGAATATTAAATTGCATACTTTAATTCAACTGTGAGCATCGCTTCCTGTGTTTTTGTACTTTTGTGGACTAATTATACTGTTATGATTGTTAATACAAATGTTCAGTTTTCCTATTCTTATTGTAGCCGTATTGTAGTCTATAAAGTCAATTATACCGTATGGGCCCCGCTGATGAGACGCGTTTTTTCGGGGAAGTTCTTTTTTGTGCTCCATTGTTATGTTAGGTGACAAGGTGAAGCCGGAAATAAAAAAAAATAAATAATTATATTTACCGGACAATTCATTTATTTTGAGACGATTAAAGTACAAAGGATATTTAATAAATTTAATAGATACAAATTTTGTCATACGAAGGAGGTAAGGTCCACTTTTAATTTTACAAGTGCCATCAATGTCTTTCGTGTATTCAAATAGAAACCTCTATTGTTTTTTAATAAGCAAAAACAGTAAATAACTTTTATCTGAAACAATTTTTTTTATTTAATAACTATCTAGGATAAACATTAATAAAGCAATTAAAACAAACAGTTATTACTTACATTTTCTTACATGTTTATAAGCATACTTGCTTTCTTTTTGCTTGTTTTAATTATTTCATTCATGTTTATATCTGCAAATAGTTGCTAAATAAAAAGAAGCTTGAGATAGTTATTTGTTTCTTTGTGGACAATATACTTATTAAAAAAAATATAGCTTCCCCACTCGAAATACATCAATTGCACTTCTGAAATTAAACGTAGCTCTCCTTCATAATAAAATTTTTATCCATATTCAATTAACATAAATAGTTTCGAGTTATTCAGTCGTCTTATGATAAATGAATCACTTGGTATACATAATAAATAATTACTATTAAAAAATTACTATTAGTATTATTATTGATAAATACACTGTCTGCAATTAAAAATGCACCACCCCTAAATTGTAGCATTTCGTTAAAATTTTATGAACGTATTTCTGATGGTCAAATTAAACGATTGTTTATTATATTGTATTGGTCCAGTTTGTTTTCCAGCATTTATAAGAGCAGGATGTTCCGCATATGTTTTTACAGGGACACCTGTTACAATCCAGTAGTTGTGTCTCGCAGATGAAAAGGTGCACCTTATATACAATTAACCCCTTTCGAAGGTGGCCGGATTATTGGACTACATGTGTTGGTTTCAGAGAAATTGCGTGTAGATTCAATCGTAATCAGTCGATGGGTTGGTACGGTGTTGGAAGCTGTACATTGTAAATTAAGGTAAAACACGTAGAGGAGGTTCAGACGCATCCAGAAGGACTGCCCTGAAGATTTTCTTTTGAAGTGCTTGGTTATGCAACGCCGGTTTCAGTCGGTAACATTTTCAGCACAGCACAGTGACATCAGCAGCATCATTACGCATTAGCTACCCAATTACCTTTAAACTCTTGCATATAGACGCGCTAAACGACCCTTACTTATTTTTCTTTTGTCGAATTGTCTTATACTTACGGCATTACACAGTACAAGCATTTCCTATATAATAAATATTATTTTGCAAAAATTTGTAGATGGTGCGTTTGGAATTGCGACCGGTGTATTAATTAAAACGGTACGCATTTATTCCTATAATTGCACATGTGTGTGTTGTTATGCTTCCAGATGGCGTGGCAAATGTTATTGGGGAGCAAACTGCGCGAATTCTTTACGATCCTCTCCGCAAACTCCCACAGGCGTAATATGCATTAGCGGCAGCGAAGATGATCTCGTTAAGCGGAAATTAATCGATACCGGTGGTTACAAGTTAGTCGAAGCGGCCGGTGCCGGCTATAAAATGCTAACGGTCATAGAAGGTCTCGCCGACGCCTACATCCTCACGAAAAACTCGACGTTCAAGTGGGACAGTTGCGGACCGCAAGCGATCCTCAAATGTTTCGGCGGCGGTCTAATTGTCTACGAAGCGGCCGTCAAGGGGAACCTGATCGAAGTGGATTATAATAATGGAGAGAGTGCCGACGATGACGATAACGAGGACCGTTCCAGGAATGCGAGCAAAATACAGCGGTTCTGCAATAGGGGCGGTATTATCGCTTACAATAACGTTAATGTCTTAAACGATATCTTGAAAGCCTTGCGAAAATAGAACGTCGTTATGTAGTAGTAAGGAACGTGTGTTACATTTTCGAAAGTAATTATAAGTAGTTGTATTAAGTCGTTGCTGAAGTTATGTAAATAAAATTAAATGGAAACAGTCTTATTATTTTTCTTAAGTTGTGTGTGAGAATTTAATAGCGTGTGCTTTGTTAGAATGGTTGAATTAACAATGTTAAAACTGGAAACTACGTTTTTCCCAATGTTCTGCTTGCCTTGGTTAATTTTGGCCTCCTATAATATAAAAAAGAAAAAAAAATACGGAAGGGAACTTTCCTCCATATTAAAATTGGATAAGTTAAATTTGTGTCTTAAATAGCTTCTTTATTAATATTCATAGGAGTAGGTGTACGGACGATTGAGTATGGGAAAAATACTGGAGGCACGTTATCTGCTTCCAGTATTCCGAGAACTGGCGGGGAATTTCGAGAAATGGGAGTCACATTGAACAGGTGCGTTATCTTGATTATCCATTTTAGCTGTTCAAGCGGCTGCTCATGCCAGGGATTTACTTTACGCTGAATATCTACGCGTATGTAAACTATGTCGATAATACTACCGACTTTTAACTTTTTAATTTCCTTAAAATTTTAAACAATATTTTTACTAAATTAGGATGTTCGAAAATACTTAATTAACCATAAAACAAGCGCGACAAAGACATTCTTAAATGTATGGTGAGACTGTATATTTCTTTAAATAACAAATGAAAGTGCAGTGCTACAGCTTTGTTGTAATATACAGGGTGCTTCTGATTGACAGATTAAACTGTTAATATGTTAAAATTAATAAACAATAATAGTACGTTAATTTATAAATACAAAAGCCAAATATAAAAAAAGCTCCATCTTCAACCCAATCGTAGAAAAAAATTAGTGCCCGGAACTAACTCCGACCCTGCCTGATCACCTGCATACTGTCAGGTAACGGACGCCACAATGCAACCTCAGCGTGGCCCCTGCGCGCAGTGATGTAGACAAAACAATGAATTGGTCTGAGTAGTACAGTCACTGCTGTTTTCAGTTACAGACATTGTTTAGTTTAGGTCGTCTGTAGTCATAGCATTCAAGCAGAAATTTGTAATTGATAATGTTACAAGTAATGAAAGAAGTAAATACAACTTATTTTAACTGTAGATTGTGTTCCCGTTCCAATGACTAGGTCATTCTTTCTTTTCTTTTCTCTCTTATCCATAAGGGAAAACCTACTAAACTTGACCTACATCTACAGAGATTATTTATCGTCGCCCTCGGCAAAACGATTTTTAAAGTAAGCATCTTTACACGAAGCAGGGAAACAAATACGAGGCAGGATGGTATTCGACACTTTTTTATTGAAAAATTTGCGCAAAATAAAATTATTCAATAGCGGGTTACTTTTGGCCTTCTGCCATTATTTGCTTGTTAAATAATATTAAATTTCATGTTTATATATAAGATACCTTGTATATATGCTAGTGCATCTCCGATCGGCACTCGATCTTAGTATTTTGTTCAGTTCAGGGACCTGTTCCCTTGAAGCAGCTCCCTTGAACAGCTTGAGTAGGTAAAATAGATAATGAAGATAACGCATTTGCAATTAACATTCGTCGATGCCACAGCTTAAACAGTTTCCTGAACAGCTTGAACAGTTTCCTGAACAGCTTGAAGAGCCTCCTGAACAGCTTAAACAGCTTCTTGAGCAGCTCGAACAGCTTCCTGAGTAACTCGAACAGCTCTCTGAACAGGGTAAAATAGATAACGAAGATGACACACCTGTAATTAACACTTGCCCGATGCCACGTTCATTTCACGGAATTCATTGCCAATTCTCGAAATTTCGTTATCTACTTCCGATTTTTTTTCCATGCTCATTACATTACATTAAGCGTTTGACACATATGTAAACAAAATTCGTTAAGGTAAGAGCGAAATTAAATTAAGTTAAATGCCCAAAGTTCCTCCATCACATTCCACCCAATTTTGTTAACGCCCAATGGAGGCTTTACAGGTTATATTTTGTAGTTTCTGGAACTATGCTGACATAATCGATTCAAATAAACTCTTTCGAATTTTTCAATATTTTTGGAAGGCGTGTCGTTTTTACTTTTTAGTTTTTAAATGCCTTCCAAGGAAACTAGTCTAAAGCACTTAAATCAGGAGAACGAGCTTGCCATCTTATAGTACCTATCCATTGTCCCGGAAGTACCCTATTTAGATGATCGCTTACTAGGTTTTCAAGCAAAAAAGATAAGAACATCTACGTATTGAGGTCTTCTCAAGGTACCGCAAAAAAAAAAATAGACCGATCAACTGGTCTCTGGGTTTACAGAAAATCGCTAATGTGAACGACGTCGATCGACTATTCCGTTGTTTGAAAAGTTGCTTTCAGCAGACCATAGAATAAGAGTTAGAAAATTTGGAATTTGTGAATAAACTTCCATAAAATCGCCCGTGATAAAATAAATAGTTTGCATTTATTGGATTTTAATATCTTATGAACTGAACCAACTGATTTCAACAGTAGATCTTACAGACGTGTGAAGATCGTAAGTAACACTTGCTAATACACTTATTTTGTAAGCAAGTAAGCAATTAGATAAGTTGGTAGCAATTGTAAGGAAAGTATTAACGAACATTTATAACAAAAATTTCAAAACGTTAAATTCATCGCAGAACATGCTGTATAAATAAATACAAAAATTATGCAATCACTACGTCCTATTAATCTTATTTAATTGTTGCGAGCGAGAAAATAACCGCGATTGTTTCAGAAGACTAATAGTCCTTTAATCTAAATAGATTAGTTTCGCTCTCGCCATCAATATTAAATTCTTTCTCGCTGTATTAGCATGTATTAGGTGGGTAACCCACAAAGCAATTGAACGCGCCCGTTTGGAGCAAAGCCATGGCCTAAAATAAAGTAGATTTAGATGGATGTGTGGTTTTGCTGGTATAGGTAGCAAGTATATGTTTCTGTTTTGTTTCCCCCTATTCTCCGATTTCATTAAGTCGGAACAATGGACTGCCGTGAGTGGTTTTCAACTGTGGAAATGAATGCCGTATTAATACGTCGTACTTTAAAGTTGAAATTTAGTAAAATGGGGGTAGTTTTTGCAATTGCAAATGATTTATTTGGTAGATGTTCTATTTGAGGGAAGCGTTGTAATATCTACTAATTTTAGAGTTAAACATGTAACTATGCAGGGAACTGATACATTTCAGGCGTTTTTTCCACTGATCTTAGTAGTGAATGAAAATTTTCGTTGATGTAAAAAAGAGAAACCTTAGATTTTGGAATTTAGACGAAAGTAATGATTTTTTTAGGCACTACAGAAGTTAGAGCTTTATAATTGTATTTCTTAAAAGCTCTTTCGTTACGGATATTAGTTAAAATGTTGATTTGGAAAAAAATCGAATATCCACCCGTCTTTAAATTCTTGTATTTGAAAGCCAATGCGCCTGCGTAAATTAAAGCAAAGATGGATGCTGGCGGGGTCATTTGGCACGGCGAAAACTTTGGGCAGCTGAATTTAAAACGTGGTTAAACCAGCTTGATCGAGACGGTAAAAAAATGCAACTACTATCGATAACATCGGAAAAGTTCACCAAGTGGTGCTAGATGACCGTCGAATTAAAGCTAGAGCCTGAAGAAACGAGTTACGCTTCACGAAATTACCAGAGACTAGACGGACTCGTGTTTATTCGTCTCATGAGAATGGGTTCTTGTTGTCTACTGGTTTCCCCGAGAATCGACAAAACACGAATTTGTCTAGTCCTTGCTAATTTCGTGTAGCGCACGGAAAGTGTACTCGTTTCTGCAGGCTTAGTCATATATCGAAGATTTGAGAAAAGCTAAGCTCGTGTTGGGTGACGTGCCTCATTCAGGTTCAAGTTTTAGAGCTGATTGCAGATGAATCTTGGATCCATCAGTACACTTCTGAAGCCAAGGCATAGTCGAAATAGGGGACCACGAAGAGGATATAGACCGTTCCATTGGTCGGGAAAGTCATGGCGACTGGTTTTTGGGTTAATCATGGAGTCGACCAATTTGAAAGAGGAAAAACTATAACAGGGCCGTACTACGCTCCGCTATTTGACAAGCCGAAGGAAGAAATTGAAGAAAAACAACCGCGTTTGAAGAAACCCACTCACCTTCTCACACGTCAGTGGTCGCAATTAAAAGAACGAATGAGTTGGGATTCCAATTGATAAATCGCCAATTATACTCACCAGATCTGTGTCCAGAAATCTTTTGCTCAGTAAAAGGATAAAATTAATATTAAAAATGAAAATTGAAAGAAATAATTTAAGGGCATAAGAGTTTACTTTACAACATTACAGGATTAATTAATTAATAGCAAATTTCAAGTCCATCTTCATAATTTCTGAATAGTTTGGAATTTAAGATTTTTCTTACAATTAGCAGAATCTTAGTTACCCACTAACATTTGTCCAATTTGAAGCAAATCGTTATATCTGATATTCATTTTGCGATTCATAACGAACACAACAGGAAATTTACTTTATGTACATCATCAAATTGCATTTAAATTTCTCAGAATGTCATACCAATCCCAGTTCAAATATCCCACGGGATATTTCAATTTTCCTTCTGTAATATCGCAAAGTCAAACATGCTTGTGGAATCTTATGGATGGAATTGAATGTTCTAAATGCTAATGCGGCGGTAGGGAAATGTGTGCATACATGCATGTTACGCATTAACATTGAGCTTTGTTCCCTCAACTCGAAGATTGTTGCGTTAAAGGGGACGTTTGATATTGCAGCGTTATTAATTCGTTGATATGCTGAAAATTCGGATCGCTAGTTTTGTGATGTAATTTAATATTGGAATTTATCCTCTGCTCTTTCGTCTATTTTTCGAATTAAAGACATAACTTTCTGTATACGATGGAAACTTCATTAATTAATTTAGAGTGGTTTAATAGAATTGCCGGGGGTATGCCGCAGGAAGTAGACTGTGAAATTTTCTAGCTTTTATCCTGTTTACCGGATAAAGTCTATTAGGTTCGTTAGGTTTAATCTTTGAGTTTACCACATGGCCAGTATTAGAGGAGCTTCTAAAGCACTTAGAAGTGGAGCAGTGATGTGATATAATTTTCTATTAATAGTGATGGTTTATATGGAGAATATACATCGTATCAGTTATATGAAGTATCTGCATTTAGCTGAATAACTTTAATTATAATTGTAATAATAATAAATAATAATAACAGAAAAGAAGATAAAGACAGATTAACAATAATATATTACAAATTATATGGTTATATGGAGATAAGATATATTTGAACACACGTTTAGTTGTATCAAATGCAGCATTGATGAACTGCAGGCAATTGACCTACAAACGAGAAAGATCATGACGCTAAATAGAAGCCTACACCACAATGTTTCCATACAAAGAATCTACCTACCCAGAAAAGAAGATGGAAGAGGACTACTAGGCGCAGAGCAATTGGCGACAAACCGAAAAAGGGGCTAAATTTGATGGTATAGCAATAAAGAGCCGGGATATAAATTAATCTGTGACCAAACATCTAAAATTCCAAGTAGAGATAATCTGAAAAACCTGTCACAGGATAAAGTAAAGCTAAAAGTAAAAGAAGAAATAAACTAAATTATAGATAAGCTAATTCTAGCTAATTCTAGCTAATTCTAGCAAATTCTAGCTAATTCTAGCTAATTCTAGCTAATTCTAGCATACAGCAACATACATTCGCTTTTTTGAATGAGCCAGGTCTACATTCTGAGACGGAAGGTTATTTTGTGGAGTGCCAAGATGGAGTCTACGGGAGTCTAGGACGAAAACGTATAGAGGCTTTGTTGATAAAGCCTATTGTTATGGAACCAATTAGCGAAAGCATCTAGTAAGGTCTGGGTCTTTAAAATCAAATTATGAGTACTTTTACCAGTGACCAGGAAACTAGTGCCATCCGTTTACATAACCGCATTATGTGACCAAAAAATCATTGATATAAATAACAAAAAGTAAGGGACCAAGTATTGATCCTTGCGGCACGCCTCTGTCAATTGCCATCTTTTCTGTTTCTTCTTTATGGTCATAATGAAATACATATAATGATGATGTTTTCTCGTGGTGTATCCAATACCAAGCTAAATTCCTCGGAAAAGGTGCGTATTCTTAATGTAAGACGTCTACGTTTTAGACATGAGAAATGAGACATCAGATATCAGACATCTTTTTTGAGGGAATCTCCCTGTAGGTGGTGAACAAAGGCACGAGAAACGTTAAAAGACTACGTGAAAATTTGCATTTTAACATTCTTTCAAATTAGTTGTTGGTATTGGCTCATTACTTCCCGATTTGTTTTTTTAATTGAATTTTAGATTTACAGGCAAGAAATCTAAAATTCAATTAAAAAAACAAATCAGGAAGTAATGAAATGTGATGGCCTAACTGGCTGTATAAGCTTTTTAAAGCTTCTCACGGCATCAGGAGTCTTTATGTGTAAAGTGTTAGCCCTCGCTGCAAAGGATGAACCGGAGTTAAATGTCGCCCCGCACTGCGAATGGTGTACCGGACCCATTAAGAAAATTTGATCCAAGCTGTACTTGAACACACAGCCCCTAACTCAGCCCAGTCAGACGCATGCTGGACTAGCAAGCTGTTGAAGTTTTCTGTAGTTCTTTTTTAATCTTACAACTGATTCTAGGGATATTCTTTTATGTACGTCCTTTTCCAAAATTTTTCCAAATATAATGCCGTTTTTCTGAATAATGTTAAAGATGCCGTTTAGTTTTTACTTGATGTTAAATCAAAAATTTTACAAATTATTCTTTAAATAAGTTAATATGAAAATATCATCATTTATTTATCAACGTTTTCCTTTGTTACGGAAGCAATAATTGCAGTCCGAAGTAGCTTTAAGGAAAGGCTATTACGCCGAGTTCAAACGCAAATACTACAATTTAGAGAATGCTACTTAATTTAAACGTCTTCTCGTTTTCTATTGAGAAAAAGCAATTTCAATTCCGAAAGCAAATTGTATTCGCCGGGAGAATATAATAATATGCTACATAATGCCGGATTTATAGACGAAATCTGCGTCTAGGAGCAATTATTTTGATTTAACAGCGTAATATCCAATTCGAGATAAAATAGGGGCCGGAACGGGTGCATTATAGTGGTGCAGCCTGAGGAATTTGTATATATAAGAGCAGCATTTTCCAGAATGATATAATTCCGTTGCATTCGTAACAAAGACGTGTTTTTGCCGGAAAGCAAATCCTATTATAGAATCGCTTCCGATGGTATTAATGAGTGGTTGGTTTTGCGACCGTTTGAGGTAATGTAAGCGGATAAAGTTGAGTAGGGAAGAAAATATTGATTGGTTTGTTTAGTCCAGTTAATCGATATTCTTGTGGTGTAAAGGACATGCTTACCTTTGCTCCCTTACTAGTAGAGAACGTTCTTGTTAACTAATAGGGTGAAACTTCTTGGATCCACAATTTCTATAGATTAACAAATGAAGAATTTTGATTATTCCAAGTTTCACAAGAAATGCCCAAAATAAATATTTATCATTTGTTTTCTTTCTTTTTTCTTGTATTGTTACCTCCAAGAGGTATAAAGCTTATTAAAATAATTTGAAACAGAGATTTGTTTTAAATTTAAATTAATAACCAGGGCTGACAGAGGCTGCTCCCAAGAAGGGGTCCTTTTACCTCTGCTTTGATGTCTTGTTGTGGACGACCTACTACAGAATTTAGCCTCTAACGGGTACAGGATGCAAAGGTACGCTGACGACGTGGTAATCATGATCCTTGGAAAATATAAGAATATCATATCACAACTTATACAAAGACCTCTTGACGACACACATAAATGCTGTCAAAATTATAGCCTGCGTATAAATCCTCAAAAGATCTTTTTACAAGGAGAAGAAAAGTCTGTCCAAAAATAGGCACCATCGAAGGGAAAGCCATTAACTTCAGCGATGAATGAAATTAAAATTAAATTAATTAATTAAAAAATTAAAATAAAAAAATGAATATTTTTGCTACTTTTATTGCTACTAACCCGTTCTATAGGTTCCGAAAGGGCCACATAAAACAAGCAATAAAGACATGGGAGGGCAATCAGAGGGCCTTGTGCTGGGATAGTATTCAGGAACAAAAACAGGTGAAAGCACTAAAGTCACTAAAAATAGCGCCATCGTTCAGCAAAGGGAATCTACTTAAACTAGGAAAAGCTCAAAGAAAAGATCAAATCTTTGTTCTAAGAAGATCCACTATCTTACTATCTTCGTGCGTAATGCAGGAATCTTGCTCTACTAATTCCGCTCTTATTATAACTGATGATATTTTACTGCGGTCTAATACTCCGCATTTAACAAACTTAAATGAGATTACTTGAAATATGATTATTTAGGGTCCGAGAGCTAATGTAGTTAGGTAATCTTGTAAGTTCATGGTGAGTGGTCGCGCTAATAACGGAGAGCTAATAAAGGTTAATTACATTATCTGTAGGATACTTGAGTTAGTTCGTGGTAGGGCTGGAGTCTCAATTTTGCGAGACCGACCAGTGTCTAATGCTGGATAACTTCCGACAATGGTGAAAGATCTATGTGATATTGTAAAGTTAATTGCCTCGTTTTAACGAAGCAACGGGTGGTTTAATTTTTAATTTCTACACGATGAGGATTCGTAATCCCCCGTAATGCTGTTGTTTTAATTGTTTTAATGACCGCGTTACTGGGAAATCGGTTAATGAATTTTTTTTAGGAGCGATTAAGGTCAAATTTCATGGATTTGTACGAGGTGGTGAAAGGACAACGGTAGAAGATGGAAAATAATGTTGGAGATACCAGCCGATTACAAAATAAAAGGCACTTTTTTGCATATTTTATTTATGCTTTATCACAATTTTTATTGTCTAAAAGTTTTTGTAATTTCAGTTGTTACTTTTAGCGTTGAAATAATTGCTGCAAGCCGTAAATAACTAAAATTTTCTTACAATTGTAGTAATTCCTTCTATGCCTTTTTCCGTGTAAATGCGAAAATTCACAACAAAAAGAAAAAACATCTTTCGAAAGTAAATTTAATTATTCAAGTTTCCGTAACACAATTTCTTAGCGTCTACTTCCTGCTACAGCCACCAAAAGAAAAAGAAAGAGAAAAACAAAACCTGATCTGCATTGATTCCTTCGTCAGTAACGTTAACGTATCACCTCTAGTTCCACCGTAAAGTAGCGCCAACATATCGCAAACGAAGAGCAACGTTAACCAACGCTTTTTCATTTTATTAGTTTCCATTTTTCGCCGTTATAAAAATATCAAAACCGAATTTATCACTTTTTTGTCACATTAGTCCCGATATAACCGCGGGGCGGTTTTCTCGCCTCACCCGTAAAGGAAGATATTTTTCATTTCGCGGTTACGTCGCCGTTCTCGGGAAATTTTTAGAGTTGAAAATCCGCTAATACTTACCATCGATCATTGCATCGAAACGCTACTGATACTTGGAAAATCGGATGGATGATATGGCGTCCATTTTCTCGATATAAAGTAGATAGATGTATTGTATTGAAGTGCATTGGTACCAATATTTAAACTGGTTGGAACTTAGGAAATATGCAGATTTATAGATATTTGAGTAAAAAAGATTAACTTCACTTTGCGCGAATCAAAATCGATCAAGTAGGTGGCAAGTGTTATGAGTCTTAGTTAGCAAAAGTAGCCAACTTTCAAACTGCGTTGATCTCGCCCTATATTTTTCAGGTGTCACCTTCGTTTGCTCCATTTTGGGAGCTTTTCCACACCTCTCACTCCCTCGGACGACCGACCCTATAACCGAAAATGAGAAAGCGTTCACGTAAAGGCGTCCATCAGCTATTATTAATTATTTACTTCCAATTCTTATTATGTCAAATTCCTATAAGCCTCCTTAGGTAATATCTTTGAGACTGTGCATATTTCGGGAATTTTCGGGTTACGAAAACGAAAGTTTGATGGATTTTTGCTCCCAAACCCGAAAAATGCTTGCGGATACGAAACTCGGTTAACAACTTTTTAAATCTCTTCACATTGGTGTAAAGAATCTTCTATTTGCCGCGTCGCTAATATTGCCCCCTAAATGAGAAAGTCATGCCAGCCTTGTTATCTCCCATACGCCAAAAAAAGGCATTAAAGGCACTGTTTGCACAAATGAAATAATTTATTTTTAATTTTAATCGTATAACCTCTCTATTTAATATTATTTTAACATTTAAAATGCATTATTTTTTATTCCTTATAGAAACATTTGACTCCATTTATGGAAGTTCGGTCTACGAAATGATTTTTCAAATCACTTAATTCCGTAAACCGAGGTACCCGTGCCTCCAGGGCATTTAACTAGATAAAGTGATAATGTAATTGTAGCTGTAGAAATTCTACGTTTTACGTCAGTTTTATCACGAATTTACATTTTAAACGAATTTATGTCGTTATCCCATCTACCGAATATTCACTGTTCATTTGCTACATCCGTCACCATCTGTCATATCGCACCAGACGGAATTTCGATTGTCCGATGCTCCCGCAGTTTTTGCCTTTTGCCAAAATCGAACTGTATCCGATAAAATCGTTTATCTGAAATTCAGATTACGGGGTAATTTCTGCGGACCGCCGGAACAACATGCAAAAATTCGGGGCAGCATTGTCAGTGACGAATGTGTGGGCGTTAGATCCGACGTTCGAGTGTTTTATGTCTGCATTTGTTTTCGCGTAGTTTTGGTCTCGGCGCGGACGCCCTCGAAGACCATAGGGAATTGGTAGGTCGTGTATAATGGTGTACAGTAATGTCCAGCTCCGTTATCAAGAATCTCGTAGAGTTACCATTATTTCTCAATGTTTTTCGTAATGTAAAACTGATTGACTATATCCCCACTTTTCCCATATTTGCTTATTCTCGCTTCTGTCGATCAGCTATTATTAATATATTGTAATAAATTCTAGCAAGGTATGAACTATGGTAATTTCTCAATTTGTTAGAAATTTCCAATCTGTATACTCTCATTCTTACAATTAACTTGATGTAGACGTGAAGAAGGGGCAGACTTACCATGGTTTCTAAATAAGCTCTAAATAAGTTGGTTATTTTTGGAAGATCTAGGGACCAAAGTTACTGTTTTGTTGGCTAATCTATGGAAGGCAATAAATGGATGTGATTTCTTGCCATGATGTTGGCACTACACTGCTCTGAACGTTTCCAAAGAGATGATTTTTTCTTACGTGCATTTGTTGGTCCACAGCTTTTTGATTAAATTACTTTTGGTGCAATATGTGATTTTCTTTGTATGTTGCCCTAGTTCTTCTATAAATCTTATTATTGGAAATTGGGAATTTTTGAACGATGCTTGTGTTTTTATGCGGTTACGGATTTTAACAAATTTTTGCAAGAGCATTCCTTGAGCTTAATTAATTTCCATTACATAGCATCAAATATGGATGTTTAGCCTTTTGTCGATTTGCAAAAAAAGGTATATTAAGCATTAATAACTTAAATGCACCACTCTGTGTGCTTTAATAATATCGAAGATGAAAAAAATATGGTTTTTACTCAATATAAAACCGTCGAAATATGCATTTAATCTTCTGCAACAATCATCAAGGTTATAAATCTTCTCGTAAACGTAAACGCAAATGACTAACTCGATAAAAATAATATTACCATACCCGTAGTACGTGTACACCACATTACGTGCTTACCTTTTCGAATGTGCGGTTGTAGCTGGCTCGAAAATATGATGATTACCTCCTTGTCGGCGAAGTTCTTGCGTTCAGCGACATCTCTGCACCTCGGCGGAAAGAAGAGGATGTTACGTAAAATAACGCTGTTGATGTGTAACATAAAAAGCTTAATCTATTGCGATCTATACTCCGTCTTCTATCCGAATACAAAGAAAGCATGCGAATGGGGCAATTGAATGTAATATATTAAGGTTCTCTCGTGGAAGCTGCTGAATAATCCTTCCATTCGCGTAAAGGCCGAGCAATATACAAAACGTTAGTACCTCGCATACATAGATAAAGTTTCTTAATAAATTAAAGGGATGTTGATAAATTGTGTGCTCTTATGTTTTGCGTCTTGTAGGGAAAAAAGCGAGCTTTTTGATATTCTCGGTAAGGCAAAATTTAATTTGCAAGAGCGATGTTGGTCAAATATAATACTTTTAGCTAGCGGTTCATTTCTAAAATTTTTAAAATAATGTTGGTATGACTAGGAAATTAGGCAATGTAGTATATTATGCAAAAATGGTATTTGGGACTATAATCGTTTATAGTTGTCAAAATTGGGAGACGTTAGTTTTTGGTGTTATTGTACGTACGTGTAGATTTTTACAAAATATTCTCCCCTCCGCAGGCGCTTTCTCAAAAAATTGGTTGTGAGGGCTCCAACAGCTTCTTGAGGTGATGAAAGAAAGTTGTTCAGGTGTGTTTTGTTTAACATTTGGGAATCAATTGTTTTATGTGTCAGAGCTTGCATTGTCGAGATCAAGGATGAAGCGACGTTCTCGATTGTTTTCCTGAACTCACCTATGCATCCAGCAAATAAATTGTTGTATACCATTCAGCATTAACTGTTCTTCCAAAGTAATATTTGCGACATCTCCATTCTTGGAAGTGCTTCGTGAACGAAAAACTTGTATTGGAACAGTTGATTGTTGCTTGGTTTTCTACTCGTACCAACATGTTCAAGTTTTGTCGCTTGCTACGGTGTTTTTTTGATCAACAATAAGAAATGTTAAATTTTGCGAAAATTGTATTGCTAAATCTCAATAGCAGCATCTAGCTGGCCTCGTAGTTGCTAACAATAGTAACAAGAAGAACCGACACAATCATCAATTCCATAAAACTTGTTCCCTTTTCAATTTTCTCCATTCACGGAATCTTAAATAAGGACAATAGGACGCGAAGATAGGAAATAGATGACTATCTGACCGGATTCCCTATTCAGCCCTCAAATTACTTCCCTCATTATGATTATAAAATCTGTTTTTACCGGAGGAAAATCACTTCGCAAACCCCCTTCCTCTTTCGCATTCTTCTCGATGCCTAATTCCTCTTTAAAGACGACGACGAAGAAGAAGTAGAAAAGCGAGAAATAAAAGTATAGGCGGTGAAAGAGGGTCGTTAATCCGCGCAAAATGGAAAGGCGTGGAAAATTTACCGTCCTCTTACGTCATCCATTCCAATTATGTACCTAGATCCTGAAAGTATGCGGCCCCGCAAAGCGCGTGTAAGAACTCCGGGAATTTTGTTGAATGTTAGATGTATTTTTAATGGAATACCCGCGCGTCTAGCCACCTTGATATTCAGTCGCACACGTGGGAAATTAACTATCGAATAAAATACGTTCGCGAAGGTAAAATTTCGCGTCGTATCGTTTTAGTATTTTGTTTGCTGAGGAATTGCCCATTCGAATTAAATCGCGTTTAAATTGATTAAACATAGCAAAAATAATATAATTTTTCTTCTATTGATGTAGGCGTATTTTCATAAGCATTCTTATAATGAAAAACTAAAATGCACGTCACAAAAAGATAAAGTTGCTTCCTCATGGTATTGATGGAATCATTTACGACAAAAGCAATGCGAGGAAGGAAAAAACATGTTACTCATATAGGTATGTTTCTGCCGATCTGGCGTCATCACCGTGGCTCCGAGAGTGTTTTTACTCCACCTACTCCAAAGGTCACTGGAACCGAGACCAATTCGAACCCTAATTCGTGAATTTTTGCCATGGCGGCCACTGAAGGATGAAGCGATTTATTGTTTTGATTGAATTTAATAAATATATTAATATTTCAATATTTGCTCCTAACTGCAATAATTCCGACGATGCGAGAAATAACAGAATACAGAAACGATTTTCCTTCCATTTCGGGTTATGAAAGGTACGCATTCAAATGAATGAAGTTCTACGTTCGGCAAAGAAACATTTATAAACACGTTTTAGCCATACATTAATCATCTTTTGTAAGGAAAGCACCACGATAATAACAGAACGCGAACACACAACAGAAGCGAGGTAAACCGCCTTCACAATAGGACTCCTAAATGAAATGTCCTTTCTACCTTTTTCTATCTTTATATTTATGATGACGCATAAAGATTAGTTTTTCCATTTTCGCGTATCATATGCTCAACTGCTCTTTTTTTGACCAGGATCGCCGGTAATAGGATTTAAAATTGACATTTCCCGTGAAAAATGATAAGGTTTATAATAGAATAGTTTATGGCACCCTTTTTTTTACGAAAATAATCCAGAAGAGCCACCCTGTGGAGAAAAATTCATTATATGTACTCTTGATTTACTATTTATACAACCCTCTTTTAGAAAAAAATTCCCAACGAAAATGTAAAATATATTCCTCTGTTGGTTTATTTGAAATAAATGGGAAAAAAACGAGAGCTTTTTAGTGGTGTACGTATGATCAATTCACGGTCCAAAAACGTTTAAATAAACACATACTTGTGTATTTTGACATTGGGGAAATAATGTATTACCGCGCAAAATGAACAAAAAAAACCCTCGCTTGTTTTAATGGAAGGATATTATAAATGTGAAATAAAAAAAACATACTAATTGTAAATGTATACCTCCCCTTCAGCAGTTCGTGCGTCCGCGAAAATAAATAATAGGCGAGACCCAGTCCACTTAAATTTAAAACAATGCGCTAGAATATTAGTTACTAGAATTAATAATTAATAATAGCTGATCGACAACTACACGTAGGTTAGCTATGTCGTTGGTTAGAAATTTGGTCGTTAGTGGGCGTGAGAGCGAGGCCGGCGAAAACAAGTAATATCATATAAAGTTGGGGTAGCTATGGATTTATAAATATTATTGGGCCGAGATCTTTGTCAAATCTCTCGTTCTTATCGCATCACTTCACTTTCTTTAATCAACATTTAACAGTTGAAAGTTAACTAGTTATGGATCGTTTAAGTGAAGCTTAGCGCGTAGAATTTTTAATCCTTGTTGGAAGAGGCGATAAAACCAGGACTCAGTAAGAAGTCTGCAATTTATAGTTGACAAAACACTAATTAGTCCTTTGATAAAACTCTCACGGGGCAGCCATATCTGGATTTATTTTTCCAAATAAAGATAATCCTGACTTACCAAATGGCGATATTTAGATTCAGTAAGATGGAGCACCTCTGCACTACACGTACTGCTCGCGAATTTTTAAATAAGTGGTTCCTTGGGGGGTAGATCGGTAGGTGAAGACCAATGGAGTGATCCCACAGTCGCCCAGATCTTACGCCACTTTATTTTTTCTTATGGGGGTATTTAATATCAAAAAACTATGTTGATGGACCACAAAATCTAGAAGATGCGATTTGGTATGAAATGAGTCGAATAGCCATGACATGATTCTTATTGCCGAGAGGCCAGGGGATGGCATTTTGAGTTGAAGGGAATTACCATTTCGTTTCTTAAATAACAGCATTTATCTTTGGCTTTCGTTAATAATAAAATTTATGTTCTTTGTTGTATGAGGAATTAAAATTTCAATGATCCCATTTAGACAATTAAATGATCTATCGAAATAAATTTCCGTTGGCATCATTAGTTGAAAAATAAATGCGGAAATTGATGGAAAAATGTTTATTGTTTTTAATAAAATTGACCTGTCCAATATCTGGGTCCAGTCTTATACGATGCAAAAATTTCGAACTTTTTTAACGGCAGACCGTTTTCGCCACGAAACGTAGCGCTTTTTGATTTAGTTTATCCAGTTCTTAGTTTTCAGTTTATTCACTTCGCTTCGTCTCAGTTCGTAACACAGTAAAATTGAGCAACGACGGCGCAATCAGTTAGACGGCTGACGTCGCGTTGGTAACAACGCTTGGGTTTGCAAGCGATTCTGGTTTTAGTCGCGCTTGAGATTTCGATGGGGTGTCCCGATTTCAAACCTTCATCCCTCCGAAAACATTATTCATTTAAAGCATCTAAAAGAATAGCGTTGATGCATGTCCTTTTCATTACTAGAAACATTTCAATACGTTAAGTTTGAAAAGGGTTGTCACGTGCTTTGTTGTTTATATGGCATATATGTTTGTAGTTAATTAAATTTTTTCCATCAGAATTTATACGTTTCGCTTCCTGTAACTTTAGACGTTACCATCTATTACGTCAAGAATTTAAGATCGTTTTTATGAAGAAAAAAGATCGTAACTAGTTTGGCTAACAATCTTACAGATGCATCTACTGGATGCCTTTTTCGGGAAGATATTTCTTGTTCTTTTTTCTAACACAGCTCGTTTTAATGTAATTAAAATAGACACACATGTGTTAAGCTGTTAATTACTAAATCTAACACTTGTTTCCTTCTACAAGTTCAATTAATGTAAATTTAACAGCATTTTTTTCTTGGAATAGAAGTATCGTGCTTGTAGTTTCAAATAATGGGAGATGAATATATTTAATTTTATGAAAATGAAAAAATCTTGTGAAGATAATTGCAACAATGTTGTAGGGACGATTCTACATTGAAAATTCACATAATTAATTAAAGGAATAATTTTCGTTAAAATATTGAAGTAAATTAGGGCAACAAACAAAACAGGTACTCTTGTTTCTAATTCTTGAGTCAAAGAATTTGTTTTGGTGTTTAGTAAACAGTGAGCGAAGGGATCACAAGGCAATCGATGCTATTTAGCTCGAGTTATGTTTGAGAGAAGACGCGTTTTGCTGTGTTATATTTTCAAAATATTTATTTCGTGATGTTAGTGCATAGTGTTTAAATTTAATTTCAAATTCGGTGATTTGAAAGAACGCGGGGTTTCTTGCGTGACGCGCTAGCACGGAGAGGGCACGTAAATGTTATAGTTTCAAGATTAATTTGATTTCTATCATTTATAAAATTCATTTATTTCAATACGCGAGAAAATCATTTGCTCTCTTTAGGTTGCATTTTAACAAGATACCCTAATCGTTATTACTAATTAATTCACACTGAAGTTAATTCGACGGAAACTCGAAGTCGCGTATAAATTCTCTCGCTACTGTAGAGTTAGCACTTCATTTACTAACGGATACAGCGTATCACTGCAGTGCAATTAAATATGTATACCTTAGAAGAGGTAAAGTAGATTAAGCATAAATCCGACGACACGCACTTAATACACATAGCGGAGCGCAGTTGGTAAATAAACACGAACGTTAACAGCTTGCGCGTGAATAATTTAGCTTTCCTAATTCAAAACAGGGAGCCCCCGTGAGCGTGTTAAATATAGTCATAAATATACCCTAACATCAAATGTACGACGCGAGTCACACATGTGGGTGGTACCTCTTGCTTTCGCGCATACGATAAACTTAGATTTGTACGTGGGTATCTTGAAAGCGAGCGTTGACAATATGAACAATAGAAAGGCATTGTTTCCTGTAATTTAATGAAATTGAATGCGGTTTTGTATCTAACGCTCATTTACAATGTGGTTTCAACATGTATAAAGGCATGAGCTCCTGAGATAGTTCAAATTTATTTCGTTCTTAGGGTAATGAAGAAATCTGATCAGTGGAGATTATTACGTCGAGGTCGTGAATATTATTTACCTTTAAAATATTCTTAGGTATTAATTTTGATATATTTGGGTTGGAGTGAAGGTCTTTAGCGTAAAACCAACCAAATCAGATTTAATTATCCTATTTATTACGTGTGTAAACAGAGAAGAATATTTCAACGAAATAGCAGCTTGGTATTTGGTGTTTGTGGTTATGTCGACGTAATATCTTCATATTATTGGATTGCCTTAACTGAGCTACGACCATGCTCAGTTAAGGCAATCTTCGAAAGTATCTTTCAACACATGCACAATTATATTGCCAGAATATTTTTGGCGAGTTCATGTTGAAGATTGAAACTCTTCCTCGCATTTAGTATTAAAAATGAAAGGCAAACTCAAGCCTCTTATCTTGATGTTTAAATTTCGTTCAAACTTCATAGCTTCGCATTAACTCCAAGTCGATAAGAGCTCAATACTCTACTGCGGTGAACCTATTATATAAGAAACATGCCAATCGAAGGCTCGAATAATACGCCCTTTCAAGTAGAGGTAAAACGTTCACAATTACGTGAGTGAGAACCCTTTTATTAACATTTAACGACACGAATTACGCTTTCAAAATAAGAGCTTTCATGTATAACGCGAATAAAGCCCAGGGAAAAAGAAAGACCCTGGCGGCGTACGACACAACAGAAGTAGATGGCGAAAGAAAAGCGGTGAAGTTAATGAAGTCCCATGTTAAATTAGCGGCACTTCGGACGAGCAAAATTAGTTATTTCTGCGTTTAGCCTGCGTGTTATTGTTGTGTTGTCGACGCGATCTTTCTATACCTCCGAGCGGTGGCGTTGAGGTGCGTTTTCGCCTCCTTTTTGAATATTTCGTGAACGATGAAAAAGCGTGTCGTAAACGAAGCGGTTTGGGTCCTCTGTCTCATAAGGAAGATGAATTGAATAATAAGACAGACAAACGTTTTTTATTATTTCGATGTTGTTGTTATTTAACAGAGGCTTATAAGAGTTTTGTGGTTATGCATTTGGGTATTGCATCTAAGTGGTTTTTGGTGTTGCTACTGTTTGGTTATCATAGTTTTAAGCCCAACTGGCCATTTGTCGTCAAAGGGACGAGCCTTGCATTTGGAAATTGCATCAAATGATTCCTGCCGTTAAAATAGTTTGGTTAAAATGATAGCAGTAATAGTTAAGAGGTTGGTGGCAGTAATTTTTAAATGTTTTCATCGTCTGGTAGAAGTTGATGAAAGTAAAGAACTGAGATATTGCTGGAATATTAAATTAACAAAGGTAATGTCAATACTGGAAACTGATACAACCTTAGAATTTTTGCAACCGCTCAGACCACATTCCGTAGAATCAGGTATACATGCTCACACCGGAAGAAGCATTAGAAGCAATAGAAACTGAAGAAGAAGAGTGTATATCAGAAGAAGGAAGTATTGTAATTTTAGATTACAAAACCGATGCTGTTACGTATTGGAGAAATGGAACGAAGAGAAGAGTTCTTCTTCCCACTTTCCACTACCCAGTTACAGTGAGAACTAAAGTTTCGCAAAGTTTCATCCATGCAGCAGTTGCACAGGTAAATGGTGAATATTGTGACATAGAAACGACTTTTTTATTTTTTTCTAGGTGGGAAGAAGCTAGTTTCTCAATTCATGTAAATAGCATTGATTATTTATGATTTGCACGTAGAACCAGGGCACACAGACATTGGTTTAGAGAATTTTAAAGCATCACGATGCTAGGCATCAAATTTTAAGAGAATTTTCAAAATGGTTTTAATTTATTACGAGATCATCGAGAATTGAAGGAAATTGCCTCGCAACTTTCGTTAATAGCATCATATAGGACAGGTTGGGATAGATAATACATTCAGTGCTGATGAGAATTGTGTTAATTTAGAGCTACACTCCGGTCGCACTTCAGCTGTGTAAGGAACAAAAAATGTTACGGCAGTTGCACACCAGACGCCCCACAAAATCAATTTCCGCAAAACTGCTCTATTCATTGTCCTTAAGCAACAAATTGGTAATTTCGGTGGGCGTGTATCACAGTCTTTGCTTCAACGGCGCAACAACTTCCACATCTGGTAAATTAACAAAAGAACTATTTCAGCAATGTGTATTTGCCAAATGTGGGAGCTCACAGCATTTTGTTTTTGGACTCTCGGACCGACCAGCTCTCTTACATAATCAACCAATCCCTATTACCTATTATTAATTCCAAGCATGCTTATCTGTCGAAATAAATATACGTGAATATGTTGCTATTTTTAACTTTTCTTATTATCTATCTAATCAAACTCATTCAAGCGAACAATTATTGTTTTAAAACTTTTTCTCCACCTTTTACCGTTAACATGTGCATAGACAAAATGGAAAATTTCACCTACTCAGAACGTTTTTCCGCAGAAAAACAAATTGCGTAGTGCACGCCTATATGTGATTTACATGCTTCCAAAGTTTAATATTTTTTTAAATTTCCGGATTCGGGATTAAAACTTCTTTATACTACGAAGTTTTTCGATAATCCCGCTTCATCCGGTTTAGATCGTTAAGCTTAATAGACCTGCATTCGTATTAAATATGTAAGGACTCCTTGCGAATATCCCGAGGGGTCGTGTTTTGCCACTAATACGTCGGCGAAACTTTTACAAGATCGGTCGGTAACAGGGTCGTTAATACAGTGAAAATATAATGACATTTTCAAGTATTTATGAGTTCTCGTATTGCGTGCTCGTCGTTTAATCTTAGTTTCGGAGGCGCTGAACTAGCCTAATTAATTTAGGACTTGCTGAATGTAATCCAGGAATTTGTTAAAACTTTTCCCCTGGAATTACTAAGCAACCCTTATATTTTCTTCTCGAGAGGCGTACTTGCTCCCTGCGCAGAGGGAAGTTAGTTACGGATGATGTTCTATCGCTAATTTCGGTTGTAAGTTGTAAGTTCTGTTATCTTGAAAGATTAAAGGAACATCGTCTTCATTGAAACCCTTTTTCATGTTCTTGCCAAAAAATTAAGCTAATATGGAGTCAAAAATTCGTAAATCTTAAAAGTTAATCAGAAAATTTAAATGAATTAAGATTAATCTTGAACATGTATTAAAGATTAATGCACCTGTAAAATAACTAATTCCGAAAGGTTGGAGAAGAAGGAAAATCAAATCGTACCAGGTATGTCTATGTTTACTTTTTGCATGTTAGGCAATGTTTATCTATGTATGTAAATTTGAGGAAAGAGTAAGGTGAACTACGGGAGATTTTACACTCTGAAGGAGTTGCGATCTCGGGGCTCGATTCGACACCGAGTACATAAGCAAACTTTTTTCTAGACAAAAATTACGTTTTAAATACTTTAAATATTTAAAGTATTTTGCAATAGAAATAGAATGTAAATGCAAATAAACAGGTTCCCTGATTAATTGTGTCAGCAAAGGACTTCGGCTAAATCCTATGCTTTACCGATGAGCAAAGAACTCGATTAACTGTGAATTTTTCGAATTCGTATTTAACGCCGTAATCAATATGTGAAACGCGCTTTACAATCCGTCTTCGACGAAGCCGTTTTGGGTGGCTTTGTAAAAAAAAGGTAAAGTTTACTGGCGGGGTAGCAAT
Organism: Oryctes borbonicus; assembly: GCA_902654985.2. Lineage (NCBI taxonomy): Eukaryota > Metazoa > Arthropoda > Insecta > Coleoptera > Scarabaeidae > Oryctes > Oryctes borbonicus. The sequence continues at coordinate 10,426,346 of LR736862.1, forward strand.
ATTGTTGATAGAAAGCGGACCATTATCCGAGTTACCTTATCGTTAGTCCCGTCTTTTTCTGATGTACGGGCTTCTATTTACTTTCTCCGATTCAGGTGAGTTTTTGTTGTATTGCGTAACTATTTCAATTTAATCCCTGATGTGAGTGTTGAGAAAGGAAGAAATGTCTGTGGCACCAATTGTCGTAAAATACGTTTCTTTTTTCAATGAGATTTTTACGATTTTCGGGGAGAACGTCTGGAAAGCGAATTCAAAACACTCTGTTTCGTGATTTTTATCCATTAAAACGCGAGATGCGTTCTTGTAGGCTGGTACGAGTTGTGATTGAAAGATTCAGATGTGGGAGATTTCCAATGAAAGACTATTATGTAACCATCGTCTCTATTAGAGAGCTAGAGATAGCTTCTCGAACTTTTCTAAAATAATAAATAATTTTGAAAGTAGGCTTCACAGGACAGAAGTATGGTATCTCGAAATAAAATCTGGTGGTCGGTCTCCAGCTTGCGCTCAGCCAGTGCAGAATCGGATATCGGCAACAATCTAGTGCAACGCTCGTATTTTGCCACACGTGTGCTGACCGACCCCTTTGTTTCTCGGACATAACCGTAAGAACACGGGATCCGGTAAACACCCTCGGTGTATAAGGGAGAAGCTTTGTCTTGACGGCAATAATTCGGAGATTTTTGACGGTGGTTTAAAAATTGTTTTGATATTATATCTTCGGAGTAGGCGGCCTATTTTATCGGTAACACTTTGAATGTAGGCAGAAAAGCTCTGCGGATCTTAGGATCTTAACTAGAAGCGATAAGCTGTTTGGGAGTACGATGACGGTGTATTGTTTTTCGGATATAAATTGTTTTTTCGATGAGGAAGTTGGTCACATGCTTCCATTCTTGGGCGAGATCGTCGGGTTGAGAAATGGAAAAGGCCCGTTAACTAATGTGTTTATGGCAGCTTTTTTTGTGCCGGATGATGGTGAGAAAGGGCATTCGAATAGCGGTCCGTGTGGGTCAGCTTCCAATATACTGTGTGTTCTAGTTTGCCGCTGGGGCAGCGAGAGAGCAAAGATACGTCCAGAAGATTAGAAATTTGGATGGGAATCCCGTCCATGTGGCCAGATGACGAAAGTGTTTTTGAACCAACATTTCGGTTTAAAATGGCAGGATAATAAGATTTTTTGTTCGAAATCTCCCATGACAATGTTAGCGACGATCGGGGACAAAGGCGAACCCATGGCAGCTTCAGAAATTTGTTCATAAAACTTACCACGGAATTTATAATAAGTGGAGGTTAACAATCCGTTTACCAATTCGGCTCTATCGGTAGTTCGTTTATTAGCCCACACCAAGGCACATTCGAAACAATAGATTGCGTAGAGTGAATCGGCTCCGAAGATGGCGAGGGCTGTTCCATCGACGATTTTTTGGCATAGTCATAATTCTGCTAATCGATTATCTTCAAAAGAGTAAAACAGCAGAATATTATCCATCATTACTTGACAAGCTGAAAGCAGAAATTGCGTAAAAACGGCAGAAGCTAATGGCAGAAAACGCGGGAAAACGGCCGCGTTTGAAGAAAAACAAAGTTTTGCTCTACTATGATCACGCATCGTCACACACTTCTGTAGACGTCATGGCAAAAATTTAAAATTTAAAAAGGTGCGGTTCAAATTAATTGGAGGCCTATTTCCCAGATTTGACCTCAACAATTTTTCTTTCTATTTCTGGGCACATAGTTTTATGGTTCCAGGTCGTGTTCAAACACTTGGTAAATAGAATTTTCTAGTTTACGTAACTGTTCGATCGAAGGTTTGAGCAATTAACAAACTCACTCAATAATAAATATAATTTTATTTATTTCATGAGAATTTTATAAGAACAAAAATATAGCTTTAAGCAGCAAGTAATCGTGCAAGGAAAGAAACTATAACATAGTGCTTACATGTAATACATTATATAAATGTACTTATTCTTTGAACACCACATTGCTAGTTTCAGGATTAAATTTTCATGAGTTCGCACTTAAGTACAATCATTAAACACAATTTAACGTTATCTTCGTTCTGTTAATGAAAGGAAAGAAAGGTCTTCTATTCGAATAAATCTCCTTTGGACACTAGCGCTAAATTTCTAAAAACCCTTATCTGTATCCCTTCTCTCGGGTAATGGGTTGCTTCGCAACACGAGGACCTGATGGCAACCTGTTCGAAAACGACTCTCGTGGGATGGACGAGATTGTCCATTCGTCTGTAGGAGCGTCCCTTTGAAACTTTAGAAAGGTATTAATTATCCATAACGGAAAGCGGAAACCGTTTCCGCATAAGTTTTTGTTAGTAGTTCTGCCATTTCCATCCGGCATCGGTACGAAGTTGTGATGTTTTAGGTCAAAGTAGGAATAATTTAGCAAAGGTTGAACCAATGATCGATGAAAGCCTTGTAACATCAATAAGAACGGTATAACAAATTAATTGACTTGTGTGCTGCACTCTGTTGAGTGTCGCCTGTGTTGCAAAAACTTTAGACAACCTAGCCAGAATTTCCTGAAATATTTGATATTGCAAGTACTTTAAATTGTAAATATCTCTTTCTAAAGGAAATAAAAAATACTTAACATATCTCGAGTTTGTTAGTTGGTTGTGTTTCTTTAATCTGAATATTTCTTCTTCGTCAACTAAAGCATAATATGGAAAACTTTTGTCAACCTGGTTCAAATCAGAAAGGAAAAAGTCTTTCTGACAGAGCCAGAAGATGTAAGACAGTTGTACAAAAAATTCTAGTACGTCACTAGATAGAGGTTAAAGAGCCCTTGAAGATGTGTTCTTAGTTTTTCTCCGCAAGGCCAAATGAAGATGCTGGAGATAGAAGAAGAAAGTTAGCTTTATTGTTGTTGTTTTTGAACCTAGAACGTCATTTACTACACATCTATTTCGTTAAAGAGAATTGACCTTAATCGAAAATCACACCAAAATATTAGCGAATTCTTTTACGGGCCAGAAAAGATACGAAAAAAAAATATGGAATGGTTAAGAGAAACGGAATAAATGGAATTATATAACGTAGGTTGGCAGAACCTTTTTACAAATTAGTTGATCTTTGATATAAAAGTCGAAACTTCCTGCGGTACGGTTCGATTTCTTTGAGTTAAGTTATATTTATATTAAAGATACTTTGCTGTAAAAATTTTCATATTCTTAAAGAACTTTTCTACAAATTTACGTAGTATATTAAGAAAATTACCTCTCAAGATGCTATATCTATATCGCCAAGTTGCTCCAAAGAAGATAACGTCTCTAACTTCTCACCTGGGCCGTTACATTTAGTTGCAATCGCACCGATAAAGTGGTAGTAGAAAATTCCCGTTACGTTTTACATCCAGATAAATCGGCGCAATCACGATAATACCAACAACTTTGTAAAGATAATCGTTGCTGCAATTTTCCTGGATAATCTCGACTATAATGTGCAATTCCAGTCCGAACAAATTGTATCGGCTAGGAGTTTCTTTTTGAAGGGACTTTATTCGATTAGCTTAATGGCTGCAATATATTCACTACTTCTACGCTTGCGTCGGGCGCATAATGCTAAATTCCGAATGTATTTAGTTCTACAAAGGACTTATGTTTGTATTAATTTACGGAGCTACTCAGGTATTTTTGCTTTAGGTGAAGTTATCTTTTAGGAGAAAGTCCAGAAGTGCCTAATCACATTCGAGAAGGCATTTATCGATATCTTTTACAAGTATGCAACAATGATGTTCTAAAGCATGGTTTGATCAAAAATGCTGCATTCCAACTTTCTACATCTGAAAAAACTGTCAGCATCATGGACACAAATTGTTACCAAAGGAGCATCAGTTGAAGCTGGCAGAGTTCGAGGAATAACAAATGTCATAGATTTAGAAGCGGTAAAACTCGTACTCGAGATCAAAATAAACATATTCGATCTCTTAGTCATGCTCTTAATGTTCCGATTGCTGCACTGCATAAACATATTAAATCAGGTTTAATTAAACCTCATTCAAACGTAATAAATTTATTCCTCACGGATGAGAAGAAAATTTAACATTTTGAGTACTGTTTTTCGATGCTCGAGCCGCAAAGCGCTGCTCCTAATAATCCAGTTTTTGAAAACATGATGGACATTATCCATGTAGACGAAAAGTGGTTCTATTTAACAAAAACTTTATCCAGGTTTTATCTTGTTCAAGACGAAAGAGAATCTTACCGTATCTGCAAGAACTACACATTTATTACGAAAGTGGTTATTTGATGGGAAGTTATTAAGAGCCTGCCAACCGCTATAGCAAAAATCGATCTACAGGAACGTTTAAAACCAAGATGCAAGCTGCTGACAAGCAATAATTCCAGAAAATGTTGGTGCAAAAACTTATTTTCATTCGACAAGATACTGCCAAGCTTCATTTTAATCCCGATGATGACGATTTCAACGGAACAGCTCGAGTTACGTGTTTTAGCATTAAAATGATTTGTCAGCTTCCAAACAGCAGCGAACAGAGCAAACGTTTTTGATCATGGATTCTTCAACTCTATTCAAGCTCTACAACATCAGACCGCAGTGAGCGATTTTGATCAATTAACCGCTGATTACTTCATGGTTAAAAGAAACGTATTACCAGCATTAATTAAATACATTCAATTTGAATGATTTCTCCCCATTAATTTACATAATTTTTACCTCTACAGAGCCATTCCGCAACCTTAATGAATTCAAATTGAACGTTTATGTTTATTATCATCTCCTAACCCGCCGTTTACACAAAGAAGAAAAAGTTAATTAAAAAAGCACCAACCTGTTTATGTTTTTTCCGAGCGGCATCGTCCTTTCCTCTACTTCCTTCTTCCTTCAATATTTTCAACTTCACTCACAATGTAAGACAAAAAAAAGATTCAATTTAAAATTTCAAGAAAGGGTTGCAAAAAGTCGCGTGGCAGTAAATAGACGCGAGAAAGAAAAATAGGGACAAAGAACCGGCAAAAAAAGACACTTGTAAAAACGGTGCACGGCGGAGAACGACGAGAAAAAAAAAGAGAAAAACATGGTCTTAAGGGATTGTACTAATTTGGGCTTGATTACAACATCTATTTAAATTGAATAATTAGAGTGTAATGAGAATCAACTTAGAGGTCCCCCCTGGTCGTAAATAAAATGTCTAATTGGGAGCAAGAGTCATTTTAAGAAGATGGATGGGCGCATAGTATATAATAAATTATCCCAAAAAATAAAAGTACTGTTAAAAGTTATCGTGTTTAAAGATAATTAGACTACTGCTGCTAAATATTTTATGGCCAAGATTTCCTCTATATCTAAGTAATAAAAAGGCAGTATTTTTTCTATAAAGCGACATCATGATGATATTAAAGGAAGATGATGTTCTTTAAACATAACCGCTGTATAACGACGGATCTCTATAAACATAAAAATGAAAAGGAAAAGAGAACGAAAATATGCCGTAAGGCCCTTACATCTTCGGGAAACCAGATGGAGTTAGTAAGAGTTACGATTAGTATTGGAAAGGAACGGTAAAATTTACACAAGGCAGCATTCAACCATATGTATACTGAGGAAAAACAAAATAAATTATTTCCATGGAAAGGGTCTATTGTAATAACTTCCTTTCAGTCTGCCCGTGCGTTACTCGTACCAACTTTTTTAATACATTAGATTGTAGATGCAAGATTTTAATTTAGATTTAAACATCTGATCGATTTGGTATTACTGAAAGTGCATGTTATAGCGCAGTACTAAACATGGTGCATTTACAAGTAAATCTAAAAAAAGAGATTTATTAAGTGGCCTACAAGGGATCAATAAAATGCATTTGCTACTGGATTTAAAAGAAAAAGAGGAGTGGGGTGGAATCGATGGATCATATACGAGGGAAGTTTCCAAAGTTCTGGGGATTTTGCTATAATTTTATTTTCTCAATTTTTTCGGTGTCTCCGCAGTATTTAACGTTTTTATGACGTATTTATAACAACGTATTTATGACACGTTTTGCGTCAGTTAAGAACTCAAATCGAACATGCCGTAAAGGTCTTTTTCAAAACTGGGAAAATCACCGGGTGCGAGTTTGATTTGACGAGACGATTTGGCGAGTAAGGTGGATGAGGAAGCAATTCCCATCGTAAATCGTCCAAAACATCTTTTGTCTTTCTTGCGGTATGGGGTCTTGTATTATCCTGTTGCAATAATGGTCACTATGCGACTTTCCAGGCCTTTCTCCGACACCTTTCGCCAGATAATCCATAAAAATATTCCTTTCGTAATCCCAGAATTAAGCATTACTTTTCCAATAGATGGAACTACACGCGTCATTCTGTGGATTGACTTTTGGTCTCGGGATTGAAATAAGAAATTCACATTTCGTCAGTGGTTATTATCCGTTACCAAAATTCATCACCGTAACGGACTAACAGCTCTTGAAATTGACCTATTGAGTTTCTGTTCCGGTCCCAACAGCCTTAGCGGGCTAATAGGTGAGGATACCAAAGCATACTTCTTCAAGGAGTTTCGTGTGGAACACCAGGTAGCGTACATGGTGCTAGGTTATTGCGAATGTCGGGGTTATACAGCCGAGCTCAGAACGATCACCTTTTTGGAAATTACTTTTTGCTCGCCACCCTACAAAAATGACGGCTTTTTAACATAAAATCAAAAGGATTTTAATTACCGCCATTCTATTACTAGGATTATCGTAGAGAATACTTTTGCACTGCTGGAGGAAGATTCGGCCGACTGAGGCATTTTGAAAATAAAAAAATTGATTGTATTGAAGGTAGATGATAAGCCAGAATCTGATGAAGAAAGTCAAGAAAGTGACGCTGAGACATAAGAGGGAATCACTCCTCGTGATGCTGTTTAATATGTCGTATTGATAATGTTTATATCAAATAAAATGAAAAAAACAAACTGAGAAACTAACTTTTTATAAGCCTCCATCTAGTCTACTTTTTTCATTTTGTAAATTGATCCTTTCCTCCATTCGTTTTTTCTTCTTTTTCCTTGAAATACTTTATTTTCTCTTTAACTGAACATCTGATTCTTCCTCAGTAGCTTCTACTTCTTCTTCCTTTAATCTATTTTCTAAGCATCATTTATTCTAGTATCTACAGTATGGCTGCAACTCATCGATGGTTTGTCTCCTAATATGTCGCCCATTCTATCATAAAATTGAAAGCGCGTGGCGCCTCGATCAGTTTGTTTTTTGTTGTCCTTAAAGCGCTTTATAGGTAAATATTAGATTTCCCAATTTCATTTTACACTTTTCAGAAGTTTTATTAATACCTAAACTTACCAAATCAGAACGAAATGATCAGACAAAAGGTTCGAGCAATTAAAAAACAAACTCGTTGCGAACTAGCAATTCTACAGCGAGAGCAACGATGCCGCTTCAATGAAATAAGGTATGTGCCGCATTTAGAATTGTGAGCGTTACTACATTAGAACGCTACACGATAATCCCGAACATCACAAACTGGCAGGACAGAATGCAATGCATTATAGATGTGAGCTTGTTTGACAGAAATTGAAATTACTTTTGTTAAAATTGGAAGCAAATATAGAACCAGCACGCTACTACAGTCATTGTTGCTCTCTCGTTATTTGCCACTAACCATTACATTCTGAAAAATGTCAACGTGAAAACTATGAAATTAAGCCCAGCAGGCACTGCGCGAACAAAACATAAACTTGAATTGGACACTCGTGACATCTCTTAGCAGTTTATATGTAGGTCAAATGAGAAGATGGCGGTATCGTACATATTAAACTTGCATTGTCTTGCGCTATCTAAACATGGATTGGCTCCGGACGTAAATTGAATACAACATCTACGTGTATACACACGTATAAACGTGAACATGTTAGCTTGAAACTGTATACATGCAAAATAGAACGCATCAGATGCGGAATTGAAATTTACGATGGTTCTGCAATATCGCTGCGAGATGGAATTGCGGGCATTTTAATGCGGCGCAAATATAAATAACATCGAAACTGCTTAACTCAGAAAGACAGCGAATAGGTTGGATATGTGCGATATATCTTAGCAGCTAATAAAGGACAAGTGCAAAGGTGACAGAAAATGAATTTAATACCTTGATTAGCATGCTTGCTTTGACAATGTTATCAGCATTTATGCTCCATGTAATTCCGACAATGCAGGTTCAATTCTCGATTTGGATTATTGATTTTTGGTCTCCAGTAGCGATTTTCACGAGGAATTAGTGTAACGTACAAAATTTATTTAGTTATTTTTATTGATTAGTGTTAAAATAATTTCGGCTGGTATTGCTCCAGGAAAATATACTTTTTTAAGCTTTTCAAAAAAGGTCGAAAGCAGCCATATCAATTTTGGCCATTTTTGTTTCCTCTGTGTACAACAAATGTAACAAATAAGAAGCTTATTAGGTACTAAGATTTTTCCAAGAGCACCTGCTACATCCGATAGTTACAATCCAAATCCGTGCAGTATGTTACAAGTAATCGCGGTAATGCCTCACAGACGAGAAGGTGCACGTCGTAAACAATTATTCCTCTTCGAGCGCGGCCGGATTATTGGGCTACATGAAGGCGGCGTTAGTTCCCGGAAAACTGCGCGTAGATTTATCTTAATCATTCGACTCTATTGGTAAATCAAGGTAAAGCACGTAGAGCAGGTTCAGATGCACTCAGAAGGACTACGCCCCGAGAAGATTTTCTTTCGAAGCGTTTGTTTGTGTAACGCCAGTAGCGCAGCGATGGTGGAATTCTTGTTCTGCAAAACAGGTCATTCGATGAAAATCTTTATCTTCTGAGCGAAACTTAGAGTCTTGGAAACAAAAAAAGGTGATTGGAGGACAGATCTGGTTAACAGGGTGGGTGGTTCATCAAAGCCCAAAGCTCACTGTGACAAATAATGGTGCAGAGTAAACAGTGTCCATCTCGAAACGCACTCGACTGTCGTGAACGACAATGACGTGATTGAAATTTTCAAAAGCAGCTTTCAACACAGGCGCAATATTTTTAATGAGAAGCGCTATCTTCATGTCGAGTTTTTAAATTTCTGAATTTGATCTTGAGTAAACATTATGAATCTTTCAATTTCAGGAAGCAACTCATGTGATTTCAGGACCAAACTCAATACGTGATTACATTTACCGTCAATAGTGATAGGTTGTGGTTGTGGATTGTTATTATTATTTAATTAAGGAGATTAATCAACAATAAACAATAATTTGGATAAATTACTGAAGTCATTCTTCTAAACTCTTAAAAATTTAGCGGACAAATTCGCCCATTTCCTTCCACAACCTCTTAGTGGATATTTTACACATGAAAGCTCATTTTGTTTACCATCCACGTAACATTCTTTAAAGCTACGAAATTGCAACGGTATTACATATAGCAGATCAATCGATAACACAATAGCAGTTTCGAATTACCTCGTGTCGGTTCCATTATTCCTAATGCCTCGGAAAATAAATTGCATTGCGAGAGAACGTCAGAAGGTATACGAAAAATTACCGACAGGAAAAAGTTTCGCGAGTTCAATAAATTCCTCTCCAACTATTTCCCTCATTTCTATCCGTGCTCAATGCCTCTATCAATGTCTCTACTTTCAAACTCGAACGACAGTCGCACATAAACGTCGTAAGGTAAGGCCCGCGCTGTGGTGATATGAGCAAAAGAATGGATGACGACGAAGTTTGCCTAACGACTATAACGAACTAGATAAGATAAACAGGTTACCCGGAATGTAACGGAAGTTCGCCCGTATTCTCTTTGCATTAAAGTGTTTGACAAGCTTTATGTGAGTGATTTTCTGGTGGCGTATCTAGAAATTACATCTTCCATCTAGAATCTCTGTTTTATGTCGTACAGAGTGTTAATGTAAAGTTATAAACAAGGATACTGAAGGATACTAAAACATTGTTGTGCTGAAAAGTTGAAACATTGATCTATCATCTTCGGTAATAAAATTAAGTTGTTTATCTTCGGCAACGGCAGCTTTTGAGTCTTTACTTGCGGAGTGGTATATTGTCGTGGAGCAACAGGACACCTTGCGTCGTTTTTTCGCGCCTTTTCCCTTTCATAGAATCTTTGAGGCGTTGGTTAAACTTCTTGGGAGGGCTGCATCGATTCCTGTGTTGTTCAGGGTCAAATTGATGGATTCAGATTTCATCTTCGCTGACAAGTCGATCAATATATTATTATTAATTTCTTTCGTCTGCACTAACTTTTGTCATTCCAATTGCCAGACCCGAAAACCGTGGTAATAAAGTTGCTATTTGTCGCTTCTTTAATTTTGCCATGCTCCACTACCGAGCACATGGTTTCTTCAATAACATCGGAAGTGACCACGTTAAAATTATTTATTAAAACAAAAAATAAGCAATCTCTAGATCGGAATCAAAGTTTTTATAAATCGTAAAAGTTAAAACCCGTTGCGATATAACCATTTCCGGTAATTACGTCAAACAGATAAGCTTCCACTACTTTATGCACGCGAAGTTGAGGTAGTTGGGCTCTCGAACAGTGGTTGTTTTACACGGAGTACTATAATGCAAAGCCAATACTTAATTAAAGTACCTGCTTCGTTCCGCTTCCTATCTTTATCGTTCTATGGAAATTCCGCCGAAGTGAAGTTGGCAATAATTTAGATAAATGGTTTATGAATACTGCCGGCTCTCTAATACTTGGTATAATTGGTTGGTTCATAAACTGGAACTTATGTTGTCCTACTTTTGCTTCTACAATGCTTTGTATTGGCTTATTTTATTCCCTCAAAACAAAAAAAAAACGATTGTCCTCCAATCAAGCTCAATCGCTCAAGCTCGCCGCTAATACGGCGCAAATATAAATAACTTCGAAACTGTTTAACTCAGAAACAGGGAATAGGTTGGATATGTACGATATATCTTAGCAGCTAATAAAGGACAAGTGCAAAGATGACAGAAAATGAATTTAATACCTTGATTAGCATGCTTGCTTTGACAATGTTATCAGCATTTATGCTCCATGTAATTCGGACAATGCAGGTTCAATTCTCGATTTGGATTATTGATTTTTGGTCTCCAGTAGCGATTTTCACGAGGAAAATCGCTACTGGAATTAGTGGAACGTACAAAACTTATTTTGTTATTTTTATTGATTAGTGTTAAAATAATTTTGGCTGCAGGAAAATATATTTTTTTAAGCTTCTTAAAAAAGGTTGAAGGCAGACATATCAGTTTTGGCCATTTTTGTTTTCTCTGTGTAGAACAAATGTATTAAATAAGGAACTTATGTTGTACTACTTTTGCTTCTACAATGCTTTGTATTGGCTTATTTTATTCCCTTAAAACAAAAAAAACGATTGTCCTCCAATCAAGCTCTAAAGTACATTATCTTCGCGAGGATCGATTTTCCTTCCATTGCAACTATTTAGTCTCAGCTCCAGCAAACTCTCAATGTATTGAAATTCCATGTATAAAATTTGCATACAAGCGAACAGTTTCAACATACGGAGTGTAATACAGAAGAAGACGAGAGTGGTAGGTGGAACTGAGGAAGTATTCTCTCCTCAGTTTTCATTTTAAAAGTTCTTCTGTTATTTCGTATTGGCGCACCGCATCGAATATAATAAAATGCGAATCGCCTTTAGTCGAAAACAGATTTTAGGTATTCGATTCACGTTCGGCGGAGATCTCTTTGTGTTTTCACGTAGTATTTCTTTCGTCGGCGCTGAAAGAAAGTAAAGCCCTCGTTCTTATCTAATAGTATTGTATGCAGAAACCAGTATACGCAAAATTATTTTCACCATAAGATTTGATGTTACGGCTGCAGAACTTAGGCTATTAGCTTTTTGGGTAGGATGTTGTATTAGGTGATGTACGCGTTGTATTGGATAAAATAATGTTATGATTTATTAAAACAATCTGCTGTTGAATTGAAGTGGTCTAATAATAAAAAAAATCGCTAGAAATTAATAGCAAATATTTTTTTCTACAAATTAATTAAATTTTAATTTATTTACTTATCGCACAATGTCTAATAAACATTTTTTATTTATTCTATTTTTAGTTATTGGAATATTTCTCCTACGATGAAAGAGTGGCATTGATTTTTTTACATTAACACATATACGACTGGTCCTACGTGTGCCACTTGGAGGTGGGGATAAGTGGGCACAAAGGCGATGTAGTATGGGAAAAAAACCAGAAGTAGACGTCGAAATTCCGAGAAATGGGCGTGTTTCAGGAAGCTGTTCAGGGATCAGTTCAAGCTATTCAGGGAGAGCTCCTTGTGCAAAGAGATCCTTGAACAAATAACTTGAACAGTCCTCCGAACAGCTTGAGCAGGTATCTAAGCAGTTTGAACAGTTTTTTGAACACTTTGAACAGTTTTTTGAACACTGCAAACAGTTTTTTGAACACTTTGAACAGCTTCCTGTATAGCTTGAACACCTCCCTGAACAGCTTAAGCAGCTTTCTGAAGAGATCCCCGAACAGCTTGAACTGTACCTTGAACACCTTGAATAGCTTCCTGAAATGCACCCATTACTGAGAATTTTCTGCCAATTCTGGAAATTTCGTCATTTACTTTTGAGAAGTCCATCCATGAATGCAGAAAGGTAGAGAGACTTGTGTATTCTGTCGATAGTTGTGCCATTTTTACGAAATTTTGGAAGAAAATACTTGTGTTTTATCCGTACTTTTATTTTTTAAATGATTTTATAATTTAACCTATTGTATCTAATTTTAAGAAGACTTTTCTATCAGCAATGTAACTTTTGTTACGCAACGTATTGTGAGGATGTGCCATAATTCAAAGAAACTTTATCTCCCGACCAAGTCAAATAAAAGAGTTATTTGATCACCTTTGTTGATCACTTTCCCGATGTTTGAGCTATTGTCTATTTCCTGACGTAGGACAGTTGGTGCACTTCTCTTAGATTTTCGCATTATTATTATGATTAAGTATTAATACCCTTCTATTCATTCGCTTCACTTTCTCTTCCGTCAGTACAGTTATATTTGACAAGCTGCACGTACTAGGCATTTACTTAGAAAATATTTACATCAAATCTATACAAAAGGTTTCATTTCTCCACCCTAACCCAACAAATCGAGATCACTAGAAATCTGTCGGCGATGCAATCCATCGAACCTCCTAATACGACCCTTTTAGCAGGATAAAAAAGAGGTGCTCTAGTTATGACTTACAATCAGATTCTTCTAAATCGAGTTCTTCCCCATGAGTGGCACATACCGTCGCCGATAGTAGACTTCGGAGACGTCGACCGCAGGTTTTGCCTTCCGGTCACGTAGACGACGTGTCTTTGAATGGAGATCGCGTTAGGAGAACGCGTAGGGAGGTATTGAAAGGCTGTTGGCCGACATTTCGACCAGAAAAGCGAACAAGGGAGAATTGAAGAAAGTCCTCGACGTGAAGTAACGCTCGACGCAGTGCCTCCTCCTTCTAAAATGTTATAGATGTGAGTAAAAATGCATCTGGAGTAGCGGTCCTGCTTGAATGTAGATACGCGGATATTTTATGCATTCGCCGCGTTAGTGTAATATCGTTACGCTATATGATACTTAGAGACGGTAAGAGCTCTGCATATAAATGCGGTCATATGGAAAAGATCGTGGTAATGGTGCGCGACAAATTCGAAATGGTTAATTTAGCACGTACAGGAAGAGCTAGTTCAGTATGTGCGAAGGTATGTAAACACCGTTTAAATCCCAAACCGTGAATAAAAATGTTTTTCTTTGCTATGTAGATGAGGATTTATGTAGTATAAACGTACGAACGGTTTTTTCACGATTATAGAAAATTTACATAACGTAGCTTTTGCTGAAAAACTTTGGCGTATATAGGATGATCCGAAGAAGGCCACTATCGCTTCTGAGGAAATACGTTCTTGTTATTTCCATATTTGAAATAAACTATCAATGTACTGAAATGTAGGGGAAGACCTTGAACCTTGGGCAGTTCTTCCGTATTGATTTTTATGTGGATCTTTGATTTCATTTTTGAGAACTCGAAATTTTAACACATACTACAATAGATTGGCCTTTATTATAAATTTTATTTGTTTTTCAGCTAAACAAAGAACAAAAAAATTAAATGTGATTATAAATTTTCTGTTCAAGGTACACAGATCTCTTTGTACCTTGAGCAAGATGGAATCTACCTTAAGCATGCCAATCAACCGATACCAAAAACAACATTACAAGGAAAGCACGTACACTGCCGTTCAGAGAAGTTCGGTCGGTTGGTAAAAAAACATGAAAAGATTACAGAAACATACGAAACTAAAAACAAAATGCAATTTTATTGTATGTACAGATCAAAAAGACAAAAAATAAATAAATAAAAAGTTATTCTGGCCTAATATAACATACTGAACATTATTTTTTTTTTCCATCGAAAAAACCTCCTTTGCTGTTAATCACCGCTCGAACTATTCTAGGCATTCTTTCGATAAGTTTTGTTAAAACGGATTGTGGAATATTAATCCATTCATGTTGCAGAATATTCCGTAAATGTTCTTGCGAAGTTGGGCATATTTTTCGGATCCTCCTGTCCAGTTCATCCCACAACAACTCTATCGGGTTCAAATCTGGGCTTTGTGGGGGCCATGTCATTACTTTCAGGGTGTGCTGTTCTTCTTGCTCCTTTAGATAGTTCTTACACACTAACGCAGTGTGTTTTGGGTCGTTGTCATGCAGGAATGTAAAGTTACGGCCTATTACACGCAATCCTGATGGCACTGCATGATTCTGGAGTTTTGCAAAATAATTTTCCTTCCTCATTACACCCTGCACTCTGCATAAATCTCCCGTCCCAGCAAAGGAGAAACATCCGAACACTAACACAGAATTACGCCCTTACTTCACTGTAGGCACAATGCAGTTCGGGATCACTTTTCGGTTTTAGATCTTCGGACATAAACTCGTCGATTTTGCCTAAAAACCTCAAACTTTGACTCGTCACTCCAAAGCACGTGTTTCCAATCATCTAACGATCAATCTAGATGAGAACGGGCCCACTGTAGCCGTTTTGCTCTGTTGCCCCGGCGTAATAAGGATTTTCGAATGGCAATGCGTCCATGAAGGTCCGCTTGTTGAAGTCGACGTTTTACCGTACTCGCCGAAACTTGTTCTTCACGGCCGCGATTGACTTCGGCTGCTATTCGGCTGTTAATTTTCTATTGCGTTTGCTTAATAATACAATTCTCAAATCTTCAGCTTTTGTTTTGTTTGTTTGTTTTCCTAGATGCTCCAGGACGAACACGATTTTCTATAGTTCCAGTTGTCCGATATCGCTTTATGATGTCATTTACTGTTGAACTTCTCATATTTATTTTTTCAGCAATTTGTCGCCCCGAATATCCTTCTTCAAACAGCGTAATAATGCGTGAACGTTTTTCTACACTGGTAGGCTTGCCACGTGCCATTTTGAAGTAAATTTTCTTAAAACTTTCGCGCAAAAACGACAGATGCACACCAACACACGTTCAACAGTAAAACGAAGCAAATTTATATCTTTACGCCCGTGATAAATAAACAAGAATGATGCTGCGGTATATTTTCTAAATGTATTGTTCGTTAATAATCCCCGAACGACCCTTTTCAAAAGATCGGCACTTCCGAGAAATTCTTGGAATGATAATAAAAGGGACTTTATTGTGGTTGTCGCAATATTTCTACTTTACATAATAATTTATGGCTTTAATCCCTTAGAAAAGAGTGGTTAATATTTTTCTAATTTTATGTATTAATAATTGTATACAGTGTGATATAATAGATTTTTATTGTATAATCGAACTTCACTGAACGGTGTACCTGCTAATACAAATTAAAACCATCAAATGTGGTTTCTTCGCGGTGAAACACCGTTTTTGATATAATCACTAACATTGGGAACATAGATCAAGTTCAAACTTGTTGTCCAATGAACTCATTTATACCTTGCTTTATTTCATTAACTCTTTTCAAATTTGTTCATCAATGTGAAACGAGAAAACAAATAAACAGTTCCAAATTAAACAGTAACTGTATTACTCTCTACCACACCCTTGAAGACAGTTATTTAGACATCGTCCAATATAATTCCTTGTTAAGACTATGGTAACTAGACAGTTACATTCCGGAAGGAAAATACGTTGAAGTTGTATGAAAATGTTAAGGTTGACGCTTCTCCCATTGTATTACACTACCACACCTAAGCGTAACCGCACGACAACGACATCTACCGTTAGTTACCGCCAAGTTTCATGCATAATGCATTATCACCTGTATCAGCGTCCATCCCGTATTTCATTCCTCAGACTGCCATGGACCGCTTGCATTAAGAGCTCAACATCCCTCCACTAAACGTCCAGATCCTTCCGGTCATTCACGTTTTCGATGTAGTCACGTTCTACGTCGACTATGCCGGTGTTAAACGTTACGGGAGGTTAGTACACGGAATTGCAGTAAGATAGAGATAAGCTATGCACGGCGGGATTGCATAGCGTCACATCCTAAACCTCTTGGCTGCACTTTAAATATACATTTTAGCTGTGCCGGTACGGAATACGTAGCGCAAGCGAAGTTGAATGAAACGAAATTGGATTATGCATCGTAAAATTGCTTTATAACATGTCCGTTTGCCGTCATATTCGCTGTAATAACGTTAATGTATGGTTAACGGCTGTTTTAGACGAGCTTTCGCTTTAAAACGCATGCTAAAAAGTTGATGGAACTCGCTTAAATAGCCTTGGACGTATGTAAAGTGGTTGTCAAAGCTTTAAATGAAATCTTGTGTAAACAGTCGTTATTGCGGATTAAACAAGTTTTAGCCACACAAAGGAACACAAGGAAATAGTGAAATTTGCAAAAAAACAACACTGCAATTTATATATTTACTGAAATAAATGAATAAACAAAGTTCAATTTTTTTTATCAGAGTCTCATTTTTTGCGATCCAACTTACATCGATGCCCTTTCAAACAATTTATTACAAGAATTATTCCTTCAGATTTGACGAACTCTTAAAATATCAATGGCAGAACAAATCGTGGCGCTAACCTTAAAGATAAATACATCCTACTTAAATTACATGGTTCATTTGACAATTCTGTAGAATATTTGAAGCCATTACAAAAAGTCTGGCGTTCGAACTTGAAAAACGCAGATCATCGGAACTATAAGCTCCGACATGGTTTTCCATCGTTCAATCGACTCGTCAAATGTTTGAAGATTTCCAGGTATGTTCCGGGCGGGGTGGTCCTGGGAAAGCTAAGGACAAACCTGACGATGTGCAGGTTCGAGCCAGCTAAGTGTAGCAGCATGGAATCGAATTTTTCCCATAAATTCTTCATAGCACAACAACACTTTGGATTTGATGGACTTTTTTAGGAACAGGGAGGAAAGTAGATAGGACCTTCACCAATATACCTGCTCCTCCACAATGCTCCATTCTCGGTCCGTTGCCTTTTCATTACAATTTCAAGAAAGCCATCTGTAATACTGAGAAGTGGTTTCTGCCTAACAAACAGCCGCCAAATTAAAAGCAATATTTTCCCCAAACAGAAGTTACCACAATTGTTAAGCAAGTACACGAATTCAAATTAGAGCTCTTTGCTAGGATCTGGTCTGTGCCTAAGGTACACTAATAGGTAGCTGAATTACATTAAGGGAATTGTGCCGTACAAATTAAATTTATTGGTTCCTCAACTCAAACAATGGAACTAACATTCTAATTACTCAAAGTAAATAACATTGTTATGAGAATGAATCTGAAACCATTACAATAAGTACGATAATTTCTCACAGTGTAAATAAGTTTCTAGTTGAACTGGTAATTTATCGAGAAGTCAGATTTTCCAGCAGAATTGTCCCATAATACAGTCAACAGCCGTACTTCCAAAGTGCACTCCGTTATCCTTCAGCATCCATAATGGGACCGCTTAAACTTTGAAAGGAAGCAACGTGTACGACGCTAATGTCGTTCCTAAGAAACGAATCTCACCTTACTGCTTCAACAGCGTCCTTACTTATTTCTACGAGTGTCGTGAGACATCTGCAGGCCACCAGGTAGTACCCAAAGCGGTCCAGTAAATAAGATTGATGTTGTACGGTGAGTATTGCGCGCGGCTGCTAAGAGTGCTGTTTTTGTAGTAAATAGTCGTCCCATTAATAATGGCGACCGTCAGGAGTCGTAAAGATTGAAATAAGTAAACACGGATAAAACTTACTTCCTCTACAAGTGATTTATTTCCTCGTTTTGCTCGAGAACTGTACAGAAAATCCAGGCACATCAGCGCTGAACTTGAATTATTTCCGCTGCCTTGCTTACAGGAGGTCCAATTAAAGGAGACCGTCGTCTCTTGGCCTCGTTTTATTTTCATATGCGAATCTAGCTTAAAAGGAACGGTAGAAGTAGAGCAAATAACCACGGTATCGTTGATTATAAGCAAAACGAATTCTTTTTGTGAATTAGAAAAAGAAAATCGTTTTCATTAATCCATCGTGCTGAATTATTGAACGTTATCTCTCCGCTTCGTCTTTAGACGACTGTATTTAGCGTCCGCCAATTAAAAGAAAAAGATTGGATGGAAGATTACAAACTGAAGAAGGAAGAGGTAGAAATTAAAACATTTCTAGGCTCTCGGAAACTGTTTGAAGCTATTTGAAGCTGTTTTGGGAAACAATTGTTGTCAGGCCAACCATTAAAAGTATCACAGCATTGGATTGGCATCCCTACGACAACGGATAAAGTGGACAGAAACATGAACACATTTTGTCAGAAGAAACTATTTAGAAATTGATGGAATTAATCGATGGAAAACATTCGTTTAAAACTAACAGAGGAGTATTCTGAAGGAAAAAAAAGAAGAACATAGGCTCAAGAGGCAAAAAGACAAGAAAAACCACCAGAGGGGATTTGAAAGAAAGGAATTTGAAGTATTAACGAAAAAAAAGCTTCTCCACCGGAGGTAGTAGAAACTTGCGCTGAACTCGCTCTAGTGTAATCTTATGTCTTTCACATACGGATACCGAATTAAGGTAGCGGGAAGCGTATTTCGTACTTAAGGGTAATGCAGCATTTTGACACTAGATGCATTAGTAAACGACAATGTATTTCGAACCACAAACCCTAGCATCTTCAGGTCTGCAGATGAGGTGGTTCTATTTACACGCTTAACAAAAGTAAATCTATTAATTGGAATGTACTCCAAGTTCTTTTACAGTTGAGCAGCGCAACAATTCTGTATTTTCATAAACATAGATGTGCACAACTGGATTGGGCTTTCTGGTGTAGATAAGAGCTTTGTACTTATTTATGCTCATTGCAAGCTTGTTAATATCGGACCATTGTTTGATTAAATTTACTTTTGTCACAGTATTTAAAAGTCGTTATAAAAGAGAAGATTCTCGAGTCATCTGCAAATGCACAATTCTTACATTTCGGTGGTTCTAGAAGGTCGTTAAAGCAAAAATAACACGGCCACAATATTCGATCCTTGAGACACGCCAGATATTGCGGAATAAATTGCGGAGTTGTATCCGTTATACGTAACATGCTGCGGTCTGTTTAAAAGGCAAGAGGTGAAAAAAGAATCAGCGGGTTGTAAAAGCCAAATTTCAGTAATTTGGTGTTTTTAATCTTTTTAATTAATCTCATCAAAGGCTTTAGCGATGTCATTGTGGATCAATCACAAATTCTGACAAGCACGCCAGGTTATATGTTGCAGATATTTGTGTTTAATTTAGATAATAAGGTTAATTTATAACGTCACCCTTCAGAGTAGGGGCTGCATCAGAAATCTTTCGCAGTTCCGGAAAAAACTATTTTTTCAGCGAAAAATCGAACCGTATAATAAGATCTAAATTTATTTTTTAGTTGTTTTTATAAATCGATTTTATATTGAGAAAATAATAGAAAATCCATCTGAATTTATTGAAACGAAAAACAAAGAAAATCAATCACATAAAAAATTCCAAATAGAATTCATTTTTGTAGCTCGTCGCTGTAATTTGCCGCTAATTTGCATGGAATTAATAACGAGATTGGCAATTATTTATCAATGGCGTTTCATTTCCGTCCGATCAATAAGCATTTTAATTAGTTAGTTAACGAGTTTTCTCGTCTTTATGTTGCAGGAAGCGTCAGTTTGAAACGACAAAGCGTAGCTACATATAACTCTCTCTTCGTCTGTGATGCACGCAAAACGCTCCTAATTGCTAATTTCTAATTTCCTCTTTTTACGTTCGTAAGTTTGCTAGCAGATTATTGTAGAATTGATCCACTTTCGTGTAGGACGGAGGAAGTATCGCGAAGTACGAGCTTCTCTATTGAATTGTGTAATCTTCTGTGTTATGACTGTAATAGTACTCTCATATACAGTAGCTGAACGCTTTTGACACAAATTAGAATCTCCTTTCTTCAATTCAGTAGGCGTGAGGGTTACTAAAATATTGCTGTTGTTTATGATTAATAGCAAACATATCAGAATAGAATGTGCTCCGTCATCTCTAGATCTTCATGGTACAAAGGATAGGGTTCATGTTCAGCTGATGATTTGGTCTGTGTACTATGGCAAACTCTTTTAAATTGGGGTTCCACAACCATTCGATTTTTTTTATACTATCTCAGATACTAGTTACATCTTCAGGATGTAAAGATTTCTTGGACCTTTTTTTTTTCTTGGAAGGTTCCTTGGACTGTCCACCATATCAAGGTTATTTATTTCACAGCTTGCTGATGTTGTAATGATGCTATCGTGCAAAATAGGTCGCCTATGTTAGGAACTGTCCATATTTTTTTATTCCATTTTGTCAAATAAACTTTAATATGACTATTAAAAGAGATTTAATTTAGGCTAGAAAGGGTTAACAGAGCTGATAGCAAATCTCATAACCCTCAGCAACATATTGCTTGTAGCTACTCCTTTACAAACTGACTAAAACATAATTGACAAGCCGTTAGGTTCAATTCTCTTTGTAGTAACAGAAAAGAGAGACTTATTTGGCCACCATTTTCGTTCTCTAGTAAGATCATCCTCCCATGTAGGATTTCTTCAGATTCTTACAGTCACAGCTTTAGTTAGCTGGATAGCTACTTTAGTGAATAGCTTTAAATCAACCTGATCATTGGTTATCCTTAGCGTTTCCATTTTGCTTCAACCTTTTAATTAATATCTATTGAAAATGGGTTGCATTGTTGTGGGTTGTTGCTACACTTGCATAATACGATTATTGCTAATTGATTTACTTTACCAGATCGTTTCATCATTCTTTAACTGATCATTTACCCATTTTCCACATTTAGACATTGTAAGATATTTCTATAATAAATTTGTTCTTGTTCCTTGCAGTATATCTTATATTTGCTCTGGTACTAGTTTCGATAGATCGCAATCATCAGCCAGAATTTACATATATATCCATTACAACTGTTTTTTAATTTAAATATATAATAATAGTACTTAAGATTCTTTATGGTCATATTACATAGAAAAGTTTTTATAAATTTCAAGTTTAATTGTGAAAAGCTGAACTTTGGACATACGTAAAAAAATGTGAAAATGATATTTAAATGTTGTTGAAATTAATTGTATTATGAAGAAGATTTTTAAATAAAAGAAGAAAGGGAATATTAAAATAAAAAAAATCAAATGACATGTTTTACGTTCGTTGGTCGGGGAGAAACACAATGAGGTATTATAGAAGTCAAACAAATTAAGATTAAATTTAAATTCTTAATTTAGGAAAGATGTTGAAGAATACAAAATAACCAGAACTTTAATGCAAATATTAGATTTCATATAAATGAGTGTATGCAACCTCATTCATATAAGAGAAAAGTGGTTTCAAAAGTTTCTAATCTAATCGCTCAACAATTTGTAACGTGTGTCTTTCAATCTCAAGCATCTCAGCATAGATTTAATTTTTGACCTTTGTTACATTTGTGTTTCTAGTTTATGTTTATAAATGTTAGAGGTAATTTGTGTTCTTGTAATCTTTTTTGTAACTATCTAAAAGATTGGCAAACGTACACGGAATTACCACCAGAGCATCCAATTGGATAAACACCACTCTCCTCTTTATAGTTGTTTTAAAGTTATAAATTTTTGTGTTAGATCTACAAACAGGGATAATGTTGTGTCTAGAAAGAATATTTTTGGATTTTAGAGGAACGTCATTGTAAGGGAGTGATCTACGAAAGGTATCAAGTTTAATAGGGTGGATCTAATTTTTTAAGCGTAAAAATGAGCATGTTGTCGAAAGTTTGAAGTGGAAAATTATTTAGTGATGTTAAGTTGTATATATCATTTAATTCATCAATCTTTGAATGATAATTGATAAGGTATGTCAATGCTCGTTGTAAATAATCGTTTAGGGATCATATACGGTGTCCGTAAGTGTGATTAGAGTCATATGCAGAGATGATTGAGATTGTTTTCTGAAAAGTGGAACTGGGGACGCAATTCCTAGCGCGCTGAAGTAGCAGTCTCGGGGTGCTGAGTTCGAACCTCTTCGAACTTTTTTCTACTCTAAATTTAGCGAATGCTGAGGGGCAGGCGTAATAAAACTCATGGCCGTCAAATGCCTTCTGTAATTGGCGAAAGCTGTTGGGGGATGTTAATTCATAGATTATCATTATTTTTTTTAATATCACTTTTATGGATGCGAGGATCTAATTAAAGATACCCTAATCACATAGATTGTTGAAATTTTTGCACCTCTACGAAAGCGACTAGAGATTCCTAGCATCACGATCTGTGAGGGCCGCAAGGACCAACTAGCACCTTAATTAGCCAGAGTAATTAAAGGCATATGTTTTAATTCTAAATTTGAGAATTTGTTAAAAAAATATGGTGTTCCATAAAGAAAAAAAAATTGATTTAGTCTTCTTGTGACTTTAAAGAGCTTTTCTAATAACTGAAACAATAACATCTTTGCATGTCTCCCTTCTTGTGTTGAAACGTTCGCTCTAAATTTGTTTTCATAAAGCTAACTTCCAAATTACTTGGGTGATTCGAAATAAATAGACCGCCATGGATAATTATCCTCTTAAATAATAACAAGGCAAACACGCTTAAATATCTTATTATCCCAACATGTATACGCAAATAGTAAGAGCAGCTCCGCAAAACATGTTTAATTGTCAACTTGAGAAAGCCCCAAGCAAGCATCACCATTCATCTTTATTCCGCATACATATGCATAGGCGGCTGAAATGCGATCATGCAGAAAAACTCTGAAATGCCGAACCGTATTGCAAGCTTATGTAAGTCGTCGCGTAATAAATCTGTCTACTAGCGCTAAAGTTTAAAGCAAGTCGAAATTCGCGGAAGTTCGAGACTTGTGTATATATATCGCATGGTAGCAATGCGCGAAAGTTCGAGGAAAAGTTTTATGCTGTTGTAACTTCGTAGGTATTAAATTTTGTATTGCGTAAGTAGGAACGTGTAACTAAAGTTGTAATTTTCATTTAATGTGGACGAAACCCACGGGCGAAAGGTGCAGCTCCGTTCATTAATTTTTAACTGCTGATAGTGTATCGTGTAGAGTATATTGCGATGATGGAGTTCTTAATAAAGGTAGGAGCAATTGTGTTATCCTGACAAAGAAGCCAATCGTTCATTAGTATTTATGACAAGAGTATTGACGGGGTTTAAATTAAGGTCTGACCGGAGAAACTTATTGAATGAATATCATGGTGTATAATTGTAAAATTTTCATCTATGTACACTGCCGTTCAGTGAAGTTCGGTCATACAATAAAAATCTATTATATCACACTGTATACAATTATTAATACATAAAATTAGAAACATATTAAGCATACACTCTTTTCTAAGGGATTAAAGCCATAAATTATTATGTAAAGTAGAAATATTGCGACAACCACAATAAAGTCCCTTTTATTATCATTCCAAGAATTTCTCGGAAGTACCGATCTTTTGGAACGGGTCGTTTGGGGATTATTAACGAACAATACATTTAGGAAATATACCGCAGTATCATTCTTGTTTATTTATCACAGGCGTAAAGATATAAATTTGCTTCATGTTACTGTTAAACGTGTGTTGGTGTATATCTGTTGTTTTTGCGAGAAAGTTTTAAGAAAATTTACTTCAAAATGGCACGTGGCAAGCCTACCAGCGTAGAAAAACGTTCAGCATTATTACGCTGTTTGAAAAAGGATATTCGGGGCGACAAATTGCTGAAAAAATAAATTTGAGAAATTCAACAGTAAATGACACCATAAAGCGATATCGGACAACTGGAACTATAGAAAATCGTGTTCGTCCTGGAGCATCTAGGAAAACAACAAAGCTGAAGATTTGAGAATTGTATTATTAAACAAACGCAATAGAAAATTAACAGCGCAACAAATAGCAGCCGAAGTCAATCAAGGCCGTGAAGAACATCGGCGAGTACGGTAAAACGTCGACTTCACCAAGCGGATCTTCATGGACGCATTGCCATTCGAAAACCCTTATTACGTCGGGGCAACAGAGCAAAACGGCTACGGTAGGCCCGTTCTCATCTAGATTGGTCGTTAGATGATTGGAAACATGTGCTTTGAAGTGACGAGTCAAAGTTTGAGGTTTTTGGGCAAAATCGACGAGTTTATGTCCGAAGATCTAAAACCGAAAAGTGATCCCGAACTGCATTGTGCCTACAGTGAAGCAAGGGCGTAGTTCTGTGTTAGTGCGGGGATGTTTCTCCTTTGCTGGGACGGGAGATTTATGCAGAGTGCAGGGTGTAATGAGGAAGGAAAATTATTTTGCAATACTCCAGAATCATGCAGTGCCATCAGGATTGCGTATAATAGGCCGTAACTTTACATTCATGCATGACAACGACCCAAAACACACTGCGGTAGTGTGTAAGAACTGTCTAAAGGAGCAAGAAGAACAGCACACCCTGAAAGTGATGACATGGCCCCCACAAAGCCCGGATTTGAACCCTATAGAGTTGTTGTGGGATGAACTGGACAGGAGGATCCGAAAAATGTGCCCAACTTCACAAGAACATTTACGGAATATTCTGCAACATGAATGGATTAATATTCCACAATCCGTTTTAACAAAACTTATCGAAAGAATGCCTAGAATAGTTCGAGCGGTGATTAACAGCAAAGGAGGTTTTTTCGATGGAAAAAAAAATATAATGTTCAGTATGTTATATTAGGCCAGAATAACTTTTTATTTATTTATTTTTGTCTTTTTTATCTGTACATACAATAAAATTGAGTTTCGTTTGTTTCTGTAACCTTTTCATGTTTTTTACCAACCGACCGAACTTCTCTGAACGGCAGTGTACATAATTATTCAACATAGTCTAACCAATATGCAATTGCAAAATTTAAGACAGAAAAGGAACTCAAAATTAACAAAGCCTACATTCGAAATTTGGAAGGAACATTTGGGCGTGATCAAAGCTGGTCCTGATGGATTCCGACGCAAATACAAAAAAGGCTGGCGTCATTTGGTATCGTCGATGAAATCAGAAAAAACAGTCGACAACGCCGCATTATGCTTCATCGTATCATGACACGTCGAACGATCAATTATTTAAAGGAGAAAATCATCAAATTAATATCTAATTGCCCGCTTTCGCCTGATTTATCGCTTAACGATATCTTTTTATTCCTCAACAGCCGTTGAAGCCTTTAAAAACCATGTTTTGGAGGAAGTGCTCCGGAGCGGAAGGAGTGTTTTGAGAATTGGTTCGAACTGATGCAAAACTGTAGAAAACTGTCGATGCTTAATTACTGCTGATTGAGATAATATGTTGAAAATGCAAAATATCTCAAAAACGACTTCCGCTATAAGAAGGAATTAAAAAAATATGCAGGATCTCTCGGAAATTATCTTTAGTTGGTTGTTCGAGATTGCCTATGATAAAGGGGTTCTATTATTTTAAGTAAAAATTGTTCCTAGCCCAATGTGAGCACAGTGTTCATTTAAGAGCTTTGACATGTCTTGGTTTACCTTTTGTACATTAAAATGATTCTAAGTTACGCACTATACTAATGCACAACTACGATCTGTTTATAGGAAGATTTTTCCTATTATTAATAGCGGAAAATCTCATGCCATTACTCCACCCTGTACACAGGTATATTTGTAAACATGGCCATGGGATAACGCAGTGAATACAACTAGCACTCGATAGACTATCGAATTAATTGAAGCTCGTATAATTTCAAAGAGAACTCTTGAATCGCTGTCCTCTGGCGACGACAAAGGCGTCTGATCATTGTACACGAGCTTCTCATAACCGTCTGTGTACGCATACTATTATATTGCAATTGTAAATTTACACATCTGATTAATTTCCAATTTTAATAGCTACGTAGTACATAATCTAGATCGTAGGACCATCACAGACTCAGCAACCCCATCACATATGTATTATGTCCATAACAAGCGTGAGTGCATTTAGAAGGCCTTGCAATTTATTAATTCTACTCCGGAAGTGCAATCTACATCATATACAAGTGACCAAAGGTATTTTCGGTTACAAGAAGAGAACGCAGGCAAGTCCGTAACTCAGATTTCAATTATTCCTATTAATAATTTTCGATTTTTTAAATTTGTTGTTGTTCGTTGTGAATAACCCTGTATAATATATGCTAGGGTTTACCGTCCAGTGTCACCGTTAAATGTCATCGTTGAGAACTTGACGACACATTAAGTATTCACGCCAAAAAAAATTAAAAACCCCGGGATAAAGGAGGTTCGCCAATATATGTCGCTGCAACGTCCTATTAGCTTCTAAAGTAGCTCTTTTTTTTGAGCTATTTATTAATACAATTGCAATAATTGTAATCCCAAAAAGGAATTATCTTTTTCAACGACGCGTATGAGCTACACCTACTAATTTTCCTTACGTACGTAGCTTTTAACTCTCTAATATTTTCCTGTTTCTACTTGTTAAATTACCTTATCTATAGATCCGACATTTCTACGTAAATATGTTCAGAAAAGCGATTTTTTTTCAATAAACCAGATACCTTCAATGATGAAACATTTAAAAGCCAAGGTAAGTAAATTACTGAAAGCAATGAAAGCTTTTACCACATGAATTGTTTTACCATGCAATAAATACGCAGTCTAATATCTATCTTCCTTGAACTTCGAATTTCCTTAGTGATAAGGAACATTCTAGTAATAAAAATTTCATTTCCTTCATCTAAGAGCGATAGTATGGTAT
Organism: Oryctes borbonicus; assembly: GCA_902654985.2. Lineage (NCBI taxonomy): Eukaryota > Metazoa > Arthropoda > Insecta > Coleoptera > Scarabaeidae > Oryctes > Oryctes borbonicus. Next base: position 10,453,553 of record LR736862.1, read on the forward strand.
AAATGAGGGAATTGCAGGAAACACAAGATTGAATTGGTTGAAGCTTATTGCTCTGAATAGTAAATTTAATTTCGTTCTCCTAGTGTTTTCTTGAAGTACAAAACTTTGCAGCTTCTGGGGTTCTGCGTTGCAGGAAAGAGAATTTCCCGTATAGCAGACTCTGTTTAGACAAAATAAATCGAAAGAGCTTAAATTAGAAGTTATGCAGGGGCGAAAAGGTTATTAATGAGGAAGTATGAAGCGAAGCAAAGGATTTTATTTAAAATATGAATAATAAGAAATTAATCCAACTATAAGGGAAGAAATTAAGGTAGTATTTATTTATATTGTGCATTATGTTCTATAAATTTCCTATTTACCTATTATCTATTAAAGGTTTTCTTAAAATGTTTATAATGAAAATAGAATATTATCAAAATATGTTCAATAAAATTGCTTTAAAACAATGATGAAATTTTTATAAATGGGTAAATGTTAAGAACATGATTGTAAGAGAAAAATTGGATGTAATATGAGCCGAATACGCGCTAATGCTGGAAAGTTAAAAACAAATTAAAGCGAGAGAAAGAAACAAGCTAAGAAAACAAGATGTTAATGAAAAGGAGTACCTTCTTTCCTCTTCTAGATGGTAAAAGGGCCTCGTATTATTCTTATCTAATCGTAGAAATACGGATGACATAGGACGTAAAGATCAACTAACGGCATAATTAGCCAAAGAATTAATGAAATTAATAATAAATAAAAAAGTTAGACTGACACTTAACCATCATGTACGGACGCGCGTTTCGCTATGTAACAACTCATCAGTGCACATTTGTGCCAAACGACTAATTGTCGTAAAATACGGATGATGTAGAAACATATATGGATGAGAAAATCTCGGGAGCCATAAGGATTAACTAACAGCATAATTAGCCAAAGAATTAACGAAATTAATAATAAATAAAAAAGTTAGACTGACACTTAACCATCATGTACGGACGCGTGTTTCGCTGTGTAACAACTCATCAGTGCACATTTGTGCCAATCGACT
>LR736862.1:10454595-10599102 GCA_902654985.2 Oryctes borbonicus
CTGTGTAACAACTCATCAGTGCACATTTGTGCCAATCGACTAATTGTTGTAAAATATGGATAATGTAGAAACATATACGGATGAGAGAATATAATTAAAGATAACCTAATCACATAATTTGTAGAAATAATTGTCGATTGACTACCACCTTCCACACATGTACACTGACGAATTTTTAGTTAGATTCTCCTATCCATATATGTTTCTACGTCATCCAATATTATTATTCAACTTGTTAACATTTTGGTTCAGTTTCTTAGCTTAATTCTATCCCTAAAAATAGTTTCTGATTTTATTTCTTCGATTTTACTGAAAACAATCATTATTATTGGTGACTCTGGCTAAAACTGTCATTGATAGTGTGTCTATCAGCACCGGCAGCATTTTCGAGGTATATATGCCCGAGAAAAAAAAGACGAAATTTCAATTTTCGAAAAATACGGGTTTAAGGTCTGAGAGCCTCCATACCACAGCACTAGGATAGCTCGTCGCTTCAGCCTTTAATCAGCGATCCCGATAAGAGAACTCAATTTATTGAAGAACTTGCGGAAAGACTGCATAAGAAGTCAAAGAAATTTGTGTATTTTACTAAATACTTTGGTTGTTAATTCAGAAGCCCTTTTTTTTTTTAGGTACAGTCATATATGTTGGATTACACCTGCGTACTAGCATCTCATTGGCTTACCATATTTACTCCAGTAATTACTAAAAGATACATATGAAGAAGCGAGAGACATGCTTCTTCTCTAAAACGTTACTTCGTTACGAAATTCGCGAGAAGGAGACTCCATATCAAATAATTTTTCATTGTGGCGTGGAATAAATAAACAGAACAATATAACTGACACACAAAATAATATCTACCATCCAATCCTATCCGCCTTCGGGAAACTTTACTCAAGAGCAAGATAAACGTCGCGCCGACATATTTGACAATAAGCGAAGTTTCTCGGGGAGTCAGTTAAAACGAGACACATGTTAAGACTTTTTCCCCCAACTTATAGTTGCTGGAAACTTATGATTGATTCACAAAGGACGTGATGAATCCGAAGGAAAAGTTGCGCCGTCTAACTCGCCCGGCGACCGATATCGGCAACTTTACAGACTTTTATAATACACGTATTTATATACTTCGGAGCTGGCGAAAAGTAGTCTCCTTAGATGGCACTAACTGAAGTAAAGTTGTGTTTCGCGAGATGTCGACCCCGCCATAAATTTCGAGCGGGGCAAACTGCACCTAATCTTCCGAGTTGTGCCTTTACGACTACTGTTGCTGAGTCTGTTTAGAGGGTATTTGGAAGTTTGAGGGGACCAGAAGTTAACGCATACATTTTAGTGTTTCTTTCCAAGGTAGGTAGAGGTGTTAACGTGATGTCTTCATTTGTTATATGCAATATTCATTATTGCAAGAGCTTAAGAGCGCCTTGAAACAGTAATACCACTAGAAAGATTTGGCCGATCCTCATAAATAGCATTTCGTTGAATTAAGACCTACAAAAATGGAGATTGTCTTCTCCAGGAAGGAGGTAATGTGTTATTGAATCTTGGAGAAGTGGTAAAGCGAAACGTTGTTCATTAGAAGCTGTGAAACAGCGGTTTGGAAAGGAAATAATTTGGACGTTCAAGTAAATGTAGATTTTGATTATTTTTCTTAACATAAAAGAGATAATCTGCTAAAACTTTTACATAAATAATTTAACATGTTCTAATAGATGAACAATCAAATTAAATCACAAGTTTCTGTTTTTATTTTCAACGCTTTTTACAAAAATGGTTTTAATTTATTTGCTGTGTTTTTGTTTTAAAATGCTTCTTGAAATCCTGTTTTCTTTCCCTTTTAATGTTCCAAATTTTTTTCTTTCAGATCTTCTCTGGCTGTTTTCTTTTGCTTCTCGAATTAATTTCCTTGTTTATTTCCTTTTCAGAGTATTTTTTCAATTATTATTATAAATTATCAAAATGCCAGAATTCGAATATTAACCAAAATTAATACGAATTTTGCAAACGTTTAATTAAACTTTAACTTTAAAATTAAATAATAAAACCTTAATCAGCATATTAAAAAGAAGGGACACAGCTCTTTACCGCTATGGCGTCAAGTGTACGACAATATGTAAACGAAATTAAATGAGAAAACCTCAAATTAATTCAGAATGTAACTTCGCAACGAGAATTAGACGCTTACGAAACAATTTATTTAAGTATTCATGGACAAAGACGAAAATGAAGAAGGTAATTGTAAAGAAAGTTAAGCAATTTGTTTTGAGATCATGAAATTTGGTAACAATTGCGATACAAATTACAGCTTTCTGTATCATCAATGAAGATCAGCGAAAAAAATTACAAGTGAAGCGAATGGATAAAGCCCGAAATCTATTTGACTTTGCCAGTCAATGTATCTAAAATATAGTTCTACTGGTCGCTTTTGCAATTTTGCTACCACTTATAAGATTGTAACATTTTCTAATTTGGTGAAGAATTTTTCAAGAAATTTTAAATAAACTTTATTTTCAAACTAGCTAGTGGACTAAAGCGAAAGCTTATAATTAAAATTAAGCAACTAACTTGTGTTCTATTTAACAAAGTATTATGTAAAATGGGAACCAACGAATTTCAGTTCCTTATAACTGCAACAATAACGTGAAAACAACAGAAAAAACTTCACAAATAACGCTTTCCTTTCAAGCACGTTAATTTTCACCGAACATCTAACAGAGGCAGCGTAAATTCCTCTCCGTACTCGCGCATTGATTACCTCTCACTCAAAAAGCTCCAGACGCGAAATTGCTGTCGTCCGTCTTTTTCGCGTCATTAGAGGAGGGAGATAGTCGCGCACTTTTTCAACACTTCAAACTACTCATCCGTCGCGTCGCGATATCCGCCATTACAACATTAAAGCCCTATTGTCCCTTCCTCATTGTTCGCCGTTCTTTTCGCGGAGATAATATATCGTCATCGTATTAGACAATTAACAATTTTGCGGTTGATGTTAACGCATTAACCGGGTTTTGTTACGTCATCATCCGGAAAAGTATAGGCACATCATTAGTCTTTAAATAACTAATTAATGCAGGCAACGATATACAGTGCGTTTGATTGCGGTATGCATTTAAGGATTTAACGTATGTAGAGTAAAATAATAATAATAATAATAATAATAATAATAATAATAATAATAATAATAATAATAATAGTAATAATAATAATAATAATAAAGTTAAAAATACGGATAGATACATCAAAAATCATCATAGAGCATAATGATACGATCAGCCGGGAAAGGCAGCTAAGGGAGAGAATACCCGGAACTAAACCATGAGAAAAACGAAGGAAATGGCCATACTAACACAAGCAAAGAAAAACCAATCCCTGTCCAACAGAAGAAAACGAAAACTCGAACATATAATGAATAAAGATAGAAATCAAGAAAATTAGAAAGTAAGCGATGTATTAGAACTTGTGAAGCAAAAGCTGAAAGTTAAAAGCAATCGATTAAGGACGTACAAGAAAAGTGAAAAGAGAAAGACGTAGAACACATTATTCCATAACATCCAAGAAACAAATTAACGGGAATAACAAAGAAAATAAGAAGCAAAAATATCCGAATCAAGAAGGACATGGGGCGCTGGAAAAAACACAACAAAAAGTAAAATGAGCACAGAGGGTGGAGCAAGAGGGTTAAAAAGGTATAATATATGAGAAACCAATAAATAACAATGGAAAATGTCAAAGATACATTGAAAAAAATCTCTTAGCTGGAAAATACCAAGGCTTGATGGAGTGCAGAACTATTGGTTGAAACAATTATCCATAACTAAAGACCCAAATAAACTAGTGGAACTTCTTACGGAAGGGAAAATAATCCTGCTACTAAAACTCCAATACCAAGTTAATACCCCGGTCAGTACAAACCAATCACATGCTTATGCACGATGTATAAACTGATGATTGGAATAAAAGCGAGCAAGATCTAGGAATATTTAGAACAAAACAAAGTGATCGCGGGAGAACAAAAAGGAAGCAGGAAGGAAACATATGGTTCCAAAGAGCAGATTATGAGTAACGGAGGAAACTAGGAAGCGAAAACAATATCTCTATTAAGCGTCGGCATCGACTCTAGAAAGGCATATGATGGTATACCACGTAAATGGATAGCAGATATACTACAAATATACAAAATAGAACCGGAAGTACAAAAATTATTAACATTATTCATGAAAAAATGTATTTTCCAATCCTGCATATTAACCACTTGGAACTAGGAACTAGGAACCAGGGCACCCAATTGGTGATAGTAATAAAAAAATCAACCACTTGATGTCTACTATTAAAACAAATAGCGAATCTTAGTGAACAACGCGTAAGTATCAGCAACATCCGTACCACACAAGTTTAATTAATCCGGGATGGCCGTTTGGACGACACGAATGGTCCTCATCCTCAACCGATGACCGAATGGGATTAATTAAACTTGTGTGGTGCGGAGGTTGCTGATACTTATGTGTTATTGTTTAATTTTAGTAAAGACATTAAAATGGTTTTCGGGTTGGATAAATGTAGGATGAGTGAAGGCATGCAGGCAATATAATGGATAAAGAAGAACAATTACTGATTAAGGTAACAGGTAACATGGAGTTCCATGTTTATTATTATAATAATTAGGACCTATCTCGCAAGTTTGTCCCTTCCTAGCTACGTAGATAGAATAAAAACGCATAGTCAAGGTTGTGAAGTATACTGCTTAGCTGTTTTAGAGGAACATGTCAATATGACCTCCTCTTAAAAAAAGAAAAGCATCGTAATTATAATTAATATAATAAAACATAACCAATCGATCTTCTTTTTTTTTATTTCAGCAAAAAAATTAGATACCTGCTACTGCAGAATATTTATTTAACTAATAACAAAACATATATCTACGTAATAACCTAGCACTTCGTCGAAATTAATTGCACGAGAAAAACAGAGTAGAATGGGTTTCTTACACTAAATTAACTAAATTATATTAAGTCGTACATTTCGAGGAAGAACACCGTTTAATTTAGCGTAAATTTTTCATTTTGGTGAAGGGAAGTTAAATTAAATAGCGAATTTAATGTAGTCCTTTCCTGTTCCCGCGTATAATTAGCTGTCAGGAATTATAAAATATGTTCCGTGGAAATATTGTGTTTTTTTTTTTATATTACGGTGCGGCAGGTGGATGCTAAAATTTATTTAGGAATATTTTTTATTCCTAAGTTCTAAAACGGAGGAGTAATAGTATTCGAATATTATACGTAGTGCTACATAATCTCGAAGGATATAGTGTTAGTGTAGTTTGTATCCGAGAATTTAAATCGTTGAATAGAGAGGGTGGTCGATCTCTTTGGATCTTGGATATCTTTGGATCAACATTACTTTTTCTTTTTTATTTAACGCCTCCCAAATGTGGCGATGTATTTAGTTTATTAGCATGCGTACTTTCGCGTCTTTATTTTAATTTTAATATTAAGTGAATTGTGTATTAATAAGCCTCACTTTTACCATTTTAATATGTAAAATTTCACCTGAAAGGTTACATCTCAAGCAAGTTGGAAACTTTTCAATTTTTGTTGAAATTTTAGCGTATTATATCTAATCTGTTTGATAGGTAAAATTATCCCTAGTGGTGGTACGTGATCTTTTGACTAGGTAGGGCGCGATCGTAAAAAATATCATAAAATTTTAACAGCGATTTTTTCAAAAAAGCCGGAATTGCTGCTTAAGAAATACGCGCACTGCACTGGCAGGCATGGCAGTGAATATAATGTGCACAAGGATATTTTCTAAAACTGCTGACGCCAATTTCTTATATCTGCATTTAAATAACAAAAGCGCAGTGCAACATTGCGCTGAAACGAGATTAGACCAGTCTGCTCTGATACCCCTTCTGCGACTCGACCCTCAATCATCAGAGGAACCCGTGACATCGCCGACATTGAGTAAAGGGAAAACACGAGATGCCGGATGCCAGCCCAACCATTCTACTTCACATCAGAACGACTTAGTCCTCAAAATTCGTTCAATACCTACAGGGTGAGTCGTTTTGGATAACCCACTGCGGCGAATTCACTTGCTCAAGACGAGAAACAAAGCAAAACTGCCCACAGCCGACGCCCTTCGGATAGCACGAAGACCATTCCCACACTACGGTTAATACCGGGAGGCCTGTATGAACTCCGAAAATCTGCAAATTCTGCAGGGATCTATACACGTGCTTCAATCAAAATAAACCAAGAGAACGTAGATGTATGAAAATGATACATGACTCCACAACATCTACGAGGCCAGATGGCATCGCATCCACTTAGTTCTTTATAAATCCTCATGGAACATCGTCGTATGGGTCTTCTACTTTCAGCTCTTCTTTTCCTTATTTTTTCCCATTTTAGTTGCCTAGTCAACTCCTGTATTTTTATTTTTTCTTCCTATTAGTCACTTTTTAAAGTTACGCTGATACTGCTCATGTTACTTGTCACCATATAAAAGCACGGGAAAAATCTGTAGTAAATAACCCTGCCATCCCGTAGCCAAAATAAGCCTGGGTACGGAAATCCTGCGTCTCAAAGGCATATACAGCAGGGCTATGGGTGGCTGTTTGGTCAGCCGTTGTACCGTTGCCATAGCAACCAGGGGCGCGATTTCATTGCGACCCAAATATTTCATTTCAACCTATTATATGGTGTAGGTATGAGGTGAAAAGTATATAATTTATTTCACATTGTTGACAACGCAATATTTAGACCGTACTTTTGCAATAATTATCTAATATAAATTTGCATAATTTTGTTTATGGATTCAATTGCTTTTTTAAAGGATATATTAGGAGGGCGCGCGATCTCGCGGCCTTACGGACTCGCCGCTACTGGTTTTTCCACTTTTATTGCTCAAGGTGAACATCATTTTTGCTGAATCTTGCCGTAAGACGTAATCATAGATCTGTTAGTGTTTTGGTGTACATTCAAAATGTCTGCAAACTGAAGGACTGGCGATATCCTTACAATTGTATAATATAGAAGAACTACACAACATCATTAAATATGTTTGTAATTTTGTGCAACGTGAAGGACAACGCAAAATGTAACGAGGAGAGGATCACACTTCATTAATAAATGTCCGTATCATGCATTGCTAAATAAAGAGAATAACTCACTATTTAAGACAAGAAAAGCAGATTTAAATGAATTTGATGTTTGTTGAAATTAAATGTCTGGACAAGAAAATAATATTTTTACAAACCGAAAGGAAGAACAAAGAAGAGTAAAACTTAGCACATAGCTTCAGTAAAAATTGTTAAAAGAATAATTCTTCTGGTATTCCACATTTATAGAAAAACAATTGATGTAAAATGCGAACTTTTTAGCTTTAATTGGACACAAAATCATCGTGGATTCTATTTGTATTCAACTCGTACAGAATTAATAATTCAAAGGGTTTTTAAAAATAACAAAATTTCAACAATTTCCTTTCATCGAGCATACGTATTGGTTACATCATTTCACGAGTACGTGCCCGAAAACGTTTTTTGCGCAGTTACGCTTATTATACGATCGTTTTCAACAGCAACATGGCAGCGTGCGATCTCAATGATATACGCAATAATAAATATGCTGCGATTGAATGGTTTGTTATGCTTACAGCGTACCGCTCGGACAAAAATTAACCGTCGTCGCGTTTCGAATTTTTTCGTTTGTCTCTCGTTAAAACTGCATCATTTTACATTTAACAACAACTCGCTGCACCATTGTTGTATAAAAATATATAGGACATCGACGCAATAATCCAACAACGTGAAAAAAAAAAAAAGAAACGAGCGACATCTGTCCGAAATATTGGGCGAAATGTGATTTTTTTCAGATCGAAAAAAATTACAACGATGTTTCGTCGTAAATTTACGGGTTCCATGTTGCGTTGAATTGACATATTTGCCTGAATCCACGAATACGAATCGTGGTTATTACAATTACCCCCACTAATTTTAATCTGGAGGAAAAGCTAGTTTGTGGAAATACTTGAATGGAGAGGTAACATTTCCAATTTGTCATTGTTGTGAAGATTAATTCTGACTTAGTTCCATTGGATCTGTTATATTTTCAGAAAATGTTATTTTCATAGGTTTTAATACCATCTAGGTTAGGAGGGATAAATAACATTGAAGATTGTCCATATTTTACTCGTCTTCGTCGCCTTCAAAGTTGTTTGTGCTTGTTTTGTTAAAATGTTAGGCACCTCTATCATGTCAAATCTTCGTCTTTTCAAGTTGATTTTCACCTTTGGAAAAAGAACAAATCATAAGGGCCAAAAACTGTGACTTTGCCCTTAGCCGCCGCGAGAACTTTGGTTTAACGGTCTGGCCTAGAGGCACCTTCCGCAGCTATCAAGTCTTCTTTAAAATTTTTAAATAAGTTCAGTTATCGCGGTAATTTGTCCTTTGAAACTTTTATCGCTTTAAATCTATCAACGTTGCGCATTCTTCCTATCTTTTTAATACTATTTACATCTTTGTGACAACAGAATATTTCTCTTCCAGGCCTCCTTCTGTTGAACTGCGATGGTTCAATTTTTTCCAGTCTAATTGGTTGTGGGTCATCAACTAATACATCAAGTGCTGATAAAATGATCAACTTCTACTGTGATTGATATTGTTCTTCCTCTCTTCCATCACAGTAACCTCCTGAACTGTTTTCTCAAATCCAAAGTCATCCATTAGTTGTTCTCAAATACTTTCTCCCAATTACCCTCAAATTTCTTCCAGTAATTTTTTTCCTATTGCTCTTAAAAACATTGAGACTAAGATCTTGATATTCGTCCAAAATATATTATTAATACTTAGCTACGTCTTCGGTTTGTTAATGGACGCGAGAAAGGTGAGACACAGACAAATTACGAGTGTTGTAACCGCCAACAATAATGATGGAACTTGTGTAAGATTCACAAAACGACGAGAGCACACGATGTTCACTCGATACTTGCTTATGACAAAGATATATTTTCATTGTGCAAAAGTTACAGTCAGTTTCACACACCATCGAAAAAAAAGATATTTCCAGCGTTTAGTTGTTCAGGCTTCTAAAGAAACTTCGCTAGAACTAGATTTAGACCTATCATTTACGTGTTGCTTTGTTGCGACAAACCAAAACAAATGGGGCAAGACTTCTTATATTTTTAGTCAAGTAAGTGAACAAGTCAAGCTGAACACTAGCATATGTTTGCAAAATTTAAAATGGTCATTTTGGTCTAATGTGCAATTATTCTTATTACGATTATGTCGTATGCTGTATATTGTAGAGAAAAACGTAAAGAAAAATGAAGAGAATCATTCGATGCAAAAAAAGAAGTCGAGAATCCCCGATCTAGATCCTGAAAAAGACAATTGTCTGATTTCGAATCTTGAAAAAATCCTCCACTATGCGAGGAAAATCTCGAAGCCACAAACAAATAGCTCTCGTTGTCTGCTTTAAAAGACGATCAATAATCTGTTCCATGTCATAAATCCTGGGATTTGCGCAAAATATTCTCCCGCAAATATTCGGACAACAATCCGTGCGACGGCAACATAGATCATCGACTCCTTAAAAAGTTTTTCCGACCGATTTTCGTTGATATACGAACGGAATCCGACGACCATAACCATTTCGTTATACATACACATGCATTTGCCTAATGGAAAACCTCGCTGCAACCGCGAATTTATGTTGAAGTAAAATACGAGAGCGCCGAATAGAGATACGTCGGCAAACCGTGCGTGTAATACCCATAGATAACAATAACGATCGCACCGCCATCTAGGGGAGTGCTAGATACTATTATAGATACGTAGACATCCACCTGACTTGAGCATTCGAATAGTGCAGGTAAACGTAGATGTAATAAGTCAACGTAAGGCACCAAAGCTGTTTTAAGCGGTAATTGAATTGTACGCGGGTACGAAGGAAATTCGAGAGGGAAACTTAGCCACTTCTTGCGCTAAATGAAACGTGCCTTTATTTGCGTTGCGGTTTCATGCATTGCGTTTTCAGTTTCGAACGGGTACCGTTACGGAAGCGTATCCATCATTCTTATCTTGGAAGTACACAAGTTGTTTCTTGAACATTGTAATTAAGACAAATCAAACGCTTCTAACGAAGATAACGGTGGTAATGGGAACTCGTTTAAAAGTAAACTTAGCTTAGTGAACTCGGGACATGCACACCATATCCCATCTATGCTCTCACAAAATTATATTTATTTTTAGGTAATATCTTAATTTAAAAAATTATTTAAGTAGTTTCCTTTGAAGTTAGTTTTTGTGAAGGTGATGAAACCGGAATTAGTTTGTTTCAACCTCAAGATGTTGAGGTTGAAACAACATCTTGAGGTTGGCTAATGGAATCGAAGGCTCTTCAATTCAGGGGGAATACATAATTCACCTATTGCAGCCCAAAATGCTGCGAGAGTTGCCCTTAACTGTAAGAACCACACCCATCCCCATTGCCTTAATTCGACTGCAATTAACCAATAATTCAAAATCTTTTCATTTAGCTATCGCTTGTGTTCGACAATATTATTTCTATAACCCTCTTCAATTTTCTGTTCTAATTCCTCCATCTTGGAGGGAGAGGAAGATTGGATAGATTACTACGTATCCCCCTCAACAATTTCCACTTCCAATTTGACCGTGTTAAGAACATAACCCTTCAGTTTTTTTACGTTTTGTAATTGATGTTCGCCTTACGGGAATCGACGTGGCCCCCTAAATCGAATTACGTCATTAATCTTTGCGATAAAAAAAATTCCTACAAATTGATTCCTTGCTACCCCGGTGCTATCGCCTTTCACCTTAACTGGATTACTTCTGCTACGTTTAATTGTTTTAGGACAGGTTTTTTTGCCGGGCCAACGGTTTCCGGGGTTTTTTCTTTGCTGAAGCATTCGATGTTTACCTCGAGGACCTCGAGTGCTTGGGTTGAAGACGAAGGGTATCTTACCTCCTTTGAACCTTACGCAACCTTTTTGTAATTCAACCGTGAAATTTGCTAAAGTAAGAAAAGGGCGATTTACAAATGTTTGAATAATTTTTTTAATGAGATTAACAAAAAATTAAACATCTTTAACTTTTTTTAATTACTTTTTAAGGAAAATATAAGGGCGTATGTTTCTATTTTGAAGATATTTAGAGAAATGGCAAGTGGAGGACTTTATTAGGAGGTATTGTCAATATTATAATTGATGGAAAATCAAATTGTTTCAACGTTAACCGAGGATTATAAAAAAATCATTTCAAAATCTACTCAAAACACGGGAATTTCTGCACATTTCTTTTGTTTAACTTTTGCTGTATTGGCCCTAAAGTCTAAACGATTTTTTTTTCCAAAATTATTATAAAGCAGATGCTTGGAAGGACTTTTAATAATACAGATACAATGTTAGTAATCTTTGTGTAAAGAAAAATGGAAAGTTCTGTAAATGTACCAAGCTTCATCATAGGAACACTTTGATTTACATCATTGGTCTCCCGGAAAAGGTCTCATAACCTTAATCAATAATTTCTTTTTTCCTTCGTTCCCTTTCTGTACATTAAGCGAAAACAAGATTACCTATATTTTCCTCAACATCCGTTGATTGTTCCCCGGAAGTAACAAAAATAACTTCCCAGCAATTCACTTTTTGTAGGAAACGGAACTTTTTTTCGCAAACTTGCGGGTGCACACTTGCGTAGAGTTGTGCGGTGGTAATTGACCTGAATTATGCGCAACTTTTTGCGACTGCCAAATGGTGGCAATCCATTTTTGACGCAAATTAGTCTAACCCGACTGCGGTGAAAATCCGGGTTCCCGGATTTTCGCGTTATAGCTCGTAGAGGGGGAGAATTTGCGTTATTCGGTTTGGCTGTTGAAAAGGTGTTACGTATATATTTGGAGAGATTACTTATACAGTGCGTAGTTGTTGGTTTCTTCTTGAAGAATTTGCGGGTGGATAATATTATTCGCGTACTGTGTAAGGTCCAAGCTTCGGTGATATATTAACAATAGATGTTAGAACGGAGGAAACACAGTATAGTTTGCAGAGTACTACCCCATGTGTAAAGGAGATGAAGAATATGATGAAGGTCAATTAGTTTGTGAATGACAGCCATTTAAAGTGAACAACTTTTGTAATCTGAACAACAATGGAAAAAATCAAGTATAGAGCAGTATCATAGTATATGAGAGATCAAAGGATGGTCCAAACAGCAGGTTTTTTCGTGACCAACCGGCGCCAAAGAAGGTCAAAGCCACTTTATCGGCCAACAAGATCGTGGCCACAGTATTTTTGGATGTAGGCGGCATAATCCTCGTTTATCAACGTTGAAAATGGCAAAGTGATTAATGGCGAGTATTATGCCAACTTATTGGATCGTTTCAACAATGCCGTGAAGGAAAAACATCCGCATTTGGCGAAGAATTAAACTCTATTTCGTCAAGACAATGTACGCGTGCACCACCGTCGCAAAATTCCACGAGTGACTCTAAATTGAGAAGACGTTAAAATAAGAAAACTTTACCAGAGAGTTATATCGGTCACATTACCTTTATTATATATCTTCATTTATAATTCGAAACCTTCGCCAACGTAGAGTATCTTAACTTCTTTCATTTAATCGAAAATTTTCAATTCTGCCTTCTCTGAAGTCTTCCATTTAGCGCGCCGTATTTCCAATATCCGAAGTGATTTGCATATTTAGTCGTATTCCAGTGGCCATCTTCGCGAAAATCCTTTGAGATATGGAAAACTTCTTCTCGAATAAAGTTATAATGCTTCCTTAGGGCCGGCGCTAATCAACCTTTTAGCGTTCGCGACGAGGACGACGTCGGCGACAAACTTCCTTTTCAAAAGAAACACAATTTACATAACCTCGTTGCGTAGTCTCCGCATTTTCCCCCGGCCAAATTGTTCGCAATAACAAAGGAAGAAGTTACGGCCATAAACATGTTTCGTATTGAAAGGGAGGATTTTCAAAAGTAATTTCGTATTGAATTTATTTCGAGGTATTATGGCATTGTGCGGATTAATTATGAAGGAATATCTTTTCTTCATTATACGTACAACGTATTATTTAATTGGACGAGGTGTAACTGTATATTTACGTGGGAGACGTATTTAAAATAAAGATTTATGAAAGAACTAAATAATCTAAAACGAAAAATCTGAGCAGTTAATCTAGATTACGTTTCTAGGTTCCAATATATCGATTTTTATTTGAAAAATGAGGTTAACCATCAAACAAAATTGAGAACCCCTAAGAACCATTTAGCAATAGGTAATGAGCAATTACCAAAGTACTAAAGCCATAAAACGAGCTTATCGGTACCGTGTAAAAGGACTAAAAGCTATTTGATTAACCGCGCTAAAGGTGTTTTCATTAACATATCGTAAATTAACATTTATGTTTCTCTGCATTCGCGTAAAATGTCCGACGGACGAGAAAAGCCTTTCAAGTGAAGGCGTAGCAAAAGGAAGCGATAAAATGAAGAAGCGTGAACCGTAAAAATAAACCGTGTTGAAATATTAATGTTCGCACGTTTAACGTCCGGAACGTCTTCTCCTCCGGCTATTGTTTTGAACGCAGAATTCGTCGTTTCTTTTTGCCTTTCACTCAGTAGAACATGTAGTCGCGCTGTCAGCGATACATTCCATTAAATTAAACCGGAAAAAGCCGTCCGCCGGCTGAAATAGAGAGTATATAAAAAGGATATAATTTGTTTCAATTTTTTATGTAGCACATTAGACAGGATATTGTCTCCATATATTTTCGCAATTTAAAATGAGGTTTTGTTAGGCGAATTCGAATAAGAAGTTACCTTTGAGAGTTTAAAATCCAAAGCCTATTCTTATTAAAAAAAACTCATGATATCCTGTTTGCTATTTCCACCAGAATAGATGGAATTCAGTAGCCTATAATAATAATGATATTTATTTTGAAAGACTTTTTCTTTAAAGAAAAGGAAAGAACTTGATTGTGGGATCTACTTATTTTTTTCAAATCTAAAATGACTGAAAATTAGACAAATTTTAATGTTTAGGAACTAGTTTTATTATCAAAGGCGTTCGTCATCGTAGTCAGAAGAGCCACAGACGAAGAGTTAAGAAATGACGTGATATCTCACCATAGTTATGTCGTATCCTCGGTACCCCACAAAGCTAAGGCGTTGATCACATGCTTAAATAGTGGCTTAAGCGACTTAGATAAGCGTTTAAATTGAAGTCATTCACCA
Organism: Oryctes borbonicus; assembly: GCA_902654985.2. NCBI lineage: Eukaryota > Metazoa > Arthropoda > Insecta > Coleoptera > Scarabaeidae > Oryctes > Oryctes borbonicus. Next base: position 10,468,848 of record LR736862.1, read on the forward strand.
CCTTCAGGAAAGCCGCGAGCCAGGAGAGCGAGAATACGCTGTTCATTTCCCGCCAACGGATCGCACCCATAATCACGCTGTCACCTATGTGTTTTTGTTTATTTTTATATTAATATCTAGTTTAAACCTTCTGCTCTGAATCGTTTGGATCATGTATTGCTTTTGTTGTAAATGTCAGTACTACACAATAAAATTATTTATATTAAATATATAAAAATAAAATAAAATATATAAATAAATTAATGTTCACTTTAATCTATTCTCCGAGCCCCATTTTTAGTAATAAATCTTACTTTTGTGTACACAAAAACAATGTTGCCACCTGTGATTATTATACAATAATCATACTCAAAATTTAGCTGTAAGGAAAATATACGAAACAGTACCTCTAATATCCGAAAAAAAAATTGAAATCAGTACATGTTGCAACAGTGCTGGCCGTACATTGGTCGCCAAAGTACAACAGTGATGAATTGCAAATTATTTACTTTTGAAATGCTTATTTTTTAAATAATAATGACACTCTTTTAGAAAATTTCGTAGCTCGCAATTTTCTCAGGTCGTCATGCACCAAAAAAAACTAAAGAATTGGCTTTAAAAATAACAATAATTTCTTACAAGGAAATGGTAAATATACATGAAATTACAGTTAACAGCCACACAACGCAAGTTTTAAAATCAGTTCATTAAAATAATTGGAATATTTTTATTAAAGTACACTTTTCTGATAAATTCAGATACTGTGCCGCTAGAGACGAACTATAGAATTTTATGAATACTTCTACTTTGTTAGAAGAAAATTTATTACATTTATCCACGTAGTTCTAGATGCATACGTCATTTTTATAGCTAAACTTGACGGTAAATTTCCATTTTCCTTCCTAAGACGAGCTCTAAGAAAGGCGATAGAACTCTTACGCGTTCACTCAACTAAAAAATTTAATATCTCATACATCAACTAAACTATGTACAATTGTACGTATATAAGTTTCTCTTGCTCGTCGGTTTTACTACGTTAGCCCCAGGGAAGTTCTAAATTTAAATCAAAATCGATCTAAAAGTCTCTTGATTATGCTCAAAAGTTTCCATCTTCAACATTACTATTGCGCTCCATCGTCGTGAGTAATTTTGAAAACTATTAATTACCATTTCCCTAGGTACCTCCGATGTTAATTACTGCTAACGTTTTTTCATTTGCGTTAAAAACAAAGAGCTTCAATTAAGGTAGATCTATTTACTTCTCAAAGACGTTACGTAATTTCGAAGGAGCCGCTGTCCTTCGAATTTTATATCTTTCTTAGCTCTTTGCGTCTTAAATTCATTAAAGTTTCGGCAACCGGAACGCTTCCACGGACATTTCGTCGAAGTTACAGTTAATTTTCAACGTTCGTAGATGTTGTCATCTAGTTGGATCTGACTAGGTACGAGTTGTCACATACCGCAGCCAAAGGGATGAAAGGGAACGATACAGAACTTATTACATGATTGGAATGTTTTTAGAAAAGTAAACTTTAAACTTAAGTCAACTTAAATTAGTTGGGTAACAGTTAAGTTGGGAGATTTTTCTAATCCAATATGGCCGTCAAACAAAAGAATAGTTTGATAGTTTCCAAAAAGTATTGTTGAAATCATGTGATCATGAGGATCAGTTCGAAGATAATATGTGGTTGAAAGGATTTTCAAATTATTCTTGACATCAGCTTAAACAGATTCAATTGTTAGAAAGAACAAATTGTAAGTTGACTGGCTTAAGACGTTGTCAGCTCGCTATCCTTTTGTTTGTCTTTTATCGCTTATCGTTTGTTATTTATCATTTGTCACTTATTGCCTGCAGCTTATCGTTTGCTCTTTATTGCTATTAATATTGTTACGAGATAAAACCAAAGCTAAATTTAGCAATATTATATTACTGGAAATGCAATCGAGTCTTCGTTTCGGATACCGTTGTATGACTGCATTAGCCAGTGTTGCTGATGATATAATTCAGGGGATTAATGAGAGCCAGACCACATCGTTGGTACCTTCAGATTTCAGTAAGGCCTTTGATACAATGAATCATTTCCTTTTAACTCCCATATTAAAATATATTGGTCTTGGTTCCTGTGCTCTCGCTTTGATGGGGAGCTTATTTTAGCGGGGTGCCAGAAGATTTCTTTGAAGGGTAGGGTTTCAGGGAGTTTGCTGATGACTTCAGTGGCACCATAGGAGTCAATTCTGGAATCGAGTATATACTCCTTGTGCTCTGCATTCTAATTCTATGAACTAAAATTTCGTAAGATTCACATTTGTGCTGATGATATTCAAGAATATAGACCTTTTGCTCTGGGTGATTGGCTGCACTCTGTGGGCCAAATAAATGAAGATTTGAATGCTATTTATTCGGTGGCAGAGAAACGCTTCCTGAGACGATGCTATTATTTGGCATCAAGAATGCATTATGCAATATTGAAATCAACAATCCACATAAAACTTTGGGTCGTCCTTGGATGATTTCCTTTAAATATCACATTCAGATAATGAGGTCCACATCTTTTAAAGAAGATTTATCCTCTCTAGGTCAAAAACTGCAGCAGCGACTATGTGAGCTGCTCTCTTGATTTAATTATTGCGCCCCAATTTTATCATCCAGCCATTGCGCTTGATCTGATGACAACCGAAATAAGTAGATAGAATCTGAGTAAGCCAAAATACAAAGCATCTAAGTGAATAGTCGACAATATCAAAAACATCGGAGATATAAATGGCAACTATTTTCTTCCTCCTGCCATTTTGCTAAAAAAAAAAACGGGTAATAGATGTTAGATCAAAGTTTGTGGATCTATCTGAAACAAATCTATGTTTCAAGTTTTAACATGACGATGGTCTGTTGAACATATTCAGGTAATACAGTTGTGTATATGTTGAGAAATACCTTTGAAAATTTTAGCCATGTTGGACACTAGTCGTACCACCTTGGTTGATGAATATAACGATGTAACGATAACATGGAGAAAGTTTTCAAATGAGAGACAGCAAAGACTGTGGGCACCTTGAAGGAACGTGTTGATCGTATAAAGCTAACCGTGAGTTGGGTGCTGAGCTTGCTTTCGCATTGGAATGAACATTTCCAAAGCCATGTTGAATCAGTTTGGAGTTTCGGTGTCGGTTAATAATGTTAGATAAAAAAAGACTGCGTGGAGCTCTGTTAATCGAAAGAAAATAATGGATACTACGTATCATTATTTAACAAGGTAAAGACAGAAGTTGTGGAGAAATTTTGAATTTGAAATTTTGATCCACCAAGATGGTGCGCCATTTTACACTTCACACTAGTCGCTGTGGCAAAAATTCACGAATTAGGGTTCGAATTGATGGACCCTGTCGATATCTCTTTCACATTATAGACCTCTAGAAACGTTTTTGGAAAATTTTAAGACTTTAAACGCGACGCAATTTCAATTGAGAATAGTGTATGCGATGTAACAAATCGCAGCACCGGTAATAGATCGCCTGAAGTAAAAACATCGTTTGGGTGGAAATGGCTGCGCGGAGAATCGCTAATAAATTGCCTTCATTTAAAATCTTCTAAGCAAAACCTACAACCCCGATTCCAATGAAATATAATCTATCTAATGTTTGTAAAAGTGCAGCCACACAAAACATAAATCAATTGAAGCAGAACAAAACATGTAAATTTATCATCGTTTAGTTGGCAGACTTCCGCAGCATTTTTGTTCGTTTTCTGATGAGCGGCGTTCAGAATAATATTCTCTGAATTACTTAAACGACTGGGTTTTGTAATAGTTTCTTTGTTTTATTGTAATGTTCGGCATCACGGTAGGCAGGAGAAATGTAAAATTTATGCAGTTAATAGGAAAAGAAATTCCATAAAAAAAAATTATTACAACGAAGATAGATTACAAGAAGTTCTGGCAACAATTTCCAAATAATTTCTATTGCTCTATATACAAAACACCTTAATACTATGTTGCGGATCGATACAGAAGCAAATTGGCCTATCAGCTACGTACTCGGATTGATACGTAATGCTTCTCGCTCCTTTGCTGTCTAATTTAAATCCGATTGCTAAGGCAGCGAACGGCGGCAAACTTCGTTGCGAATTTATTATGGACATTATCTTCACGTAGAACGGATCATGAAGGTAGTTGCTCGCACGAGTTTGCAATCGTTAATGGTTTTACCGAATGGATATCGGTTTGCGAAATCGATTTTGTGCTATTCTTAAATGGGACTACGTTCGCATCGAAAGTAAGGGAATTGGGGTACGTCGCACTTGAACGAACAAATTGAAAATAATCATAAAATTGTGTATACGGTTATCTGGTGTTGATTCCATTTAAAAGATTTGTTCATTTTAGTAAAGGTTAAACGTTTCCGGGGGTTATCTTGAAAAGTTTTGTTCGATTTTCTCCTCACCACCATAATGTGATCATTTCGTCGGGTAAGGTTGAGATAAGATTTAACAACAATGTAAATTTTTAAATTATAATTTATAGGGGAGTATCACTAAAAGGTAATAGGATTTTTGATAATTGCCGCATGTAACGAAGAATGTGCCGAAGAGGTCCTGAAAGCAGTAAATTTTTAAGCGAAAATAGAGTTACACTGATTTACATTATAAAATTAAACGAAATATTGCATGTTTTGTTTATTTTAATATAACCTTTTCAAACGTCCATTAAACGTTATTGTGATAATAAATATTGCGTAATTGCAGTTGCACAAGAAATGTACCCTGAAAAGGTTAGCTTATTCAAAACCATTACTCTGTCAGCAAACACTGTGACTCGCAGAATAGATGACTTTGCAGCAAATCTATCATCTCAACTCAAAATTCGTTTCCTTGAGTGGTTTCCCTTCGTCCTGGATGAGTCGACAGATGTGTCAGATGCTGCTGTGGTGTTAATTTTTTTTTCGGGGGGTGGATGCAAAATATGACGTGTTTGAAGAACTTCTTGTCCACGGGGGGGGGGGGGGGGGGGGAAGATAATTTTAAAGGCCATTAATAAAAATTACCTTCAATGGAAAAACTTGAAGTGTATCAGCACTGATGGAAGCAAAAAACCAGTGTGGGATAAATAAAGGAGTGGTTGCTCTTGTGTCAATGACGATGGTTCAAAACCATTTGTCTGACGTTGTATTATTCATCAACAGTCCTTCCCAGTGTGGAAATTGGTTGGATCTAAAAGCAGTTATATCAGCTGTTAATTTTATTAGATCCCATGCACTGAATCATTGATAATTCCGCGAGTTTGTTGAAGAGATTGGAGAAGCCGACTTACCATATTACGCTGGCTTAGTTGTTGTTGCGGTTTTTTTAGCTTCGAGCAATAATATAAATATTTTTGAATGAAAAAAATCGAGTTACTTTATGCAGTTGTGAATTAGTGGCGCTGGCAGGCCGGTCTTGGCCCGCGGGCCGTAGTTTAGAGATTCTTGCTTTAGTCCATCGAACTAGTTAGCTTATGAGTTTTTGGTAAATTTTATAATAATTTCAAGTTTCTTTATAAAATTACTTTCGGGTAAGAATGTAAATAATACTTGCGACGTTTAAAAATCCTAAATTTAGATGTTTGTATATTATTATATTAACGTCATACTACAATATTTACTAAGCAAAATAATACACACCGCCTTCATCAAATATCAACAATTGTTAATTACGTGAATGCATTATAATCCATTTCTAAATCTAATTATAATTATCCATTAGCTACCAGTACATACCTGCGGACGTAGTACCGTTGACTAAACGTGTTTTGTAGCCGTACAAAGAGTAATTAATGAAATTATTGTTAACCAAATACAATAACCGGATTCAAAATTAAACTCCTGAAGGCAATTTAATTCTATTTACGATTGGAATTCGATATACACAGGTTTTAATTAAAGCAATTTGTAAGCAGGATCTGGAACGGAGGTAACTACGGGTGGATATGTAAAGCTCTATGTGCAACTAAGCTATTCATAAACGCAATTAGCAAGCATGTGTGACATGAGTTAATATGCACCGAACATTTTGTTGTTGACTTTCAGTGAATAAGTCCGTTTAATTTCGGTATCGTTAGCGTTATATTGTTTTACAGGGGCGTAAAAATAAGTTGTTTATTTTTATTCTCAACTATATCTTGAGCGGAGAAGTATTTAGAAAATGTAGATTTACGGGATTCAAGCAGGTAGGAAAATATCGAAACTAAAGCTTTTTGATGCCCTAAAGAAGAATTACAATAATTGTTGATAACCATATTTATAGTCCAGTCAACAGAATATAGGAAATAATCAACAATATAATGCCAACCAACAGAATACAAAGTGCTTTTACAATCAAAAACTTCTGGTTATTTCGGAAGTGGACTTCAAGTTTCTTATCTTCAACAGTATGGCCTTTGCTTATTAAAAGCCCCCTGCTTATTAAAAATTCATTCAAAGCTTTTAAGCTTGGCAAATTAAAATTTTTATATGTTATAAAAGAAGGTTTGTGCCGCACTACGTTGAGTTGAAAGGCAAATGATGTACTTCGAATTTCAAATACAATATTGAAGGATATATTGAACCACATTTTCTAAATTTTCCGATATAGAGCAGACATAGTATTTTCGTTTTACAGAGCATGTTATAAAAATCCCTACATTGTCTCTCTCGTGTCGGTAATGGTTACATTGTTGACCCAAAAGTAGTGCATTTAAATTTCGAGTATTATTAGAACATTATCATATTTTTAATGCCCTACTCTTTGAACAATATAGGGGACAGGATTATGGCGAAGCTAGATCAAATTCTTCCAAAGCTCAATGTATCTATCGAGAGAGATATCCACTAAGATAGGTTCCTAATATTAGAAATAACGTGAATAGGCGATTGGGAGAGGAGGGCTGTTTTAAAAAAGCAAAAATTAATAGTGAGGTTACCAGAACTCATCGTATTGTTACAAGCGAAGAAGCTCTTTTGCAAATAGTAGAAAATAATACGATGATAAGCACCGTAAAAATAGGTGCAGCTGTACCGTGAATCAGTTAGACGGGTCCTCAAAGAACAGCTTCCTCGCCCGTTTCATTCCCAAATAATTCATCGTTTGTTAGAACTGGATTATTTACCTCGTCTACAATATTGCGAGTGGTTGCAGAATCAAGGGAAAAATCATTAATATTGCTCACCGACGAAGCAGGTTTTAGTCTTATTACGTCGGGGCAACAGAGCAAAACGGCTACAGTAGGCCCGTTCTCATCTAGGTTGGTCGTTAGATGATTGGAAACACGTGCTTTGGAGTGGAGTCAAAGTTTGAGGATTTGGGCAAAATCGACGAGTTTATGTCCGAAGATCTAAAACCGAAAAGTGATCCCGAACTGCATTGTCCCTACAGTGAAGCAATGGCGTAGTTCTGTGTTAGTATGGGGATGTTTCACCTTTGCTGGGACGGGAGATTTATGCAGAGTGGAGGGTGTAATGAGGAAGGAAAATTATCTTGTGTAAGAACTATCTAAAGGAGCAAGAAGAACAGCACACCCTGAAAGTAATGACATGGCCCCCACAAAGCCCAGATTTGAACCCGATAGAGTTGTTGTGGGATGAACTGGACAGGAGGATCCGAAAAATATGCCCAACTTCACAAGAACATTTACGGAATATTCCGCAACATGAATGGATTAATATTCCACAATCCGTTTTAACAAAACTTATCGAAAGAATGCCTAGAATAGTCCGAGCGGCGATTAACAGCAAAGGAGGTTTTTTCGATGAAAACAAAAAATAACGTTCAGTATGTTATATTAGGCCAGAATAATTTTTTATTTATTTATTTTTGTCTGTTTTACCTGTACATACAATAAAATTACATTTTGTTTTTAGTTTCGTTTGTTTCTGTAACCTTTTCATGTTTTTTACTAACCGACCGAACTTCTCTGAACGGCAGTGTACATAATATGCACTATTGGCAACATGAAAATCCTCATCAAAGCGTAATACGGAATTACCAGTATGGGTGGCAGGTATAATAGACAATTACCTAATTGACAGGCGAACGCTATCGAAATGACGGCGCGCCAGCTCCTTTTCTCAACGAGTGAGGGAATCTTTGCAAGGACGATTTGGAAATAGGTGGGTTGGTCATGGGGAGCCTGCACCATCGCTAGTTTGTAGTTCCGACTGTATACCGTAGAATTAAATAATGAGGAGCAATTATGGAATCTGCTGGTCTGAGAACAGGCCATCATTTTGAACACCTTCTTTAGAGCGACGTAGGTACCTTATGTTTCCTTAAATTCAATCATTATTATTCTTTGTTACGTTATGTTCCTATTTGTAAAGCTCATGTCGACTAAGTAGCGATATTTCTCTTCTCTCTCAGTCTTGAAAACAAAAGGCTTACGCACATTGGTGCTTAAGACCCTCTTTTATCATTTCACGGAAACTTCTTAGCTGTTCCTGGAATAATTTTCCAATTATTTTTTAATACTAATAATCGGTTTTCTTAGTAGTAATGGCTTCGTCCATTAAATAATTACCAAAACAAAAAAAAAACAACTTTTACGTTTCGAATAAGATATCGAAATAAATAAGTACAAGTTGATTGTTATGAAAAATTGTTGTTCCTTTACTATTATTTACAATAATAATTTTATTGTTATTTTGATTAACTTTTTTCTTAAAATACTAGATTGCGAAAATATACTTGATTTAAATTTAAAGTTTATGTCTATCAAAGCAAACCGAATAGAGTGCGGCAATGTGAGCTCCGCTCCTATACCGTGCGAACATACGTCCGACCAAAACCTCAGCATTCTTCGAGCCACCGACCACGCTGCCAAGTAGTGTTCCCGATATATTAATTAGAGGCGGAATGAATTGACTGATTAACATTTTTGCTTTCCGTTCGAATGGTTTCATTCGTACAGCACGGGGTTCGCGTCCGGTTTAATTATCATCGTCGCTGGTCCTAATTATCTAATTAATATTCTATCAGTTCTGGCTTGATGAATACGTCATTACCTACCCGATTTCATTATTTTTAGCCAACACGGTTTTAATTGGGGTAGGTCAGCGCTGAATTTTATTCTTTAATAATCTCGCTAATTATCGAGATGTGTTGTATAATGGCTGTTGACGCTTGGAATTAAAAATGTAGACTTTCATATGCTTTACTGGTCAAAGTTATCATTTATTTATTTCATTTGCAACATACGATAGCAGCTGGGCTGCTGTACAATGTATTCGAAGTCAATTAGTTTCAAATGCAATTTTGCTAACTGTTTGCCATCCTTCATCCTATCATTGATTTTTTTTAATGTAAAATTATTATTGAAAATAAGACTTCAAGTAAAAGAAAAAAATGCTTGGAGAAGATTACAATTCCATTTTAGTTCGCAATCCACAACTAAGACAAAGTATTCCAAAGCACTTTCCAACTAGTTTGTTTGCCATCCTCTGGAAGAATTCGTTAAATATGGTGCTACTAAGTAGGTACAATTTCTGGCCACCTAGTTAGGCTCTTTCTTATTTTGCATCTGCATCAACTTGAACACGGATTGAAAAAAATCTTTAAGGTTGGCGAAAACTTGTGCATTTGGACCTCCTGGAGACTCAGTTTAAATCTGCGCGGAATCTACTGCACCTAATACCCTCGACATTCTGCTAAGTTTGTAAAAATATAATTTTACTCTCTGCAGCTTTTTACCAACTGGCATTATTGTATACTGCGGCTTAAATAAGCGCATAATGGACATAAATTTGAGCTCGTTTAGGATCCGTCCCTTGGTCGTTGATGTTAGCCATCTCGTTAAACGAATAGGTTGAGAGGTGTTAAGATTGGATTTAGGGAGTGTCATTTCATGCTATGAATGTGACTCTGCCTCTTGGAGGGGGCCGATGTTTCCAGTACCCTGGCGTGGATAGGGTTGTCACAAATAGTTCTTGATGTAATAATTTAAACCTGGGATGTTAAGGTCGACCTGAAGTTGTAAATTCCACTAATTGTCGAAATGTACCTTTCTATTAAAGCGTGATGGTTCCTTGGTATTCTTTTATTTTTTTTTTGTATTTTTTTTAAGCCTGTGAAATATAAATCTAATAGGAAAAAGGTTGGTCCTCTATCATTTACTAAAGTTTGTTGTACACTACCGTCCATATTAATTCGGACACACAAATAAATGTTAAAAAAAACGAGAAAATATTCAAACTCATTTTTCCAAAACTTAAAATTTTTATTGCATTTTATTAATAGCGATTAAAATTAAAGTATAAAAGTAAAAAAAAATAATTCTAACGAAAAATAAACAAAAACTTCTTAAACATTCCGTTCATCAAAGAAACTCCCTTTTGCGCGAAAAACAGCTTTCACAATCCGAGGCATCCGCTCCACTAGTTTTTTAAAGACTCTATTTGGCATATTAGTCCATTCCTCTTGTAAAATGTTCCACAGGTGGCCTACTGAGGCAGGGCATACTTTTCGGATCCTCCTGTCCAATTCATCCCACAACAGCTCGATGGGGTTTAGATCGGGGCTTTGCGGCGGCCATGTCATTATTTGTAAAGTGCCATTATCTTTTTCTTCATTTAAGAAATTTTTACATATCACTGCTGAGTGTTTGGGGTCGTTGTCCTGCATGAATACAAAATTTTCGCCGATTAGATGTTGCCCCGATGGTATTGCATTTTCTTGCAGTATTTCTAAATAACCTTCTTTTCGCAAAATACCTTCGATTCGCTTCAAGTCTCCTGTACCAGCGTAGGAAAAATAACCCCAAACAAGCGCAGAATTTCTTCCTTGCTTGACAGTTGGCACTACACAATCCTGCAACATTCTTTCGCCTTTCGCTCTTCTTACAAAAACGCGCCTTGATTGTCCGAACGCCTTAAACTTTGACTCGTCAGTCCATAGCACCCTTTTCCAATCATCCACTGTCCAATTTCTATGTGTTTCTGCCCACTGTAGCCGATTTTGCCTGTTTCCCCGTCGAAGTAGGGTTTTTTTTGTTGCAATGCGGCCGTGAAGATTAGCAGCTTTTAATCTTCTTTTCACTGTAGTAACAGAAATTTTTCTTGCACGGTCGCGATTCATTTCGGCGGCGATTTCTGGTGCTGTCTTATTTCGCTTGCTCGGCAATTTTATACGCTCATTGTCGGCGTGAGTTCTCTTACGACCTGAACGTGCCCGATCTCTTAAACTGCCCGTGCGTTGATATCTCTGAATGATATCACTAACAGTCGATTTATTAACATGTATTTTTTCGGAAATTTGACGCACTGAATAACCTTATTGATGAAAAGCAACAATTACAGAGCGCTTTTCTAAAATTGTCGGTTTTCCTCTCGGCATTTTAATAACTTTAATATGTTATTAATCCTATAATATAAATATGTTATTTATATATAAACGCAATTATATTACCTTTTAGTAGAGTTTACAACATTTTACTAGGTGTCCGAACTAATATGGACGGTAGTGTACATTAATGCTAATATAAAAATGCTAATATATTAACTACATCTATTTTCATTACATTGTTGTAATATTTGCAAATAACAGCAGCTTCTACGGTATTCCAAAAGTAAAATTGCCACTTATATTAAGCGCGATAACCATTTATTAGACAGCAAATTAAGATAATTCCTGCGAAGGCGCACGATTACGCCCATATATCAAAAATATAGGGGCATATTTTCCGGTTATAATTCCTCATTATATCCGATTTATTTACTGTTTCCGCCTGAGCTGAATGACCACACCGCAGTACCCTAATTTATGTATCTGCCCTACACCACACCACGCGCAAGCGACGATACCCGCAAAACGATAATAAATAGTATACTATTCTCGAAATGACTATTATTTCTCTCTCGCTCCTATTTGTTTTCCTCCTATACGTAGGAGTAAGGCTATTTTCTCGGCCTACTCACCGTATTTCTACTGGGTTAAACTGCCGGATACCTTAGCGCGTATATCATCTTCTTCCGCTACACCACACGGATGAAATTCTGCCCGTCGTAAATAGTTGGTAAGTGGTGGAAAAGAAGTCGGAAAACTTACGGTAACGTCGCTTAGGGATGGAGGAATCTTGCAGGGGAATTTCGAGCTAGGTTGGCAAGAGGAGGCGCAGCTGTCTTCGCACGCGATACGCGAACGTGATTCTTGGAAAGTCTCCTAAATAAGGCCAACTTCTTTAATTCGAATTAAATGGTGGAAAAGTGAAGGGAACGGAAAATTATTGTCTTAGTCTGCTCGATAGCTTTTCGATTATATTCGTGCCAATTCATAAATGCAGTTACATACTTCACTTTGCAATAGAGGCGATGATGTTTCGGCATAAGCTTTCTTAAAATTAAAATAAATCAGTTACTAAAATAATTAGTCGCACCAGCTAGGTCGATTTTAAAAGCCTATTATTTAAGGATAAAATAAAGGGTACGATGCCCAAAATTTTACGATTACGTGATGGTTTTAAGCTAATAATTTCGAGGATAAGTTTCTGCGATGTCATCATTTCTTTCCAGAAACATTATGGCTATTTCCTTAATCCTAAAGCTAGTCTAAGCCTGTTGTATTTCATGCTTTATATATTAGATTCAAATATAATCGAATATCCTGTAGATAAATTACTACTTTTTCCTTTAACAATGTAAATTATTCCCATTATTTGCTGGTGAAACTCGACCTTATATTGTTATTAGTTAGGCGACGTATTTAAAGCTACGGTCTTGGTCACTTAATCGTATTCACGCCTAATTGATTCGACACCGTTAGTTGATAATGGATTTTCCCCCGGATTAAACGCGATCCTCTAAACCCACTTCACCTGATAAATTTTATCCTGATCGTCGCACAAATAACCACACACGAAGAACCTAAGCGTTGCTCCGAACAGTTCGTGCGTATAACGTATCCTCTTCGATGATTTACAGCTTCTGATTAGGAGGACCTTACGTACGTATAGGCTCAATCCTTCGAATACAAAACCGAGAGATTGAGAAGATTCCTGCCACGCGGATTAAAACTTGATGAATGTTAAGTTTATGAGCGAAATCTGTTCTTTGTACCCTTTAATATAATTAAAATTAATTAACCTGATATTAAAATCCTGCAATTTAGACAATTTTGTACAAAGAGTGGTTATAAGCAAGAAAGTGAACACTATATTAAGAATTAAATGCGAATCGTTCCGGTTTGAAAGTGAATAATAGGTTGCCTACCGTATTCAAGGTATGAAATTGAAAAAAAGGAAATATTTCGTCCAAAAACATTATTAGAAACGGTGTCTTCTAATCTTCTTTCAATTGAACCCAGCAGATTGTTGCAGATTCTTGTGGTTCTGAAGTGAAAGGTGAATTAAGGACGGGCTTGGAACCAATTCCTAATTTTATGCGATGAATGTGCCACATTGTTTTCATGAGCGGAGACCAACGGCTCATCACCATATATCGTTCGTACACTTAGTACCATAATAGTTTCCAAAATATTGGGCATTCATTCTAGGTCCCTTTCGCACTAAGTCACCTAGGCTGCTACCGAAACCTAAGAAAATTCAGCCACACCGTCTTGTTTTCGTGACATTCTTTTCCTCGTATCTCGTACTTGTTAGTCTGCACTGTGGCTAACCCTTCCATAATTACTGAAGATAACAGTTTGTAGATCCTTCTGTCTGAACCTTGAACCACATTTTTATGTAATGCATATGTCTGTACAACTAGCCTTTGTCTACAGTTTTAACCATTTATTCAATTACGAATGACTGAAATTTTCGGGCGATAAAATTTGGCGAAGAAGCGGGAGCTAAAATCGATCTAGTTCCCATTTCCTTAATTTCTCTCACTAAATATTTACACAATTACTAAGATAGCAACCTTGTGTACCAACCTCGCATTTATTTCAGCGTTTTCCTTTTATTGTTTGCGTAAAAGGAAAAGACAATTTCCATTTATCTTTTATTTCACTACCGCGTACCTAACCCTTAAATAAAATGGGTTATTTGATTAATTTACTTTTGAACGCGTGCGTTCGCCGTTAAGAGGCCTGCTTCTTATCATCAGGTGTCTCTGTTTCTTTTTTGCTTTCTTTCGCCGGCCCGAAAGCTCCATATTTTTCGCTTTAATCGGAGTGCTTGCCGGAATTAATTATATCCCTTGGTTTTATTTTTATTGCAATTGTAAGGGTCGGAACAAATAATTTGGTTTCCGAGTAAGAAGACAAAGAGATTCGTCTTGCCTAACTCGACTATATTTACTCCAGTCGCGTCCCAACGGCATTCTTATCGCCGGGGAATGGGAGAGGTAGGCGGAAATGGGTGCGGCTAAAAGTGCGACGCAATTATTAATGACGCCTTTATAAAACGTTTTGATGTTTCCCCGGAGGAAATTCTATTCAATCCGGATATTCATGATTTCGAACATAAATTATGGAATAAATGCCGTAATCATCGCAAGAGCCTTAAAATTACCAATCAATCAATGTAGTTTTATGCTAAACTTAATTTGAGAAGTAGTTTCGATGCTTCATGAGATTCTTCACGTCTTACAATCTAAGTTAACATTTTAATACCTCAATTTGCAGCGTCATCCAATCAAATACTTAATAACTAGTTTAGTTTAGTAGAGCGTATGGACAAAAGCACATGTCATGAGTTCTGCAAGCTTTATTAGTTTGGCGGAGGCGCTAGAACAAGCTCTACACCGCAAAGTTTGTATGTTGACCTGGCATAAATATTAATGCAACGACCATCCTGCCACAGAGTCATGCATACGCCCGTTTACATTATGCATACTAATTCGTGTTTGAGAATTTTTACACTAATGCAAAACGTGAAGTGGGTAACGCCATGAGCATTTTAATTCTGCACTTTTTGCTAACTTTTCTATAATATTCATTCGCTTATGGTTTTTTTTTTCCAGAACTGGAACAGAATACACAATGAAGTTTTTGGTAGAATAGAGTAGCTATGTTAATTAGATAATTTGCATGTTTCAAACGTTGCAATATAAAAATTGAGGTTACTGTTCCAATTTTAAAGTATGCCGCGTTGCTACTTACGCCTTATGAAGGCTAACATGTATAAGTTAATCTGATTACGGTAACCTTTTTGTGTGATATTTTAAAAATTCTTTTTAAAAACTCAAGATACTTGTTTTTGTCTAATGTACTATGTTGATTATATCACAATTTCATTCTAAGTTGAAAATCAAGGTTGGGAAGGATGGAATTTAATTCTACTCCACTTTAATTAATTTCATCTATAAGTATATCTTGCGTTTATTCCAAAATAAATACATGGCAGATTCGCCCCAAATTTGAACTTTCCAGATCGATAATTGGCGTGAAAGTAAGCAGCTAACTTATCTGGGAAATTGTCGGAACCTGCTTAAAATCTCTAACCACGTATGTGCCACCTCCGCCAGCAACTAGCGGCGACAGAGAGAGGAAAGAATAAAACCGGCGCGTAAAGTTCGGCGAGAGCTTTACGAACCAGCGACCCGGAAGACATGGCATTGAATTAAAGCGGTTCGAGACGTTCCCGTAACTAGATGAGGAAAGTTGGGTGGGAAGTGGAAAGCAGTTTAGACGGAGTGCACCTGGAGACCGTTACCCGATTAAATATAAGTTAAGCAAGCTGATGGGTGTTGATATTAGCAGTAGGTCTGATATGTTTCCAAGCTTAATGCGTGTCTCTAAGTATGCAAGTTTTTGTCCTGGAACATTTTCCCAGTACGAGGTCCTCCCATGCTTTAATTACTTGTTTTATGTGGCTCTCTTGTAGGCCACAGAAGGGGTTAGGACCAATGAAGGGCATGTTGGCTGCTTCCTTTGCCAGCTTGTCTGCCTTTTGCCTTCGATTCCTTGATGGCTTAGGACCCATCGCAGAGTAACGTGGTTTCATGTCCCAATTTTCTTAAATTCGTGAATCAGACCAGGTTCATAGGTTCATAGGAACTACCTGATTATCACTGAAAATAGTTATTGCGTTGTTGCCCCTTGCATCCCTGCCTCGAGGTTCTTTGTGACGCACAAGTTCAGAGCAAAGATCTCTGCTTGAAATATGTTGGTGTGGAGTCCTGTAGGCATTTTGAGATGGTAGTTAGGCCCACTAATGCCTATACCTGTTTCAACACCTTTTATTCTTGAGCCGTCCGTGTACCATGCCACGCTACCTCTTTTGCTTTGAGGCTACCCGAATGCCCACTTATAGCTTTCAATGATCACCTTATAAGGTTGATCAAAATTATATTGCATAGAGATCTTGTCTTTTGCAATATACATCAGGTAATTTATGTTGGGATCTTCAAGGATTCTAAGATGCCCTTTAAGATTCTCAGGCTGCAGTCCATTGGTCAATTGGTATAAAAAGATGCTCAAAACATTCGACAGAGGAACTTCAAAATGAATGTACCACATCGTAACAGATGACGAATCTTGGATATCTTCGCACCAGTTCCAACCTATGCAATAATCAACAACAAAAGTTGTTCCTTCAGGAAGTACTTCCAAGAAAATGATTGCTTGTTTTTTTCGTTGGACTCTGGACATCATGCAAGAATTTTTTTAGGATCGAAGAACATTTAATGCTGAATGGTATACAACAGTTTGTTTCCCAAATGTTATCGATGAAAAACAATTGACAACGTCAGATTATCCTTCGTCATGATAATGCCATCCGGAATGACTAATTGCTCGTATTTATTTGATTTTATCACCCTTTAAAAACCATGTTTTGGAGGTACCCCCTTCGAAGTGGAAGAAATGTTTGGAGAATCGATGCAAATAGTTGCAAAACTGTATAAACCTTAAAGGCAAATATTTTGAAAAGCAATAGAACAATTTGTACCAGTTTTTTCTGTCATTATTTTTGTGAAAAAGGTATCCCTCGCATCAATGATGCAGTTTATATGCTGCAGATGCCAGAAAATCCATTTTGCACACTTGTTTCTCCAGTAATAAGTTTTTTCTGAGCATGAGAGAAACCAAGTTTGTGGTTTTCCAATTTCAATAAGGCACTAGTAAATATCCAATTGCGTTGGGAAAGATCTATCACCTACTGAGACAACAAAGTTTATTGATAATTTTTTGTGAAGGAATTATTATGGCGGCAACATATAACTGGGAATTGAGAATTACTTCTTCTTTTGAGAGGACCATAAATGTTCAGAATTTTCTTGAACACTAATTAGTTCAGCGACTTTCGAGGTTGGTTGTGTAGAAGCGGTTCAATGGACTAACTTGATGCCTTTTACCTAACATTTTTCATTGCTTCCCTGCTTTTTAACTTTATCCGATATTTTCTCCAACCTAAAGCTAATATTGAATATTACGTTCAAACACTTACAGAAAAAATTATAAGCTAGAAGAGAGGCAGTCTAATCTGATATATTTTTTCCATCATATAATGTCGTTAACCTGCTAAGCTATTCCGGCCGAGTATGATTTAATTCTCTCCTTTATTTACATTAATTCTGCCCATGTTTTTAGATCCGGAGGCTGAATGAAAAACCGCATTTTAAATGAAAGGAAACACTTTAAAATTCCGCGGGATCAGATAGCCGGCCTCTTTTTTTTCTAAGAGCGTACGGTTAGGAATTTTAATTTTTAGCCGAGTGTTAATATTTACGGACTTTATTGCGAAGTCTGAATTTTTATGTCAAAATCCAATTTAGCGTGTTTAAACATGACGTTGGTAGATGATAAGCTTCCCTTTCTCTGAAATGAATACGGTTAATATTTAATCGTTTACTTAAATAATTATAGAATAAAAGAACAAATGATATATGAATGTTATGGCCAGTTTCGTAATGAATTTAAAGTCACTTTATGGTTTAACCCTTGCCTTTAAAATTTAAAGCCACTTTAAATTTGTTATGAAATCGGAAAATTGGGGGATATATTGTGATTTTTGAAAACGATTCATCTAGAATATCTCAGAAGCTGGAGCAAAAATAAAATTTTTCATCTACTTGCCTATGCCACCTATAAATCACGCTTACGATGTTTACACTTGCGCCCCTACGAATACCTCCACAAAAAGTTAAAATAAATGATCTATCGTGTAGTACACACCTGAAGCGAAAGCTTGCTCTTGACACCAATTTTTATGGGAAACAAGTGAAGTTGAGGAATTGGAGGGAGACTATTTACAATGTTTATGACAAAACATCAAAACCTTGCCCAATTTTATTTCAAAGCCTACATGAGCGGACTTTCCCCCGACAGTGCAAACAAATGCGTTTTTGGATATTTTTATTTTATCACCGTATATACCATGAAAAGAAAGTTTTGAAATCTACCAACTTTCTTTTCTCGTTTCGCGCATAGAAAGCGAAGAGAAGAAACAAATTTCAAGTAGCCTACTCCGCCTAAAATGAAAGCAATAAAGTACCAATAAGTTCTTTTACGCTTTACTAAGCGGAAATAAAACACAAATATCTCCCGAATATCTACAAAGCGCAATTCGTAAAGCAGACGAAGAAAAACGGCGAATAGCATGCGGATATCTCCAAATCAAAGGTCAGTTTCGCATCGACAAAGTAAGCCAAAATAGGTAAGAGAAGTGGATACGGCGCTCGGGTCCCATCAGCTTAGACATCGATACGTAGGATCGAGTAACCGTTTGAAGATAACCGGGGGAATCTCCCCGGGGGATTATTCAAGACTAGGAGAAACGACGATATTTCACATTCACTTTATACTATGAATATTCAGTAATGCAAGGCATAGGGTCTTAGTATACATTGTCGATATAGTTTATTTCACGGGAATTTCTAGAGATACAATTGTACTAACGTATCTTCGAAAGATATCGAGATTTCTTAAAATTTCTATTTCAACGTCATTGTAAATATAAAATATAAAATAAAGATAAAAAATGCAAAAATCAGGGGACAAAACCAACACGTATATGTAAACTAGGAGATATGAGGAATAAACAAACAAACGCCGTTCAAGTGTGATGTATCGTGATGCATAGCGATCTACAAATTCATTAATGCTGTAGCATGCCATCTCCATCAAGATACGTCTTAAGATTGTTAACCCAGCATGTCCTGCGTACATCTGAATCTACGATACAGCGTTTTAAAGTGGCTGCGATTGCGAGTGGCATGTTTGTGGTTAAAGCCATTCGTCTTTGTTGTTGTAGACATGTATTAGTACATGGCAATGTCAAGGTAAGTACTCCTTCGTGCTTAGAGCGAGTCCTTCATTATTCAGAATTCAGTTGAACAGATTTTTTTTGAAGCGGAGATATTATGGGCGATTCGGTCGATAAACCCCAGAATAGAACTCCATAGCTCAGATGGGAGTGGAATGTAGCGAAGTATGCGGTCTTGATAGCAGTGTGAGCGGCTGCTTCCTTCAATCCCTTCAATAAATGTAAGTTTGAATGCTACCTCGTCAACATGAGCTACCCATTTGTAATGGCGAGTGTGAGCTTCTGCGTGGCACCCGGGCAACAATGTATATTAAATAGCAGGGCGCACGATACTTGATTTCAGTTGTATTAGCAGCGCACAGTGTGACCTGCTTTGCTTCTGCAAAGGTTTGATTTCAAAAACTGCGGTGCAATTCCTCTAATGTTGTAACATCCAAACTTATCAGCGAGTATGTCAAGGCTAACAGACTCGGTTGGGTTGAACAAATCCATTGTGCTGCTGTGAGAGAGTTCATTGTCGTTGAACGCAGAGGTAACGGAGTTGATCACCTGTTGAAACCTTTTCTAAAACCATGCTGCTTTGTTGTTAGAAGGTTCTTCTGCTCGAAGTAGATCACCAATTTGTCCGCCATCGCATGTTCGAAGACCTGATAAAATGCTTATAGGGCGGCAGCTTTCAGTCGGTTCGAATCTCCCTTTTTGAAAACAGGTTCTACTTTTAGCAATTTTGAGCTGCGGAAAACACCTGGATCCATGCAGATGAAGAAGTTTTTCACTGATATCAGCGTGGATTTATTTGTGTAGGCATTTTTGGATTTTAGAATTCTTCTTAGATTCTCTCTACTTCCTGTTTTGTAATGGAAGAAAAGAAGAAACACTGCGGATTTTGACGTTTCAGGTTACCGAAGAAGTCGTCGATGTATGAAATTTAAAGGAAGAGTGTATTTGTTCCTTTGGTTCGTGAAGTCTTTATTTTCAATTAGTCCTAAATTTGTCGGGTAGGGTCACATATTTTGTGGTAATTTTTTTTTAGATTAAATACAACTTTTTACGTAGGCTTCCAGGCCAGAGTCAGTTAAAATTGTTCCGGTTTTGGACCGTGTCATGGTTAATAGAAAACTCGTCGAGTTTTCCTCGAGGTAAATACGAAAATCGAAGAACTGCAACAAATGAAGCCAAAAGAATACGTGCATTTGCAAGCGCTATAAGATGTTAAAATTCAATAAACGCAATTCATTTGGTGCATGGATTTTACGACGTCGAAGAAATTCGTCCACTTAAAAACTAGTGTAGGTGGTAACCATTGTGGAATCTTAGAGTTTAATTATTTCTCTTATTACGGGATAGAAAAATTTAAGAGGATCTTCATTAAGGAGAACCATCGCATTTAAGATACTTAAAATTAGGCCGATATTAAAAGCGCCTGACATTAATGACTTCAGATCCTACTGTCCCGGAATAATTTTACGAAATTGGCAAATTAAAATTGGATTTACGGCCAGCGACCATTACTTCCGCTAAATATAACTTCCGTGGAGTAACGGGCTTAAATTCCGAAACAGAGGCGGCCGTTTTTTTTTTTTTTTAATTAAAGAAAATTATCAGGATCGGAATTAAATTATAATTAAAATTTTCATTTCGTACGAAGATCCCGCGACGAGAAGCCTACTGCGACACGCAGAGAAAGTGAAGAAAAAGGTACAGATGCATCGTATTAATGTGAATTAAAACTTGCTCGGTTGGCTTGGCTAGCGGCTATCCCATTGGCTCCGGAGGTAGTTAAATTTTAGAATGCGTTATCTCTCAGCTACCCCCCACGTTTCACCATCGCTAAGGATTGGTAGGGAAGCGCACTAATTGGATGTACCCGAGAGATCTCGAAGATTTATTTAATCTCCCTTGCCCGAGATGAAATTAATTTTCGCCTTTAAATTGAATTAACGGCAATTGCGCAACCCGAAGGACCAGATTTTAAGACGTTCAAACTATCGTTCTGATTGCATAACTAGCGCGAGAACTAACAATAAGTCGAGATTTTATGTTACGAACATAGTATCACAAGTTAACAATCGCCTTAAAATTTAAAAGAAAACTGACGCTTTTAACTGAGAGTGCATCCGTTTTTATCTCTGTGCTTGTAGCGAATTTAATTTAGCTTCTTGCCTGTGGGTTTGAGTTGTTTTCAACTTGTTTTCGTATTACGCTATGTTTAGATAAATTATACAATACATTCCCAAATGCTTTTCTTGCTGTTCTCAGTTATTTCCTTTAGGAGAAGTGTGTTTTTTTAACAACTTGGTTACCTTGATTTAAGAATTTATTTTTATACTTGGATACCTATTACTTGGTCAATTATGATAGCGAGGACTGTGGGGTAGTATGATATACAACATTAACGTTTCGGCACACTTCGCACATGCGGGAATCCTCATTATCAATCGTAGGATCGAATGATGTAAAAAAAACTCAAAAAATTCCAACATTTCGGTTCTTAAAAAAATAGGATAGGATACGGTTGATAATGGGGATCCACACATCTGCGAAACAGCTGCGTGTGCCGACACGTTAGTATTGCTTGTTACTTGGTCAATTATGAAAATTTGGGGTTCACCACTTTTAGTAATATGTTCATGCCCAACATATAAACTCCAATTAAGGGACAATATGACGAAATTGCGCATCATTAAGGCGAACACGAATTAGCAATTACTTGCTGTAACTGCCACGTATTTTTTCTAGCAATAGTTTTTTGCTATTTGTTGGATATGCCGTATTAATAGACAGCTTATGCAGTTTGTTGCAAATTAATCGTGTTATGTGGTTCGCATATTCAATTTTTACTACATGCTGTCCATATGGTGCCCTTTCTATTATTCTAACGTGCGCATTGGAATTCCCGTCTACTACAGCAGCCCTCTGTATGTTGTTCCATAGACGTAGACGAACGCTTGAAATTTAAAATGCATTCCTGGTTCCTTGATTCCTTCCCCATTCTTTCATAGAAAGAATACGTTGCTTAAATATTTTATTTCTGACACCTAAATACAATAGCTTCTTTGTTGCAGCACCAACAATAATTCCTTGAAATTTGTAAGATTTTGTGTATTTGAAAGAAGTAATGGCTTTAATCACAACTCCAGAAGCTGCATTAAAATAATGGCCATAACTACGCCTACTCTCCGCTAACTTCTGTGTGCTACAATAGTTACCACCCGGCGTAATATGGCCTCTTTTCAAAGAAAAGAAGTGCCTATATATAGACGCGTGGTTCAAAAAAATTGTACCTTTTTCATTTTAACAACCTCTTGTAAAAAAATCTCATATTGACTGTGACCAATGTCGGTAGGCAGCGATCCCCAGACTGCTGCGTTATTTATATTGTCTTCTTTCGTTTTTGAGATAATGATGTATCGCTTTTTACAATTGTCACGCCAACTCTACTTTCCTTTACAAAATTCCTGTGACGCAAACTGTAGGATCTTTAACTGCTACTTCAAGCTGCTTCATACTCCTTTGCTCTAACCTAATGGGAAGCTATTTTTAAAGAATACTGACGTTCTGTTGTGATGCGTTAAAATGTTGCATTTTATTGACGCAAATTAGTTTATACGAATAGTTACATGGATTTTTTTATCCACCGGCAAGTCAACGTTAACCTCATTGATGCTTCAATAACTACTTCATCAGCCGTGCAAAATAGCGATGTTCATATTTATTCACTCGTTTGTTAATCTTTTTCGCTACAAAGTATATCAAAGTAACCGCCTGCATACCATAGTCAGGGTGTACTAGTCGGTTCTAGCGGGCCATTAAAGGTGGTTTGGAAGAACTTCTACAACTTAGGCACAATTGGTTTAGGAAGTTTTTCGATTACAACAATATAACAACTGCGCTTTAGACTTACAAGCGTATTGCGCATAGGCTGCAAAATTTCGAAATTTAGGGAATTAATTTTTAAACAAAAGAAAGACTCTTGAACAAAATGCATTCGTGACTTAAATGCTTATTTTCCTAAAAAAACAAATGATTTATCTGCATTCCTATTTCAAATCTCAGCTTTCTACGACTAATACTTATGGCTGTCGAATGGCAATAAATTGGCTACCTTTTTACTTTTAATTTGCTTCATTTCGCTAATGGTTGGTCAAATTCAAATTATTTTTGTTATAATAATGCTGTTAACGCAGATTCGATTGTTAGCTCAGTTTTGCTGCTGAATATTCCAATTCATGAAAAGAATTTGTTTAAGCATGAATAAATACATTTATCCCTATATTAATATTTCATTTTTTTTAAAGTTAGTTTATAAACGATTGTTTCAAATTTAATCAATTCAATGAATTTTCGCATTAATTAATGTGTTGCAATATTATTCGAAATATAACATATTATCTTCATACATCTATTATAATGTTATACGTCAAATAAAAGTGTAATTAAGTTAATTATTATATTTTGCTCGAAGGGATATTGTAATTAGAGCAACATATTTGTCATTAAATCGAGTGCATTGGATAATAAACGACTTTTGTATTAATTAACGTAAATTGCCTGTTGCAGCGGACAATGACCTTATCTCTATAGTTCATTTTACCTAATTTTTACTGAAAAACTGCCAGATACCAAACAAAAAGATACTTCACCATTGAATGTATGTCGTATTGAAAATTAAAGTGCTATGGAAATGTATGTATATTGGATTGGGCATTGTTTTACGAACGTATTTATTAACTTCGTTTGATCGAATCCATTGAAATTTGAATATTGTTTCTAATTTAATTAAACAGCTCTGTTAACCGTGTTAAAACGTGCTACAAGTCTTCATCACTTGACAATACGACAAAATATATTTTGTTGATTACTAGCAGTCGTAATGGCTTCATTTCGCATATATCTATATATAACCTACACGTTTTATGTATGTTATTTATGTGTTAGCCTTCCGATATTTCCTAAAAAGACAGTTTAATTTTAAATGAAACAACACCTTCGCCCGACGATGTGATTTAATCGGCAGGATTCAAATAAAATTGAAACCGCTACATGAATAAACTCTAAATATAAATCTTCCCACAAATAGTATTGCCGTCAAAAAAGCGACACGCGCAAAAAAAAAACAATTAATTGCGCAAATCGGACGCCCTGCCTGTTTTGATGTTTTACGATATTTATACAGCAATTCACTTAAAAACGAGTGTTTGTTTAGGGGGTCCGTATTTATATTTATATGGCTGTCGAATATAAACAAATTTGCTCGCTCGTTTTGCTAGAATCTATGGCATGATATGCGAGCTATATTCGTGCTGAAAGAGGGAAATATGTAAATGATTAAATTATAAATATAATTGTTCGTAATTTATTTAAATAGAAGCTTATTTTTCTTTGTTAAGAAGGGAATATTAATCATTTTTAAGAGAGATGTCACGACAATCTTCTTATGAAGGCACAGCGGACTTAAGGCAGGCTTAGGAACTCGGCTAGTACAATAGCCGATATACCAAAGAATGTGAATTTAACACAGCATACAGGCTACCACAGTGCAGAGGAATCAAGCAATATACCGATGATGACGTCGATTACTCCTCCTATAGCAATGCTGACGTCTTCAGTTAAAAATTGAAGCCTTTCCATTTATTTCAATATGAATTTTGCTAAGAGATCTTTCATGCAATACTAAACACTAATTTTAGAGTCTTGCTAGATCTCCATTTTAGTTTTTTACTGCGTCATTTCTCATTTTGTATAAACTCTCATCGTTGTGTAACCAAAAAGTATTCTTAAAAATACATCATGGTAAACGCGTGGGAATCACTTGCATCATGTACATTAAGCAGCACAAGAACTGCTCCCAAGATGGCTGGAGGAACAATATCAGCTTTTTCTAAACGGCAAGCATTCATTTCTTAGCACTGAGAAGCGCCAAGAAATGTTTGGCTCATCGTTTAGAAGGGAAGTGATATTAACTGCGAGGCAAATAATGGTGTAAGGCGGAGAAAAACGCACTCGGAGCTACGTTGTTAACGACAGTTAGGTAGAAACGTGTTCGTGGGCTAGTGTGCTTTTTCTCTCCTCACATAGCTTTTGCCGTGAGTGATTCCATCATGTATTGGCATTATTTTTTGGTGAAACTTCATTTTTAGTAATTTGGTTCATTTTCCTGAAAGGTAATCAGGAAAAGTGTTATTGGAAAATTTTAAACTTAAACTTAGGTTATAATGCAATACATTCAACGGATGTAGTCGATATAAAAGTTGTTACTGTGAGAGTTGAGAGTAGAATCTTTGAGTATTGAGACAATTGAAATACAGCATCATTCTCTGCAGTGCATAGATACCATATTTGTCCATATGGCGTATAGCAAAAATAGAAGAATTGGAATAATACGTGTTATATGTGATTTCTTAAGTTTTAAGAATATGGTAAAATTTCCTGCTTGGAAATTACCGAGAGCAGAAAGCAACTGCATAATATTACAAGTTAGAAAAGCCGTACAGAATATCATTAAAAATGAGAAGACATGGAAAAACGTGGACGAAACGCTAGCAAAGACAGTGTAAAGTGGAGCGTCGATACCATTTCTTTCGTGCAGCAAATGTCTTATAAATACGAGAGCAGAAACTATAGCGCCAGTGATAAAAGATGCTATTAATTTAGTTGTACACCCAAGGCAATTAAGCATATTTGTCACTGATGGAGCCGCAACTATGATTAAAGTTGGCAGATTATTGAAAACAGATTTTCCGCAGCTCCTTCACGTAACATGTTTACTACATGCGCTTCATATTGTGGCAGATACCGTCAGACTCGGCTATCCAATAGTAGACCAACTCATAGCTAACACAAGGAATGTGCTTCTCAAATCCCCTAAACGGATTCGCCAATTCAAGAACTTCTGTCCAGGAATTCCACAACCGCCTGAACCTGTATCAATCAGATGGGGTACATGGCTTGCAGCAGTAACGTATTACTCTAAACATTTTGAGCGTATAAAATCTTTTATTTCGACATTGAAAGCACAATATTCTGAGGCTATTAAAATAGGCCAAGAACTGTTTTCGGATCATCAAATTGAACCATCTCTAGTCATATGCATACGTTAAAAGGAAAATAGAACATTATAAACGTAATTACATTTAAAATATAACAAAGAAATAAAATGGAATCAAAGAAATAAAAGAAGAAAGGGTATTTAACAATAAAAGTTTCCTAAAATGGAACATTGTAATCGCTATTCGTGTTGTTGTCAGGTGAAAATAGGAGTTGTAAATTTCGATATGTACCGAATGTGCGCTAATATAAAAACCGGCTGTGCTACATCGGACTCCGAATTATCCTCGCGATATTTAAGCGATTTCAATATAAGCTGGGGGAGCGCGCGGACACCGTGTCGCGGCCCTCTACATCATAATCCGATGGGGGAGGTTGCCCATGAATAAATTTTCAGCGCTTTTCTTTGCGGAAATGTAACTGTAACAGCGCTCAAATTCAATAGCTGCCGTTTATCCGGCGCTAATGGCGGTTTTTAACGCGAGTTTCGGCCGTTGATTTTTTATTTACGGGAGGATTTTCGCTTTTACGCGATGCGTATTTTTCTTGGCGCAGTTTATACAAATTATGAGAGTAAATAATAAAATGTAATTTAACGGAATTGGAACGTGTCGAAAGAATAAAATTGGAAAATATAGGAATTGATCGGGAGAGAATATAACAATGTTATGGGTTAATTTGCAGGGATTAAAAGAGCGGTGGTTACTCGAACATTTTTGCGATTTTTTCCACCTAAATGCAGCTTGATGTATAGCTTGTTGTATTTTGCTCTGTATGAAATATCTGTGAGTGCGCAGCACACAAAACGTGGTGCTACAAGAGGCTTATACTCTTTTTATTTTTTAATGAATAAAAATTGAATATTCTGCGTTTCTTCATATTTAGATTCGTTGGATCTACTTGTTTCTTCAAACCCGGGTGCGAGTGATTCCATGTCCGTAGGTGGGGAAATTTATTTAAAAAATTGTTCAAATGATTTTACATTTAAATGTACTGTTTATGCAGAAGGCTCCATCAAGGTATTTTAATTTAAACTTTTCTCGAGGAAAAGATGTAAAGAAGTCGATGTCAAAAGAACATTTGTTTATTTCTCGATTATTTCTTCTCACTTACATCCATGGATCGAATAATTCAAATGATACCTTCGATATAGTAATAACCATTTTAAAAGCCTTGCGGACTTATTGGTCTGAACCATGACTGTTCATATCTTCTTAGTGTCCAGTCGGAATCCTTATCAATTATGTAAAGACCTCTTCAGGGTAGCCCCAGGTATCTTAATGATGTTTGCTGTTGCGGATAGATCAAAGTGAGTGTCACGGAAGTAAAAATTAATTTCATTACATTGTTTTTGAGATTTGGATTAACCGACAGCACAACGTTACTAACGAATCCGGTGGAAGTGACGTCTCCCAATCTTTTTCCGACATTCCAAACTGTTACCTACCGCATCAAACTCAAGTTTCGCTTTAAAGAAAAACAGGGGAAACTTGGCTTTTAAACCAAACAAGCTTAGCACGCGGTTGTGCACTAATATCTTACGAACAACAGTACCCTACAGCAAATACCGAGAATGCTTTATCATGTCAGCCGGTAAACGGAAACTATTGCCACATATAATCTTTTCTTCTCTATGTTTTTTTCGTAAAAAAGGCGTACGCGAGTCTCCGTTTTTGATTCGCCGGAAGGATAAAAGAAGGGAAACCGACGAAAAAAGCTGCACGATACGACGTTTTAATAAATAATGCAACACGCGGCTGTATTAAATTTTGATCTTGTTCGTCGGAAGAAGGGAGAGATGGATATGAGAAAGGTATGTTTACGCGAGGCTTTTTTAAAAAATAAACTAATCATATCTTAGAAATCCGGATTAAATGACTCGCGTCAGATTGAAAATATGTTTATTATTCCTCGTTGAAAAATATATTCGCATTCCTTACGGAACATGCATAAGTTTGGTTTGTGAGTTATTTCTGGAAAATGATCAAAAATGGTGTGTAACGGTGACATACATATAACGTTCCTAAAGAAGAACTAAAAGTATTGTTACTACTGTTCATTCCTTGAATAAAGCAGCATATTTAGCTAAAAAATTTAAAAGTTATCGTTCTTATGTGATTAGCAAACAATTCATCTAATTAGCGCTATTAGCATCTATCTCTCAGTGTACAAACGGCGTCCCCTTTCAACATTGAAAGATTACTTTTAATTTATCAAACCTATCATATCGAATGTAAATGAACGAGTCTCTTAATCTGAACGAAAACGTAAAATCTAAGTAAGCCGTGAACGTTCGTCGATTTAATTCACTTAACCCCCAGCCATTTGTCACCCGGAAACAAATGATTCGAGATTCCGTTTCCGTAATCGCATCGAGATCACGTTATCCTCCATTTTAACCAAGAATTGCCTACAACATGCTTGTCTCTGTATGCATGCGAGTACTTGATTTAATACGCAAAAGTTAATAGACATCCGTGAGGACTTTATGGCTTAATTAAATTTTCATTTGAGTGCGGGTACCGCAACGCCGCGATAGCGAGCTATTATCAACAGAAGCCCTGCCATCTAGTCAGTCAGTCGATGAATCAGTCAGTCATTCCGAAAACTAATGGAGGTGTGGTTGATTTATGGAGTGCAGCACGGAAACGTTTATTACGGGCAGGTTTCAGCTATGGATCGGATAATTCGATTCGCGTCTTTTGTTGGGCGATTAGTCAAATATTGGCTTTGTTCTTTAGCGGGATGGTAATGATTCGCCTGAGGCTTTGAGAATTTTGGACGGCGAGGCTCATCCATTGGTTTTCAATGGGTGTATTGTATTATATAATGGAGGCGTTTAGCGAATCATGTATTTTGCACATAAATCTAAGTAAGGGGAAATTCTCAATATTTTTTCCTTTCCATAATATTTACTCGAGAATTAAACTTCATCTGAATTTGGTGAACATTAATCCGTGAGTAATTGAACGCCCAATCCGAATGATGATAAGTTTTGTAGAAAGCCTTTCTTTAATTTTTGATTCACTGAAAAGCACTTCTACATCCTTTTTGCCAGTTTGAAAATTATTACTTCTGAGAGCCTGTCTAAGCTGTGTACGTATAGCAACAAACGAACGTGGCGGTTACCGCAAGTAACAAGCTCAAAGCTCCTTTCGTTTCTCCAACGCTACGAGTTTGGTACCATTGATGCCATCAGAATCTACAAAACGAGGTATTGCACTGTGAAATACGAAAAAATCATCCTTACTGTTAAATAAATTCAGCATATTATTATACAGGGTGACATTGAAAAAACTACAAGAACTAGATCATCAAATAATAATCAACTTTTAATATTCCGCAACTTGAAAACAAAAGGCGTACGGAGATCAGTGTACAGGACCTTCTTTCGTTAATTAATGGTCCTTTATTGCGTGCATTGCAGTTTTTTCAATGTCACTCTGTATAATTCGTTAAAATTAATATTTAATTTTATCAACTTAGAAGGGTCTACTTCGAGAATAGCACCACATTTCATTCCTCACCCATTAATTAGGGCTTTACTATGTTCAATTATTTAGGTTGAGAGCCCTTCCAACGAAGTTACACGAATTACGAATTCACGATTTTAGAGAGTCCAAACAGTGGGTATTATTAATACCCACGTGCTTGTAACATGTCGATGTGGCATTGGCAGTGTAAGATGTGGCACCATCTTGTTGGCTCCGAATCAATTTCGCCTAAATTAAGCCACGACAAATCGATTAGCACCAGTTGCAATAATTGCATCTCCTACTTAGTTTTGGAACAAAATGTTTTTCGATGATGTGACCTTTTTCGGATGCAAGGACTTCTGTGTGTGAATCCCTTTTGGATTGTTTTCACACCAAAAGCGACAATAATTCAAAATTTGATTTTAAATCTGCCGCGCTCTCTAGTTAAGGCCATGGATGATAAAAGGAATTGTTTTTTGAATAAATCGTAATTTTGAGTAATATCCGTTTCTGTAACAAAAAACACCAAGAATTTACCATAGCACCATTACTTTTGCTTAATTCCAAAATCTAAGTATTGGCGTACATTTCATCTGCAAATATACGCATTTTCAACATACAAAAGCGATATGGAATAAAATCGCCTCGATATTAGAAATTTAATATTAAACGACCTCCCAGCTACCTGCAATATCGTGGCGAATGAAAGAAAAAAATCATTATAAGCTTCCTTTCACCGTCATAAATGGGAAGAATGTGCGGCATGTAATTCATCGTGTACGAACCCTTTGAAACCGGTGACGGAAAGGGTCGAAGCATGAAAATTAACGGCCCCTCGACAACCTGGGTGCTTCGACCCAGATCGGCGTACGCATTATTAGAGTATCACGCGTGGGAAAATGCGTTATGGCGCGGGTTCCCGACGTTATTAAGTGAGTTATTAAATGGGATGGTCTTTAACAGGCGGACCAGCATCGTTATTGAAATGACGAAATGACTTGAAGTTAGCGCATTGTATTGGCGAAGAACGCTCGAGAAACAATTTTGTAGCGTTCATCCTAGCGGACAGCGCACAACTCTGCCCAGTCAGGCGCTGGCTCATTTACCACCGGATCACAGAGCCGCTTTAAACAATAACAGCAATAATTACAACAACTGCATAAAATCTTTTTTAACAAATCGTCACTTGAATTTATCTTACCACGCTTTTCAGCACGAGCGAACTATCACGTCGGCTTCTCGTTGGAAGCTTCCAGACCAATTGAGCTATTCTAAATCGTCGTTACGTGTGCCAATCCAAGACTTCTCGCTGCCCTTATGCATGAAAATCCGAAGACAATTCTCGCTGCGAAATCGCAAAGTGAAAATCCACGCGGAAAACCGCTGTCGTGCCAGATTTGCGTCTGGTATCAAGGATAAGAGGTATTGTTATCGCAAATACTACGGTTACCGTCGCCGTAAAGGCTACCGGAGAGAGCGAAGGCGGAAATTTTTCGTTATTTCAAGGATCGTCTATGACGCAATATCGTCTACTTGAAACTTCGACAATGTTTTCAGCATTAAGCGCAGTGGATGAACTTTTACCGTTGACTTTATTTTAGGTGAAGTTTCTTTGATATCGCCGTTACAGGATTTAAATATTCCGTAAAATGGTATATTTAGGTAATGATTTTTGTTGAATAATTAAGATGGTTGCTGTTTGTCTAAAGAATAAGTCGAAAGGTCAAATTATCTACATCGTATTCTCGTCTGAGAAGGTTCATTCCATTAGTTACTTTCAATTGCTTCCAGTTAAATATGTAAATTCCAACATATGATGCTAAAGTTTAAATTTGGTCATTGTATTGTAACTACAAATGGTTGCAAGAGGACCAAAAAGCTGCCTATTTTGATGTTCGCTCCCCAAGAAAGTTGTATTGCTTTCCACTGAATAATCCAACGTATCTTCCACTTTCTGTTGATGGCAAATAGTTATCACCTCGTTGATTGTGAAGCCGTCTTTATTACACTTTCTGCCAGTTTGGCACAACAGATTGTTTCCTGATTGGTTCAATATTACGAAGCATTTTCAACTCCCTTCTCATTGAAAATAGAATATTATGGAAAAAGTACACAAGAAAGTGTGCTTTTCCCTTGGTTAAATACGCTAGCAATGTATAAATTTCATTTTTGCCTCCAAATATTACTCATAATTTCCCATTCCTCAGAGATCTCTGTACAATTCAGATTATTTTGAAAGAACTGGCCCTATTAATGAGGCTACGACCAAATACTTTCTTAGGCTTCGTAGTGTAGTTTTGAGATTGATTTATCAAAAAACGAAACTTGTAAAACCGTTGAATTATGTTGAAAATTGCCGGATAAAATGAGATAATTTCTACATTACCAAGCGTCAACGAAATTAAAATAATCGTGTCGCTTAATCCGTCCCTATCTGTACTCCTTTTTATTCTTTAGTAGGCGGTGCAAACGATGTCAAATTAACAAGACTAATGCTTTATCTCCTAGGCGCTACAAAATAAATTAAACTCGGGGGGATCTTTGTCTTTAAATTCAACGACAAGAAAAAGAGAAATAAATTTTCCTTAAAACATATAATTAATTCTGCGAAGTTGGTGTCGTCAACGGGCAAATATGAAAGTATTAAAACATTTCTTACAATTGAGGATAATTAAATTTCATTTCGTAGGATTATTTACGGAAAATTAAGTTTCAGCTCCATAAATAACGAATGTTTAACAACAGATATAAGAAAGTAAAATGTGTGTAATGCTCAAAATAACGCTGTTATAAGCGGTATAAGCGTTGTTCAGCCACATGCGTTTAGGTACGTTCAAGTAAAAGCGACACCTTGCCGACGCGACGTGAACTGTCCTCTTTTCTGTTCCCTTTATAAAATAAATTCGGTTTTGAATTTTATTTAACAAGCCGCCGGGTATACGCACATTTTAAGGTTGCCGTTACGCAGCAATGACTCTTCGCATTGACGACAGTTGGCAAACCCTAACATAATATCACAATCTGGAAAGAAATATGCGATTTGCATTTATGTAAATTAAATTTGTAATTTTATTTTAAGAACAATTTTTATATAGAAAGCGTGTCGTAAGTTATTAACAATTAGCTGCGGTAAAACATATTGATATGAATTTATTTAAATTAATTAAAGTAATTACATTGTTGCTACAATATCGCTACGTAATATTCTATTCTCCGATTTCATAACAATAAATGGTTAGAATTTAATTAAAATTGAATCCATTAAATTCGTCTTCTGATTATTTCAGAATATTAAAGCTGCTTCGCTCAGCAACCTCCAAAAAGAACAAAAAAACAAACATTGTGTTAAAGCAAGAATAATACACGAGCGCGTCTCGTAATGAGCAGACATCAAAGTTCGGTTTCAAACAAATTACACTGAAACTCTACCGTCCTCCGGCGAAAGGTATTGCCTCAGTCTAATTTCTCTTTCTCTTTTTTTTTGATATGCGGTGGACCTAGTCTTATTCAATTGGGACCGAATGATTGGACGGCCTTGCGTGAGCCACGGTGCTAACAAAGCATTATTGGAAATTTGTTTCGTTTCATCTTCGTTATACATTTGAATATTCTCATCAAAATGTTTAGAATTCTCTTTGGTAGAATTTAAATTAGCTGAAAGCATTGTGCGTTTCAAGCATCCTAGTTTTCCCGGTACATATGGAGCCCCCGGAGGTCGATCTGATGTCGCTAAGGATTCAAAAATTTGGGTTTGCAAGTCTGAATTTAATAATGTTTATCAGTGTGGCTCTTCTTGCTAGAATCAATCAAATGAAGCAAAATATCGGAAAGAGCGAATTTTCTCAATTCTCCAACTAGGTCCAGGATGATGACGTTGTAGTCTACGTTTAACATTTAAAGGACCCTTATACGGACTTCAAAACCAGGATGCAATTACCACACTGGGTGTTGAATCTGATGTCATGTTACAAAAAGTACTAGCGCAGAAGTTAGGGTGCATTTCAGAATGGGGTGTCGGTAGTTCTGGCTGCAGAAAGATATACTTGTTGTTTATGTTTTTCGTACCTTTTCTATCTCCACTCTTTGTGGAGAGGGATGTTAGCTTCTTGCGAAAAGAATTACTGGCCGTGCAAATCTGAGGCTCGCTAAATTGAAGCCAAATATTGAATAACTGATATCAAAGCATCCCCCCCACTAAAAGGATTATTGGCGCATTACCAATGTGCGTTTTGAACTTGTTCAATTTCACTAGATTCCAATTTATTCCGCCCAAAATTCAAATATTCAATTGCATTTTGTGGTGTCTTTCCAATAAAGAACTAAATAGAATTGTTTCATTCATGTTTTCTTTTTTTTTTTATAATTCTCCATTCATCAAAAACCCTATTAAAATGAGCAGCTTTGAGAAATGCATTTGATGCTAATAGGTTTAGGGGATCTAAGGAAATAACTTCGAGAAATTGTCTACGGGGCCAGAAGACTTGGGAGTCTCTGGTCTCTAGTCTTAAAAGCTTTGCGAAAATTTAGAACTTATTACGAAGCCCGCAGAAACGAGTTGCGCTTCACTAAATTAGCAGACTAGACAGACGTGTTTATTCGTCTCATGAGAATGGGTTCCCCGAGGGTCGACAAAAGACGAGTCTGTCTAGTCTTTGATAATTTCGTGAAGCTGTACTCGTTTCTGCAAGCTTACTTATTACACAAGCCGTCATCAATGTGGTAGATCCATTTATCAGAAGCGAAGACATGGAACGCCCGTAGACATCGAGTATCCTTTGGCAAATTTTCACAATTTTATTTAGATCTAATAATAATGTATTCACGGCATCATGCTTCTTCTATTTTTATGGAAACGTAAACAAACATAACCAAAATGGGTTTAACGAACACTAATACGTTAATGTTTAGGTGTAAAATAGTTCGATTCGAGTAATGAGGTGTCTGCTAAGTATCAATATTCTGTTTTAATTTCCTTATTTTAATGGAATTATATATTTACACCAGCCAAATGAGCACGAGTGGTTCGTGTAAATATTTAATTACGCTAAAATTCTTTCCGCAGCAGACGAAAAAGCGCTACGTTACAAAAAACAAAGCAAAGTTTTCCATGTCTTCTATCTCAAATCCGTTACATATTTTAAAATGTCGAAGCAACTGGTCTGCTCAATTCGAACTGGTCACTTCGATCGGTCAATTCGAACAGAAATATAGCAGGATTGGAAGAAAACCATCTACCGCGTATAAAAATTTAACATTGCAGGACATAGCGCACACGTTGTACAACATCACCACCCATCGCTGGCTTCTTCCTATCCGGTCCAAGTTAATGCGAGAAACTTTACCGGAACTATCGTAAATCGTCGTTTGGGACGTAGAAACACGTCGAAACCTCTATAGAAATGCGATTTTTTTCGTCTCCTATGAGGGACGTTGTCGGATAACGCATCCTCCAGGACACATAACTCAAATGATTGTTTAAATTACGTGTTCGCGCGGCAACCATAAACGAAATCGTAAACATTTCCTCAAAAACTCCTTTCGAAAATACATCTCGGTATAGAAAGGAGATATGGACGATTAGGTTGAGAGGCTGGTGTTGGTTTCAAGGACGGATGCGGTGCTTTTATTTCGGTGGAAGTTCAAAGGAAATTTTATTTTAGGGCTACCTTTTTAAAGAAAAGAACACAAAAATTGATCGGATAACAGTAAATTAGTGACAATATATTTCGCTTCTTTGTTAGATTCTGCTCAGAAGAAGAAGAAAAATTATTCAATATTATGTTGTTTAGATAATTCTATAAAATTGAAAGCATCTCCATATAATTTGGTCAATATCTGTTGGTACGGTTTCCCTTTTGTTGGCATATTCTGTATATTATTTTGTATTGTTATGAATTACATTGAATTTAGATTATCGGGCAATAATAGTAAATTACATAAAATTTAATTCATATTTTATTATAAATTATTTAAAATAACAAATTTCCTGCCAGATTGTAATATTAAGCTAGGGTTTACCGCCTAGCGTCATCGCTAAGTGTCATTACTGCGTATCTACAACCTTGAAATGTGCACGTTCCCTAACGAACCTGACGATTTACTAAATAATCGTATTTAATTCGGCGTGAGGATCTCGGATGGGATTGACTTCTAAAAACTTACTTTAGAGCTTTCCTTAAGTAGCATGTCACCAGGTAGGTTCTGGAGTCGAAAGGCACCTTGTTTGGTAACTCATTACGAGGTTTCGACGTGTCAAATAATAAACGAAATTAGAAAAAAGAAACCAAAGAAAATATATTAAATCTGCCTTTCTAACCTGAGTTGCATTTTGTGATGTTGGACAATATATGATAATTAAACCATTCTTCCCAACGGAGCCTCCTCTACAAGATTTTTCTCTCTACTTACCTTTACATTTTATGCCAACAATACTTTTATACATTGAAATGTCGATTAGAATTAAAAAAAAATATCTTTTAAATTTCAACCAATATTTTGCTTTATTTCAAACCTTCATCGGGTCATCAAATTTTTAAAAGTTTTAATCGTTACCCCGACATAAAACCATGTGTCTATGTTTATCTCTTTAAATGACCTTAAATTTGAATATTAATGACCGGATTATCCAAGAATGAAGATCTTAACGCACGTGGCTGAACAGCGTTAGTAATTGTGCTAATATTGGACTTATTTTAAATATTGTTCCTTGCAGACTCATGCCGATGATCCTATAACTTTTGAGGCACGCATATTTAATAATTCCACCCTCAGACGGTCTGTTCTTTCGTCTGCTATTTATTATTGGATTTCAGCTGGACAAAATAAAAATATTAATAATATTTCTTGAAAAATTCTAGAACTTTCAAACATTGTACAGTATTCTACAAACTTTTATGTAATATTTGTGTTTCACTTTAACTAGGGGATTGAAACAGCGTTTCAGAAGTTGCTGATTAAGTGAGATAAAGCATAGCCCAGCGAAGTCGTTCAGTTACTTGAGAGTGTAACGAATGTTGCAAAGGCTTTAGATGCCCTGAAAATTTCCGGACTGAATCAAGGAAGACAGCTACTGCCGTTTGAAAAAACTTCATTGAAGGCTAAGAAGTAACAAGTGCTAGAACAGCTGCAGCAATGGAATTGAGCTTTGGTGCAAGTTTATGTACTAAATATGCTTTTATTTTGTGAGCGTTATACAATAGAGCATACTTGATCAACAATTTCTAAATAAAGCTCTACGATTTAGTATTCATCATTTCGAAAGGATACATTAGAAAGCCTGCAAGCGAAAAGGAACCCTAACATTGGTGAATAAAAATTTATTATTTACGAGAGAAGAAATTGACTAATTAAAACTTCTCCAGTGTTTCACAAAAAAAGTTGGCATATCACGCCTCACATTATCAGAACTTTTGCGGCCATTACAAAAATTACTTCCCCTACGAGGATGAGACGTGAAACCTCTAATTTCAGTTTAATTGCTCGTTGGAAGTGTCCGTAAAACGTCATCGAAATATGTAATTATGAGTTGCCCGCTTCTCTCGCAAATTACGTTATTAAGTGCTGCCGTGGAGGCATTCGGGAAATTCCAGATACAGCGAGGGCGAGCTCTAAACGGACCTCTACCCGCCTAAGAAAAACGGACGGCCGAAGGATATTAGGAAGAGAGATCGCGCTTTCAGGAATACCCCGGCTTCCGCTCATATTTTATTGTGCCGGTCAATAAAAAATCAAACAGGAGCGGTTTAATATCACCGCTAACGTAAAACAGGAAATCGATAGCGGATTTCAGTTTGTTTGGGAGAAGACGCCATCGCAGTGGGATAGTCATTAACCGCAAAGTATTCGATTTTTATTTTATGGAGCTTCATTTCACCAAGTTGTGTTAAATATAATGGATTTATTACATTGGGGGGTCGTTCCTAAAAAATAGGGGAAAGATAAATGATTTACTTGCATTATACAAAATTATAAATGACGAGATTGATTGTACCCCACTTCTTGAAAAGATACGGTTTATTGTGCTGCTCGCGGGCTTTAGACGTTCAGATACGTTTTATTGCAATCACCAGTTGGTTTCAATTCCCTATTATACAGAGCCATCTTTCTTTACCATAATACTATAGAGGATATGAATATATTTCAGTTAATTTAGGGCAATTCAAGCGATCCACTACAATAAATTATAAGAATTTTGTATTATTATTATTATTTTGTATTAATAGCGCAGCTACCTTAGGTCACTGTGACCTTAATAGATCTATGCCCTTGTGTGTATTAGAACAGTTAAAGGCTTTTAATAAACTTTAAAATCCACTTGAGGATTTTCTTCCTTCACTTCAGTAGAAACAAGAAATGATCTACTGAAATGTTGCTGTCGTGCGCGACTGATGGCAACGCATTTGCATAGAATGTGTTCTGCTGTCTCCAGATCTTCTTGGCAAAGATTTGATCTTTGAAAGTAATATTTTAGGGCTACATAACCTGCCAGAAATAGCATTAATTTTGCTGTCTTTGGCGAGCCTGATTGAGTGCTTTCGCCTGTTTGCGTCTTGCAATATTTTCCCAGTACGAGACCTTCCCGTGTTTTTATTGCTTGTTTTATGTCGTTCTTTTTGAAATCATTAAAGCGATTAGTTGGCCAGCTTACCTGCCATTTCATTTCGCTCGATTCCTTGGTGGCTTGGGATCCACCACAAAGTAACGTGGTTACTGCCTGCGTAGGGCTATTGCTAATAATTTCATGCATGTTATTTATGGAAGTTAATCAAACAACACAAAAGTATCGGCACACTTCGCCTCATACAAGTTAATTAATCTGGAACAGCTATTTCGAGGATGCGTGGATCTTCATTTCCAATCATACGACTGTATCGCTGCAATAGCTGTTTCGGGTTAGTTACTGTTGACAATTTAATATCAAGGTTATTTCAAAAAAAAAAATAGAAATACGTCGAGCCTGTGAACCTAACTTTTTATGGTTATATAATGATGACAAATTAATATGAAAAGCACACTGCCACAAATTTACCGGTTAAACATAAAGAATTAAGTTTCTTTATGTTTCGAGCTTACTTAAGTACATATATAATTGACCACAATAATTTATTATCATTTTATTTGGCTAATGTTTATAGCAAACTATCATTATTATAAAACAGTACGGGGTGTGTTACCTTCTGTTAAGTTTTCTTTTAGCAGAAAAGAAAACTTAATAGAGAGAGTCATGCAGACCATTTTGCCAAACAATTGGATGTTCTTCCCGTTGCAACGATCGAATTAATTAGGGGCAAAGGGCCAGCAAGTATATAGATAGTAGAGAATAGGTATTTGCAAGAGATCACTTGCGCGTACGTTTCGCGTCCAACCTCTACGCTACTCCACAAGGAAACAGTGGGCATCGGTGCCAAAAAAAGCCTCATCTGGGCTAGTTTGATGGATCTATACAAGATGCATTTAAAAATATATAATAAAGGTGTAATTTGTGTGAAATTTCAGAGATAGCGTTCACTCTCTAAACGCAAGACTCCGCCGAAACGGAAAACGGCGTTTTTGAATCCTCTGGCAAGATTCGATCAGTGATTGTCACCTTGGAATTTTCACTTATAAGTTAGTTTAGAATTATCAGATGATGATAAAATGTGATATTTAAGAAAGCAGTAAGTACAGTTATGGTTCAGACGAAAACCAGATTGGTATTCAGTTCAGATGAAGTTGGCAGCTAATAACTTTCTTGAGCACCTACCGGACTACAATCGTTACAATAGAGAGAACGGACCATTGTCATATTCAGTTTTTTTCGCATGTCTTAGTTGTAAGGTGTGTGGGCGGCAAAAGTGGGTACTTGTACATAAAATTTTTGTCGAGTTGCTCCAGATTGATTAATCACTTGTGCGGTGTCGACCCGTGTGGGGGGCGTCCTGATACCTTAGTGTTGTTCGCCATTATTTATAACCGTGATGTAATTAAACGAGACATGAACACGACTAATTTAATCTTAATACTCTGCCAAATTAAACGTTGTATACTGTAACTTCAGCGTTAGCATCAACTACGCGCAGCTGACGGTACAAAGAGCAAAGGGGTATAAATGCAAAATTTTCGCTTTTGTTGGTGCCGAGCCGGTGTTTATCGAGGAGCAAGCTGTTGAGCGTTTAGAAGAAGCACGTTCAGTTTCTGCACTCGGGGACTCATTAGCTAAATTGTATTTTAGTTTTAATGTAACGGCAGCTGTTGCACGCTCCCGTGCGTATATACGAGCCTGCGATTCGTTAGTTTCACTATTCGAATGCTCCG
The DNA here is from genome assembly GCA_902654985.2 of Oryctes borbonicus. Classification (NCBI taxonomy): domain Eukaryota; kingdom Metazoa; phylum Arthropoda; class Insecta; order Coleoptera; family Scarabaeidae; genus Oryctes; species Oryctes borbonicus. Next base: position 10,508,785 of record LR736862.1, read on the forward strand.
TTTCTGCTTGGCTGCTCTCTCTGTACTCTGTCGTCGTAGTACGACTACAGCGTGACGTTTTATTTTATCCCTTTTGGGTTGCGATGACCTTAATTAATCAGTCGGATTTTTTCGGACGGGTGGAGGTTTGTTTATTTTCGTGTTTCGTCTGTTTACGCTGACTAACTCGTCGATGTAAAAAAGAAAGTATTCTCTGTATTTACTTTTGCGACAACAATATAATCGTCGAGTTTGAAAAAGAAAAACAAATACACCTTTTTTTGGTGAACGTAAAGCTGTGCTTCCCGATTACAAAAGCTGCAACAATCAACTATTTAGACGGCCCTAGTTGTTCGTGCACGAATCACTTTCAAGAAAATGATTGTTTATTTCTTTCATTGTTTTGGACATGTTGCAAGCATTACTTTGGTGATTGCAGGACAATTGAACGTGAATGGTATTCAGAAAATTTGCTTGCGGGAAATCATGGATGAAACCGGAAAAACAATCATCATCCTTTGCAACGACAATGCCAACTCTCACGCAGCACGTCGAACAACTGATTATTTGAATGATTGATTTAATTTATTCCCTAATTATTTCTTTTTATTTCTGAATGTCAAACAAAAAATTTATGGACACCCATTTTTATCACCTCAAAGGGTTGATATGGTTTTGAATTTGGCGCCTATCATTGTTTTATTTTTTAGGACAAATATTTATATAATTGAGCACTCAATTAATCTACTCCTTTCTATGATCTGCCTTTTGTTCAAATAAATGATATAAACGTTTGTGTGAAATTAATTTAATCGCGACGTCATAATAATATTACTAAGAAACATCATTTTCGCATCATAACACTGGATGCTGGATGATAGCTTAGCTAGTGGCAACTCCTTATAAAGGGCCATTGCAAACCATAAATTAATCATGAAAAAGTTTCTATTTTCTCTAAAAATACCGATAAATATAAATACAAATATATATGCGTTTAAGAACGGAACGAACGTTGCTGTAATCATGTTTTGATGCCACGAAACACGCTTTATACAGGCGAATCAATTCAAAATCGACCCCATAGGCAATCTAACTTGATAGAACGCAATGTCACCAGTAATGTAGTGAAGCCATTAAACACGCCGTCTCGTATGAGGCTGCAACGAGGGATTCAATTCAAATTAAAACGTATGTAGCCTTTTTGCTTTGCCTCTGATATGTAGTATGCTATAGCTTTACGGTCGATTGCACCTGCTTATTAAGCTTACCTTGATTTGGAGCTCGATTTATGGAAAAATTATAAATTGTGACCAATTGACTTGCCAAATTATTTACAAAAATTATAGCAAGCTTAAGTTATGGTATAAGCACTTATAAAACCAATTCAAATGAATGCAAAGCTACAGCTTTAAGACAAAGCCCAATGACTGTATTAAAAATATTTAATTAAATAGTAGCTGCTGTATTACACACATATCTGCCTTTTGGGCAAATGATCAACATAGCTTTGTTTACCATTACCTTCATCGAAAACATGGACCATGGAACAGTACCCGGTTTATGTCGCTGCTTCTTGAACGGCAGGCATGCGTTTCTTTGGCACTAGAGGGAGCCAAGAAATGTCGAGTTTGTCGTTTTGAAAGTTGTGGCATTAACTGTGAGGCAACAGCGATAGAAGGTAGAGATAAAAAAATACTCTCGAAACCACGCTGATGGCGCCGGGTAGGCAGAAACATGTCCGTGTGTTAGTGTATTTTTTTCTCTCTCCTTTTATTGCGTTTGCCGTGAATTATTCTATCAATACTATAAGGAAGCTAAGCTATCTTAGGATTATTTTTTGTTTTTTTTTAATGGACCAATTGTTTGATATTTTTAACTCATTCAAGTTACTTAATGCAAAAATGTTTAATAAATCGTTTTTATTGGTTTAGAAAAGCATCTTGATTTTTTAGAAAAAATAAAAACTTTCTGTGATAATTAGAAAGTAATAAGTAGAAAAATAAGGACACAACTGTTCATTACTTGTTGGCAGATCACAATTAATGGATTTGGAATATTCTAAAAACTAAGGGTGCTGACAAGAAGGTTGAACTTAGATTGTCTGGAGAATTTCTTCGGGAAGATCAGGCAACAGGAAAATGGAAAATGTTAAAATCAAACACCAGTTTATCAAATTATTTATTCTTTAATTTTCTTCAACAAAGTAAAATTGTTTGGAAGTTGTAGATGAAATTCTCGAAGAAATAACGAAGAGTTAATCGTAGAGGGGCTAGGCGCGACCAACCACTAATGATTACATAAAGATGGAAATACCTGAAAAGAATGCGTTGTTTGCAACTCCAAAACTAAAAACAATGTTTTTAGAAATTTAATTTTAGCCCCAAAGAGCTAAGCAAGAGCAAGCAAAGTGCGCCATCATTTATTATTTATAGTGTAGTGTGATATAGATCAAAGGGATGATTGTGAAATCTTCCAATTCATTAAAATTCATTCTCTTCCTTTAATACCTAAATAGCTCTATTTAAAAGTTACCATTTTTGGTGTAAGCTCATTTTGAAAAATCAATTTTTCATTTCAACAGCTCTTCTTCATCACCCTTTATACCGTACATCCTATTAAAATAAAGATAATATCTTCCGTTTTCTCTTAAAAGCCTTTATAACAGTACTTTGGCAGCACTTAAAAAGATGTGTTAAAAACGCTTTCTTTTTCAGGCGAAAGCTAAGGTAGTGCTTCTTGGGTTCCGGTACCTATATTATTTTAATATCGAGACATCAGAAATAAACCCATTTGCAAGCACTTAATTTTGCAACAAACTGTATGCACCATACAAAGATAATTTACTACATTTATAAAAAGAAAGAACCAGTCAATGCCGATAATCGTTACGTTCATCCAGCATAAAATGTAACCTATGTTCGCTTTCTCGCACACTTACCTCAGTAAATCGTCGAGGAAAAACTTATCGAAATACTCCTCAGACGTCGTTCACGTCCAAATTCCTCTTATTCTCGAAATAAAACTTTTCGTGACATCTCAACTAAGCTGGCCGTCACTCTTACGCGAGAACGTCGTCATGATTTATTCACGTGTTCTTTATTCTTTGTTTCAGCCCTAGTCGTCATCGGAGACGCTGCCATCTACCGGATAGGATGGGACACAATGGGGGGCGGTGAGGTAGGGTCGTGCAGCAGGCGAAGCCGCGTCTACGAACTAGGTCAGTAGAGTGACGATGACGGGATCGCTTTGATGGGGGGAGAGGGTGTAGGCTGCTTTAGACGTTTGGAATTATTCAGCGCGATGGTATTCGCTACGTCAAATAAACGAATGTTGTATGAGTATTGATGGTAGGAAGAGAGATAAAGCGTGTCGCAGAATAAGCTGAGTTAATATCGGAGTGCGTACATTAAAAATAAGAAATTGGCGAGACGATGTTGCTATTCAACCAGGGGAAGATGAATATTTCATTATTTCGATGTCTTTGAAGTAAGCACATTGAGAATAACATACAGAGAAACAATTTTAGCTGTGCTGTTTGTTATACGGTGTGTCCATCTGGTGCCTAGGTGGCATGTTATTCCTTCCCTGAGCAATTTCGAATAAATGTTTTCAAGTAAAAAATAGATGAGTTTCATCGGAATTCAGTTGCCTCAGCGCACGATGCAAGTGGTTTTTTTTTTTAAGCGGAATATCCTGGTACTCCTTCCCCTTCCCCACCTAGCTTAAATTAACATCTTTTAAGAATGCTGCTGTTTCTTTAACGGCTGATTTTATAAATGCCTAATATGCTAAAACCGTGGTTGAAATCCTTACCATGGTGGAGTAGAATAATATATATTTTTTCCAGAATCTCATAAACGTTTCCCTATAAAATAAGCATATAAAAGGCTTCTTGGTTATGAAGCATAGAAGCAGAGAGGAAAGGACGATAGGATATTTAATGATTTTTTCTATATTTAAAGATATATTAGTCACTGGTTTCCGGGTTGGAACCGTGCCGTTGTCGTAGCTTCTGTCGAGTCGACGGTAGATCCTGGTCAGCTTTGATGTCGAATCCCTATTCACCGAAGTTGCCTCATCGGATACAGTACCTATTATTAAAGAGCTCTTCAACTCCAACTGGATCATCTGGCTGATTTAGTTGGAGCTTGTCTTTCTTCTACCTATTTTCATGGTAAATATTACGAGTAAGTCTTAGGCGCAGCTATGGGTTTGGACTTTCTCCTCCTAGCGCCGCCAATATCTTTATGGAAGCGTTCGAACAACAAACCCTATTATCTCACAACCTTAAGCCAAAGTGTTTGTACAGGTCTGAATTCATGGACACCAATCTTTAAATAATTTCCTATCGTTTCTGAATTCCCAACATGGTACCATATGCTTCACCATGGAGGTTGAATCAGACGGTTGCCTTCCTTTCCTAGACGTTCTCGTACACCGAGACATTCCGTTTACCGAAAACTCACGCACACAGAGATGTACCTCAATGGCTTCCTCTCACACCATTATCCAGCCAGAAAATGCGGTGCTATCAATTCTCTTATTCAAAGGGCCTAAACCCAATTCGTTTCCTCAAGAACTGGATTACATCACCGAAAGTCTGATCCGCAATAATTACTCACTAATTACAAGAAATACATTCAAGCTACCATTAACCGCCACGTCAGCCCTTTTCCATAGATCTAATCCTAATTTCCGTAAGCAAGCGTATCTACCCTGCATTCAAAGTGCGATCGTATCAGCAAGAATCTCTTCACGATCAACACAAAAATCATCTCCAAACTCAATTTGAAACAAACTCAGACTACTTTCCCATCAAAGATCGCAATCATCTGGAAGCCTCTGGTGTTTACCAGATTCCATGTTCGGGCGGAGGTGTATACATCTGTGAAACAAAGGGACCGGCGAGCACTTGTGTTATTGAGTACGAGCGTTGTACATGGTTGCTGCGTGTAAGCGGATCCGCGCTGGCTTAGCATAGACTGGAAACTGGCTACCAAATCCAATTTAACTCTACTCGCATCTTGTCGCGTAACCCTCATTATTAGCAGCGAAATCGGTGAATCTATAGAAATGCAACAATTTAAATCGCCACGATGGCTATCCCTTACGTCATACTTGGAAATACCAAGTTATTATTTATCTGCTAGCTTGATCCGTAACATTTGATCTTGGAAACGAATAACACGCAGTAACAGCCCTGAAGGTGTCCCGTAAGAATGAGGATGAAACGTCCGGAGTAGGAGTGACAACGACGCGGTTCTAATCCAGGAACCAAGCGTATAGTGCTATTGATAACCACGGAACCTTACATAACGGATATGTTGATCATATTCAGTAGTTGTCCTTAATTAAAATTTAAAAGAGTTGTGTCATGCAAGCAATAATATTGTTTATTTAATTGATGGTAATCCAATGGAAGTTATCATCGCCCTGTAGTTCAATTCGCCAATCAATTAAATCGAATTTAACCTGTACTGGACAACCGGTTTACATCTGTTGATTTAAATTGAATAGATAAATGCCATACAAACATGGTACGTTGCCTGATTTACATGTTGATTTCTAAAGTACACTCTGGCACAGGACAACGTAAACACAATCAATCTTCGCTCATTAAAACCTAACGAAAAAGAACGTTCGTTAACCCCGTTAAAATTTAAACAAAGAATTTAATTTAATTTAAAACTGTTTGTAATGATCATTCCATAAAAAATTGTGACTAATCCCGTGTTAAAAAAAAGACGTGTTATATTCATTATATAAGGTGATGCCGAAAACCTTGGCCTAAAGAGATACAACAAATTGAAGTGAAGATCACGCTCTGTTATTGCAAATCGCGGGAGCAAAGCAATTGTTCAAAATTGCAGCCACTAATAGGACATCTTCAGGGCCTTTCTTGTTATTGCTGGTACTATTGCTGCTACTACTACACGCTATCTGACGATTACCTTAGATTGGTTTAAATAGGACTCGTTTTGAAACGCTGAAGAAGCACTAAGAGTTGCGAGACAAGATACGTGCAGATTTGGTCACGGTTCCAGTTCGGAATCGAAGATGGTACCATTGACGACCGCGAAAGTCCACAGACTAGAGATCAGATGTAGTTTTAATTATTCCGTAAATCTTTAGTAAATCTTCTTTCGTATCCACTGGTGTGTCGTATAATACGCTCCGAAAGAAGGAAATTTACATGGGTGAGGTCTAAGGAGATGTTGCCTAGCTATTGGATATTCTTTCTATTTGGATATTCAAAATCTAATCATTCATGAACATCTTTATTAAAATATGGCGGAGCTCAACCTTGTTGAAACCACATTACTCGAAGCGTCAGCGGAACTGCTCCTAGGACTTCTGACGTGTTGTCCAAAAATTATCTACGTAATCAAAACGTCATTACGTGTGGCAATAGCTGCTCAGACATTAGGCGAGAATCTTCGCTGATGGACTCTGCTATGTGTAGCGTGTTGGTTTTCATTCGCCTCTCATGCTATTGGTACAATAAGCCTCGCTAATAAGCAATATCCTACAGCTAAAGGCAAATCTTTTGAAATGATTGGAAACTGCATGAAAAGACACGTATCAGCATTTAACAATTTTGGATCATCAGTTCTTCAGTCACAGATGAGATTCCTTGAATGCTGCTTACATATAAGCTATCGATTAGAAATGAAAACTTGCCAAATAAGAGCTTTTAATAAGATGCAGATGGAAACCAAAAAAGATCCATAATACTGGAATTTCGACTGAAGCTGGCTCAGTCAATCAACTAGAGCCTGGGTATGGATCAACTGACGATCGCAAAACAGCTCCAACGTTTTTCCGAAACCCTGGTTTAACAGCAGAGATCATAGGACTTCATACAGAGCTGTCAATCCGATTTAATATCATTTTGCCTACCGTTTCATTTCCTTATAAAGTAAACACTCAGCTTGGTAGATACGCCAAAAAAACTGACAAATTATTTGTGTCTAAACACATATAGTTGTTATATGTCTGCTTTCCTATTAGACAATTAGGCGAGGAAACATGAGAAGGTGAAAATAAGGGTTTCAAATATGCGAGAGAACATTACACAAGAAAAACTTCCAGAACGACAACTAGAGAAAATTCAAACTATTATTTGCTGCTGTTTTCAGATCCGGTTATTTCTTCCATGAAATTACAAGTACAATATTGCATAATCTGCGCTGAGGAGCTGTAAACATGAGATGGGAAGCATGGCAACGATTGGAGTAATGAGTTCCTAATATTACGTTTTCCAGACATTTTGCTTTCTTTGAGGGGGGGATCGACTGTTTCTTTTAAAATGTTCTTGATTCAACTTGTAAAGTACTCTTTTATGTACATAATTATTGTAGAACTGCAAACTCAATATCATAACTAAAAGAAAAAGAAAAAAATTCAACAATCTTCAAGCTAAAAAATAAATATTTACCGCATGCACTACTCGAACCCTGGCGTATATGTATTCTACGCGAAGCTACGCTCTAATGCATTTTTGATAGTCTTGTCGTCTCCCCAGAGAATAATGATGATAATGTTACACGTGTCACTTGCTGGGGAAATTGTAGCCCGGGCATTCAATCATTTCAGACTACAGCCTAACGCCACAGCCGCAGCCTCGTTCGCCGCCTGTAGATATTGGATCGGACTCGAAATATTCCTCAGATGTTGCCAATGACTTATGCCTTTCACTCGCCAGAAAACCATTATTATTCTTCTTCCCTCTATACTTATTTTTTTTTTTTTCGTTCGGTTTCGCAGCGACCGAATTCGTAATAAACTGTTCGGCGATTCTTCTCCTAACCTAGTTACTCGAGCTGGAAAGGAAGCGAAATGCGATATTAATTAGCTGGTTTTTAATTAAGCTTTATTTGATCTCTCGGCGGAAGTTGAAGCGAAATTTTAAATTGTCTTTTGAGTTCGCGTAAAAGAATTGAAGATACGATGCGTAACTAGATGAATTTTAGTAAATGGAAGCAATATCCTTAGTGGTTTTAATTTTGTTTTTCAAAGATTTTTGAGAGGAGTGCTGCTAATAAAATGTATTAATTTGTAAAGCCAAAGATAACAATGTTAAGTAGATAATTTCAACAGAAATGGAGCTATGGTATGTATTCAATATACAGATTACAAGTAGCTGCTATGGTCACACCTGCTTTGATTGGATGGTTTTATGGCTATCATCCTTCCGAATTTCACATTGCCAATATCCACTATTTAAACCTAATGCGCTGAAATAATTATTTCCCGAAAAGATATTTGATTGCAGCAGGACCTGTAGTAGCCTACTTTTAAGCAACACTTGAAGAATTTGGTTCGTGATGCATGGGAGGGGGCCAGTGAGTCTAGTAACCTCCTGGTGAGGATCCTTTCAATACACGTGAAACAAAAAATAAAAATAAAAAGGAAGTCTCAACTAATACCCATCTGAGAAATTGTGCAGAAGCATGGAGGAAGAGTCTGAATAAAGACTGAAGATTTCAGGAAAAGTGCTGTACATTGCGACCAAGAGGTAGGTTAATGGCAATAAATTAACGAAAATCGCCAGAAAGTCTAAACGGTTTTCTAGCTAAAATTGTTGGAGAGGTAATAACTCACTATTGTATGGACAGATAACACCTTGCTTTGGTATGTCTTTTTGCTTTTTGATAATTTGCCTTACCTTGCTGTAGATTTTACAGCTAAATTATTTCCGGTTTCAACAGAATATCGGGGTACATTTTCTTAGTTTACACAAGTTTTAACCATCTAATTTTTCACATTATTAATATTACTCTTACCAGAAAGAAGAACTCACATCACTAACAAGGCAACATTTCTAATCCGAAAATTTATTAATTATTGAAACTTTGGGGAAATGTAGTGTACGTGGTGTTGTCATAACATCATACTTCTTAGGTGGGATACAAAAGACAAAAAAAATGTTGGACTAAGTATATCGGCCTCAAAGGAGACCATGTCGAAAAACAAAATTAATTTACACGCATAAAAAAGTCTTTTTCCCAATGCCAGATATTCGCAAGAAGCAAGAATTTTAAACGTAACAGTATACCTGAATGTCCTGCGATCCAATTTCTAAACTAATTCGAATACAACTATTTGTTATTTAATCCCTCTCTCAGGCTCTATTTTACATAATAGACGCATTAAGCATATTACCCTATGTTTTAACGTTAATTCCGAAGCAGTAACCATACACTGAACTGCAGACAGAATTATTAAATGTCGAGGAATAGCTATCATCCCCGATGATAAACCTAATACGCCGCGGAACGGGTGAAGTACGAAATTAATTTTCCGCGTCATAGTTATTCCCATGCTGGCTACGCCAAGCAGAATTATGTTTCCGAGGCGAAGAAGACAACTAGTAAACGTTGGGGATTAAGAGAAATTAACCACAGCGTGATGATTACAAGTTAAATACACTAGTTGCAATTAAAGATGGATCGTCCTTAAATTTGGAGCATTTCGTTAACATTTTGTAAATGTATAACTTAAACGATTGTCCACCATATTGCGTGGCCCTAGTTTGCTTTTAATTAGGGCCAGTGTATATGCAGCTAATAGCTTGCTTTTTTTTTGCTTTTTTTTGAAAAGCTTGCTTTTTTTTTGCTTTTTTGCTTGAAACCTCTGCGCTTGACGCTATTAAATACTCCTAAACCCCGCACCCAACACTAATAATGTTGAGAGAATCAGGAAGATTCTTCATCATGTTGGTCGTCATCTCGATCAATTATCTCAGAAGCTAAGGTAAATCGGTGGACATAAATTAGATAAATAAAGAGGGACAAACAAAAATGTGATAATGTCCATTTAGAAAGGAATAAATTTGTACCGCTTGTAGCAGAACTGGGTGCTTGGGCATAATATTGTATCGTGGAGAACTTGTCTTATATTATACTTAATAGCGAGGACTACCGATACTTTTTGCTGTAAACAGTACTACCGATAATCGGACCAATTATCGAAACTGTCGAATCGAAAGCTATCGATATGGATTTTCGCCAATAAAAATAAATATTTTTTTTAGACAGCTTGTACGAGCTTTTTCTTATAAAAGGGAGGATTGTGTAACAAAAGCTTTACGCTAGACCATCCAAGATAATTCTTTTTTAATGAGAGCGAAAGAATTGGTAGTGTTTAATCAAATAAAATAAAAATAAAATTAGTAACTTCTACAAATTGACTTCTTTCCAGCGTTTCTATATAACTACCACGTTTATTACACAATTATTCTTCCAATAATATTTTTATAATTAAATTGAATTCATTTTAACGGCTTCTTTTTATATTTTAAACAGAATAAAACCAACAGTCCGTAATATTTACAATTTCAAACCAACCGCAATCGTTTCTTTTTTATTCTCTAATTTCCCATGACAATTTTAAATAAATTGACGAAACGGGGTGCCGGCGAGTTTAATTTCGCGAAATCAAGGGTATAAGTGTGGTCAATTTCCCAGCGAAACGTATCGAACTCGCTTAAATTGGTTGTTTAGCAGGAAATCCCAACGGAACGTCTCCTGCTTCCTGTGAAGGGCGGATGTTGCGAAATGTATGGTTATCGGTCTTTTTTCCGGTTAATTTCGGACAAAAGTGCGATGGTAGCTTAATTAAATTCAATTAAGTAATTAAGAGCAATTATTTATTTATTTATTTGAATCTTGGGAATAGATAAAGGAAAGAAATCAGATTCAATTCAGTAATTCTTCGTTAAAATGCTAATAATTAGAGCGCTTATATTAGAAATTCTCGAATTAAAGTCGTATTTTAAGGATTTAATACGAATGGTATTGCTCTCAATGCGGAGCCCTTAAGAACCCAAAACGTCTAATTTTCTATGCCGCTGTATTGGGATATGTATAAGGAAGTCATTGCAAAAGTATCTAATTAACGGTTTTATTTATAACTAACAGCTGAGGCCACGTCAACTCCTCCTCCTACCATGAAATCTTCTCGATGACCACGATATAGTTACAGTCAGAAGCAGATCGAATTACCACAGGATCGCAGGGACATTCAATAATTGAGTTTGTTTCCATACGAGGGTAGTTCGATAATTTTTTGGCCTCGGCAAGAGAAGGCCCTATTTTTCGTAAAAGTAACCTTTGGAAAGAATCCTATCAAGTTTTCAAACAGATACGTCAGCTAGCTTGTAATTGGCAGCTATTTAAAGAGAACAACTCATGTGATTTGACAACCATCCAAAAAGTCGAATATAGAGCAGTGATTAAATATTTGTTTTTGAAAAAGAAAACGAATGATGAGATAAAAATGAAAATCAACGAAGTTTATGCACCTTCATCATCAGCCATAAAGTATTGGACCGAAATCAGAAATTTACGATGTGGTAGTGAATGGTCGAAGATTCAAAGTGCGTGAGATTGGACGCCAAAGAAGGCCAAAACCACTTTATTGGCCAACAGGATCATGGTCACAGTGTTTTGGGGTGTACGCGGCATAATCCACATTGCTCTGAAAGGAAAACGTCTGCATTTGGCGAAGAAAAGGATTTTTTTTTCATTAAGGCAATGCGCGCATGTAATTTGTGTGATCGCCAGATTTGGCCTCCGGCGATTATCTCCTATTTCCGGATATGAAAAAATAACTCAGCGGAAAAACAGTTCAAAAGATAGAAAAACTTTGGGCTAGCGATAAGTCGATCGATTTCAAAGGAATTTATCGAACTTCCCTCGCATTTTGATAACGCGAGTATCATTAATTTACCATTTTTTTTTCCGGTTGCCTCTCTACGTAAATATTGAGCATGTTTGCGATTCTCCAATTTGCACTCATTCTACATTCGATTAAAGTTGCCAGAAATAATTGGAAATTCATCTCCATTTGATGATAGATTTTTCATTTCGACGAGATCCGTCGAAAACCTCATATTAACGAAGAGCGCAAATGCGTAGGTGTGATACGCATTTGTACCTTTGTAGAGGTAAAACTATGTAAATACCGAATCGAACAATTGGGCGTGCCATCAATAATTTCGGACAGTATTTAGCGTGCCGTACACCGCATACCACCGCCGGTATTCCAATTAACAATAATAGTAAATGGTAGACCATTAGTGCTGTGGTAACAAGCACGAATAAACGGAGAACTTTCATTGTCTCTATTTTGTACATTCATATTTTGCGATAAAATTGTTGCGTTAGAATTCAATGCATCTCAACTATTAAAATGTTGTTGTTGGCGTGACTTGAACTTCAGGGAAGTTTCAGGCGGAGTATGATTTTATTGGGCCATGAGTTTTCAGTTTCAGTGAAACTATACTCGCTCTGCAGTTGCGTACGTTTGGCAGAGTATCTGGTGTAAATGTGGCTATCTATTTTACTCCTGATAATTAAAAAAACAGAGTATAATTAATCAAGACCACGATGATAAACTACCTACGCCTTGTTTCTTTTTGCATCCAATAAACAAGCTTCTTACGGTAAACGAAGCATGTTTCACGGAAGGTTGCATATGAAACGACCGACGTTCGAGGAAATTCCAAAAAATATACGACGTACAGTCTGCAGCTGTAGCTCCGAGCACGAGCGTTCATTCACAGCGTATATCATCTCAATATTAGACGTCGTATTTCGTAACGTGAGCGGGGAAAAATGTGACATTGTCGCTATTCCGTGCATACTTACTTACTTAGCTGGAGTCTCTTCTTTTGCACAACAAAACATATGCATATACGTGTACGTTCTCCCTACAAAAGGTATTTATACCTTTATGCATGCATGTATGTGCATATATGTAGCCATCGAGTATGTTTACGTTAAAGTGGAGTAATTTTTAACAAGAGTAAACGCTGTCGCTCGGCAGATTTACGTACGTTGGTTCACATCGTTATGTACTGATGGAGTAGCGTGCATGAATAGATTCAGGTAACGTACATAACAAGGTGTATGAAACGAATTGTGCAATTACCTTAACGACATTATTTGTTGTCGCATATACGTGGAAAAGATTTCAAAGCAAGCCGCTTCTTTCGCAGATAGTCGCAGGGGACTTTTCTGGGAGGAATTTCAACAATTTCTTACTATACTGTCGTATTGCAATTTAATGTATATGTTAAGGTAATGGATCTGCGAGTAGTACACGCTTACTGGATCGTTGATCTTACTTATACAAGGGAAATTTTGTAATCTGAGGTATTACAGATGTTTCACAAACTTTACAAAGGTACATTTTTGAAGCCAAATTTGCAAGTTATTAGATAATTTTGAAAAGAAGATACTATTATTCGGAGGTGGCCATGAACTTTGTAACATTTTATGACGAGTTTTCTATATTTATCTTTATTTAGTTATTTCTAAGATGTTACGATTTTTGTGGAAATTGATTAATTTTCACTGACCTTAATTGCCAAAGGTCTCGCATTTTAAATCTAACTAAATACTAACAATCGTTTTATCAAAACGTACTAAACACCAAAGCGTTGCAATCAAATGTTAGCAATATTAAAGGATCGAGATTAGAGCCTTGTGGAACACCAAAAGCAAAAACGCGGCATATAGCGGACGTCAAACCGCTATAAAGTACGAAAAATTGTCGCTGGTAAAGGTAAGATTGAAACAGCCTAACATTGCAATCGCTAAATCGATCAGATGCGTACTGAAGGAAGGTGCACAAGTTCGTTTCCATCAACAGGAACTGATGTGAGAATATTCCGACTTATATAGAGTGGATGCAAAAACTTTAGCGTTTATGTTTGATGATATCGAGATTGGTCAATAATTAGATACGTCACCTATTTCACCGATCTTCAATATCGGACAGATTCTGGTAAGTTGCCATTTTTCAGGGAAGATAGAGGTTCTTAGAATAAAGTACTTAACAGGGGCTTAAAAAATATCGGCGAATAATCTTTAAGTGTAAAGCTGGGCAGTTGATCGGATCCTGACGCAAAGGTATTTTTAAGTGACTTGATGGCAGAGAGGATATCGGGCTCGGAGAATGTGTTAACGTGTTCAACGGAAAAGCTACATTTTGTAACAAGCTGAATGCTGATCAACTTCACGAAAGTATGAAATATGGGTTGTGCTTATGCATTTTACCCGGAATTCTCGTACAAAAGTCCAGAAGTATTTAGCACCAGTATTGATAGAATGTTCAACGCTAGTTAGCGACGGTACGCGTTATTTATTTGATATTTGACCAATTTACGCAAATTTTTAATATTATCTAAATTAGTGAGCGAGTGGAACTTTTTGTAATTTTTACGATATTTTTGTTTATTTAATGTTTTTAATTATATCTACATTATACCAATTAGGAGAGGTACATCGGGACCACAACGAAATTCTTCGTAAAAAGTCATCCAAGGAAACCTTCGAGAGAAACTAAATACTAACAATCGTTTTATCAAAACGTAGTAAACTTTCTACATGTGTAGAACTTAATTTTAAAACAGCTTGAAAACAGATGAGAAACAGTTTAAACAGGTCCAGAAATAGCTGAGCCGTTTAAGGCTGTTTCCGAAGCTGTTTCTGGGCTCTTTAAACCTGTTTCTTTTCATTCTTTAAAGCTGTTTCTGGCCTGTTTCCGAGTTCTCCCAGACCTGCTTCTGGCTGTCATCTTGCGAACAAACATACCCTGGAGTACCACTGATTGGGCACGGCAACAGTCATTTTGCGTCCGGCCTTCTCGGTACCATCATCTTGTTGACGTCCCCTTGTGGCTGCCATCTTGCTAACATCATCTTACGTCCACCATCTTGTGTCCGTCATCTTGCAAACACGCTACGATGTACTGCTTAGCGTTGTCATTACCGATGGCTTCTCGCTATATCTACGTATGCACAATCATCTAATTTATTTTTTCCACTATTTAAGTGATTTTTTATTCGAAAATTTTCTTATGTGAGGTATTAACATTTTGACGGTATCATTTAGACGATTGAACCAATCAAAATATCAAAATAATAAAAAATCTAGACTATGCCAATACAATGGATTAGTTAGCGGCCACGAGGGTTCTCCGCCGTAGAGAGGATGCTGGTTAATGGGCCTAAGTGCTGCGTTCCATCCTTTCATTGTCATCGAATGTGTCGCATTCAGAATTTGGTCCTCCAGAAACAGATAATTTCTGGAGAAAATCCCTGTTTGGGAATAATTATTTAAGTTGTAAGTGTTCTCGTCTTAAAGCAAGAATGCTGCAAATGCATTTTTGCTTTTCTTAGAGAATTTAATTTTTTTGCTTTATAATGCTTAGTTTATACTTATTTGTGAGCGCTCTGTAATCGATATTTTTTTAATAATGACGCAGGTTACTAATATCCACGTTTCGCCATAATGCGGCTCATCAGTGCACCTTTGTGGAATGGAGATCTAACCTAACAAAGATACTTATTGAAAAATCCCAAACACCCGCGTGATTTATAATATCTTGTAAGAATGTCACGTTGCATTGCAATCAGAAGAAAAAGCTCATTCCATATTTATTCATCAGGTTTGTAACTTTCAATATATCCACCAAAGTTATGGATACTTTATATTAAACAATTTCCATTTCTTAACGTAGAGATTGTTTAGTGGGAACTATTTAATATACAAAAAAACATAAATGCTATCCGTTTCCAAATATTTAAATTCCATCAAAGAACTTCCGATTTTTTTCCTACTTATTTCATCATCTAAGTAGATCCGGCATGATAAGAATTCCGTATAGAGTTACTTAACCTATAGTTGTTCGAAACTTTTCCGCTAAGTTGGGCAGGTTTTCTCGCAATCGGATTTGCTGAGGTTGGCCGGTTTCATTTACCGAAAATACCGCTGCCAACTCTAGCAAGCAATCACTTTACGGCCGGAAAAACAAGAGGAGTTTAAGAAAAACTCGCCACTGCTAAAATAAAACGGATTTCAACCGCCGGAACAACGAAATTAGAATCCTCTTTAAATAAGTTTGTTTATATTCGTCAGATCTAATTTAAATATTCCCGGATAAAACGAGATTTCAGAGTAACTTTTTGTACGGGAAAAATATAACAAGTTGAATAATAAAATAAAATGAAAACAAACACGGATCAAGCGTTATTCTTGTTTGTTGAAAATATGAAAAATAAGCGTGTAGACAATGTGGTTCTCGAAAGGTACGTACATTCTAGGAAAATTATTACACGTGTTGTTATGTTTTCATTATTTTCACGACTGGTTCACATTTTAAAAAAGAGAAGGTAACGATCAAGGTTAACATTGAATTCGAGAGGGAATTCTTTAGGAAGACAGATGGTTACCATGTTACTTACAGGCCCATGATTTTGTGATAGGATTCGTTATTAGAAAATTGAGAAAAAAATGCACAATTAAAAACGTTATTTTTTTCGTGAATATTTAGGTTTGTTAGTCCAACGGCGATAGCCAGTTACGGCACAATCTAGTAACTACTTAACAAAACGAAATGAATGTAAAAATATTCACCAAACGGTGCTAAACGACCGTGGAATTAAAGATAAAAGGGCAGCAGAGGCTGTGGGAAGGTATTTGTCGTATATTGACTGAATATTTGGGCATGAGGCAAGTTACCGCGGATTGGGTGCCGCGGTTGATTGCTTAAGACCAAAGACGTATTCGAATGAACATTTCCAAAGCGCTGGTGAAGTTTCAACAAAATAAGTCGGATGTTTGACGTCGATTAATAACTGTGGATGAAACTTGGACACATCAGTATATTCCTGAAACAAAACCACAGTCGAAACGGCCGGAAAAAGGTGAAGATTGCTTTATGAGCCGGGAATGTGTTGGCGCATCTTGGCTTAAGAAGCCAACTGCATTTGAGAAAAAAGTTTTGTTCCGCTAGGGCAATGCATCACTTCACCGTCATGAATTCGAGTTCGAATTGATCTGTCCTATTTAGCAAATTTGGGCTCTAGAGATTTTTTTTCTATTTTCTATTTCTATTTCTATTTGAAAAATAAAACTGAATTTAAGAAAAAAATACTTTTTTCTATGCTGGGCTGGTAACCTTTCAGATTCCTCCCGAACATCAAGCGTAAGAATAAGTAACTAGGAGCTTCGGGGAACGTATTTTTAGGCTAGCCATCTTCTAGCAATTCACAGTTCAATTTTAGAAATACGGCATTAAAAAAAAATAAATAATAAAGGATAAAAGTCTGAGCCCTGTGGTACCTCAGAGGATACAGGAAGATACTCAGATGAAACTCAATTATAAAATACGCTACTAGATTTGTTCTTAAACTCAAATGCTCTTGACAAATCTCTATAAGTAGCATCATCTCGTGAATAATTTGAGCAAACTGTTACCATATTTTGCGGTTCAACAAAACTATGTTAAAAAAACATTGCCATTTAAAGCTGATTTTTCTTTGGCTTCGGTTTTAGCCTTATTAGCTTCATAGTTTGGCCACTCTAGCTTCGCCGATATAATTGAACCTAGCAAAATTAATTTTTTATTTACACGTTAACGAGAACCAGACATTCCCATGGAACTAACAAAAACAAAGTATTTAACAAAATCTATTTCGTTGAATCAACATCAACATCGGACCTTCCGCTATTCCACGGATAATCGAGAGATTTGCCGAATTTAAATCTCATTGGGTTGTATGGGCGTTAGCGGTTTAGAATTTTTTTTTTAAACACGCAACTTCTTCGGTTGCGACGGACTGCGGTCTCTTTAGCATCTCGGGATTAGCGGATAAGCGCGGCATCGGGACTTCCCATTATCATATTTCCTATTATGCCGTCGTGCTTTGGCGCTGATGCAGAAGCTCGCTGCGTCATCCGCCGCCTTTGATATTATTTTAGCGATAATTATATTCTGCACAAATCCTGGAATAAAATCCGCGAGACACGACGACAACAACGAACCGAGCCGGCTAGATTAAAGATACGTTTAAAATTCCTTCTTCACTACGTCGTTGCTCGGGTTTACGGTTGGAGCTTGCGGAAGCGTTAAAAACTGCTGACGAATCCGCGGAATTACTAACGGAATTTAAGCTCCCTTATACTTTACATGCATAAACTTAATACGGGAAAATAAAATTTAAATTAATTTAGAATTTACCGTCGCCGAGACGGTGGCATATCGTATTAACTATTGAAGACTCGCATTAAGAATATAAGAAGGAAGGGTCATCAAATAGTGTACTTCTATTTATAAGTGGAAATTTTTGGTAAATTTCTCAACTCTCAACTCTACACAGATATATTCGAGTTCGCCTGTAGTTTAATGCAAATCCCGCAGAAAAACTACAGGCCGATACAATTTAACATTGTCGGCAAACACCAAAGCGTTGCAATCAAATGTTAGCAAAATTAAAGGAGCGAGATTAGAGCCTCGTGGAACACCAAAAGTAAAAACGCGGCATATAGCGGACGTGAAACCGTTATAAAGTACGAAAAATTGTCGCTGGTAAAGGTAAGATTGAAACAGCCTAACATTGGAATCGCTAAATCGATCAGATGTTAACTGAAGGAAGGTGCACAAGTTCGTTTCCATCAACAGGAACTAATATGAGAATCTTCCGACTTATATAGAGTGGATGCAAAAATTTTAGCGTTTATGTTTGATGATATCGAGATTGGTCAATAATTAGATACGTCACATATATCACCGTTCTTCAATATCGGACAGACTCTGGTAAGTTGCCACTTTTCAGGGAAGATAGAGGTTCTTAAAATAAGGTACTTAACAGCGGCTTAAAAAATATTGGCGAGCAATCTTTAAGTATAAAGCTGGGCAGTTGATCGGATCCTGACGCAATAGTATTTTTAAGTGACTTGATGGCAGAGAGGATATCCGGCTCGGACAATGTGTTAACGAGTTCAACTGAAAAGCTACATTTTGTAACAAGCTCAACGCTGATCAACTTCACGAGAGTACGAAATATGGGTTGTGCTTATGCATTTTACCCGGAATTCTCGTACTAAGGTCCAGAAGTATTTAGCACGAGTGTTGATAGAATGTTCAACGCGAATTAGCGACGGTAAGCGTTATTTATTTGATATTTGACCAATTTGCGCAAATTTTTAATATTATCTAAGATTAGTGAGCGAGTGGAACTTTTTGTAATTTTTACGATATTTTTGTTTATTTAATGTTTTTAATTATATCTGCATTATACCAATTCGGAAAGGTACATCGGGACCACAACGAAATTCTTCGTAAAAAGTCATCTAAGGAAACCTTCAAGCGAAATTTCTATCTCTTCATAACATTGCTGTTTTTAAGGCTCATTGATAACAAACTATTCGATCAACTTTTGTGCTGCCAGTGCTTCAACAACAATAATTAAAATTTGTTATACATGAAGGGATATCTCATAAAAGATGGGTTTGCTTTTTGCTTGTAACTAAGACTTTTATATCAAGTTGAGGGTGTTTTTTCTTGCAGTGTGGTGACGGTCTAGCTAGTTCATTTGCCTTACCCTACCATTAAAATCTCCTCCAATTATCTATTCGCTGTCTATTTTTGGACGTAGACTTAACAATATATTCCTTATTTTATTATTTTCCTTTGAAATCAAAGATTATTCTGTTAATCGAAAACCCCTTAAACGAGCGGAAAAAGGCGAAACATAAAAAACAAGCTCACGTAAGCAAGGGAAAAAAACAGAGAAAGGTATTAGAAATTGTTTACCAACTGGCTGCAAATAATAAGATACGGAGAAGACAGTTGTTCTACAATACGAAACGTGATCCGGTAAGTTATTTCAGCGCAGAGCGTGCCCGTCCCAAAGCCAATGGCAATCACCTTACATTGAAAGCGTACCCACCAACCCATAAATAAGATCGCTGCTCCTCTTTTATGATTAAGCATCCGGGATTGTTTTGAACGCAGTAAAAACTATATTTCGATCTTACGTGAGCGTCCTTTATTGACGAGCAAGATTCACGGGTTCGCCATTTTACGGTCGCCTTGGGTATAAATCTCTTCTTTTCCGTGTAAGACGTGAGGCTTGTTTCTTTTTCTTCTCAGCGTTTGGAAAGCATAAAGACAGTCATCGTGTTCAATAACAATACGGATTTATGATGCAGATTACGTTCAGATGTCTATGTTCGCAAGAAATTTTAATAATGCCTAACCTATACAGAGTGTCTTTAAGATGGTGTGCTGGATTATGCAGTCGTATTCCTCGTATTAAAATAAACGAAAAATTTCCTATAAAGCATGATCTTGCAGTACTTAGTTAAGGGACTTTACAGAAAAATAAAATGCAACTATAGATGATTATTTAATAGATTTTTTTACAAAATTATCAAAGACAATTTAAGGTTCTAGTGTAGCATTTTCATATTCTTCTGTGTTTATTTTGAAGAAGATGTACGTCGATCTTCTAATGTTCATGTTTCTAATGTTAATGTAGAATTTTTTCAATACACTTTGTATATGTTGATAGTTGAGTTTTTCTAACAAACGAAATTTTGTGCTGCCCTAAAGCAACGTTGAAAATTATGCTAAATATATCGAGTAGATTAGATCTGAGACGATTACATAAATGCTGGATGCGGCGACGATTTTGTAACTTTCCAGTGAATAGTTACGCTAATCATTGAACGGTAACAAAGGTCAATTACATTACCGATAGAGCTGCCGATGTTGGGTGCTACTGCAGCAGCAACACCAGTATTAAATTGTAAACTATCCACTTATCTCGTAATGGTGGAATTTGAGGTCGCATTGTTGGCTAACGTTATTGTATTCTCTTTATTCTGCGCAACAGACTGGCCTTCTGTCCATATCCGTACTTCGAGAATTAAATTTTGCGGTCGGAAAATGAGGAAATGTAAAGTCTCGTTGTTTCGTTATTTCGAATGCTGTAGATAACATGTGCTTTACGTTTAATATTTGAAGTAATCAAGTAATCAAGTAATGAAAGTAATACCAGCGAATTAAAACAATTTAGATGAAAAAAAATATTTTTATGTGTGTGAAATCATTTTTTTTTTAATCATTTGATTGCCTTTAACTGATCTTAAAGAAGAATTTATAATAGATAAACAGCACAATTTCCCTAAAATAAGAAGTAACCATGTCACAAATTGTATCCCCAATTTAACTTTTATTATTCGATCCCAACGTGACTTGATATTGAATTGAAAGGTCAGATAATTTTATTTCTCAAACTGCACGCGCACCAAATCCGCTCAACTTCCAACCTTTCCACGGCGATAAAAGTCCAAGGGGCATGTTTGCGAAGAATTAAATCAGTACCGGTGTACTGGATCGACATCGCTCGAAACTATTGAAATTCCTCCTCGAGAAATACTACGTTGGATAATGTGTTGAGGAACTAATATTGTACTACTCTAATATTTACTATTTATTTGCTAACTACTTGTTTTTTTTTTTAAGTCAATGAAATTTAAGTTAATTAAATCAAATTATGTTTTTAATTTTGAAAGAAAATATTTTTTTAATTTTTTTTTTAAATCAAACAAACAAAAACGTTTTTCCTCTTCCGAGCTCAATCCGTGGGTACATTGTACGGGTAAATACATTCCCCACAAAAATTATTGCGCCACCCTGGAAAATCGGTGTTTTTCCAAAACATTTATTGGTTCAGATTTCGTGTATATGTATAATAATGCATGGCCCTATATAGCCTGAATAGTTCAAGAATATCTTTGTGAGACTCTCCAACAGTTAGAAGCAGTTAACATACGACAAGAATATATCATAAATCTTTACGAAAGCAAGCCGCGTAGAATGCCGGTTCATTCCGGAGGAACTAACAAAAAAAGCGGTTCATTTGGTCAAGATTTTTTTTTCTAGCGTGCATTAGTGGTCATCGCTACAATTGTCTGTTAGCTTAAGTATTATATGAAATTATCCTTGCAATTGCAAATGTATATTGATAAGAATTGCCTAAGATAGTGGACCATATTCTAAGTACAAGCATCCTCTAAAAGTTCCGGAGATATCTGGTGAAATTCAGCAAGCAAAACTTAATTCAACAAGACGAGTATTAGCGTGTAATATGCTCGTATGCAGTTTCGGTACTCGTATTAGCATTTAGATCGTTTTACTCTACTTACAAGATTGCGAATCCACTTATGTTTGACTTTGCAACTCGGCGAAGGAAGAAGGACCGGAAATTGAAATGTCCCGAATAATCATCCTGTCGAATCTTGAAATGAAATCGAAATACATCGCGCACGGAGAGATGCTGGCCCGTCTGATTTCAATTTATAGATTGAATAAATCCGTTTTACGTTTT
Organism: Oryctes borbonicus; assembly: GCA_902654985.2. Lineage (NCBI taxonomy): Eukaryota > Metazoa > Arthropoda > Insecta > Coleoptera > Scarabaeidae > Oryctes > Oryctes borbonicus. The sequence continues at coordinate 10,530,953 of LR736862.1, forward strand.
AATAAATTTTATGAGTCGCCCCTCCCATTTACGCGGGTTTCTGCATGTTACCGCTCACAATTTCTATCTTTATTGCTTTGAATTTGAATGGCTCGGTCGTTAACCTTAAATTTGTCGTTTACGCAAAAATATATGATGTAGGAAAGCATCAAGATTAAAATCGAAATTTCTCACAAAAAAAAAATATTTATATTTCATACACGTGTCTTAGTTTTTAGTTAACATTGGCTTTGAAAAAGGAGAAAACAGAGAAGTATGTTTATGCGAATAAAATGTTAAACTTTGCCCAAAGCTTTTTAGTGGTCTTAATACGTGTTATGCTAGGATTAGCCTTAGCAACAAATCCTTTTAGTAATAAAAGAAAACGAATACATTTTAGAAATCCCGCGAAAGAGGAATATAAACCCTAACATAAGCCCTTTCCATCATTGGAACCACCAAAAACGCCAACTACAAAAGCACGAATGGATCCATCATAAAAGTCTCCCTCCGCCGAAAGCTCACCGTACGTATTTCTATTAAACCTTTTGTCCCGCGTACGAAATGCCGATATCTAATCAAGGTTTATGTTAAACAGCGAATGCCTAATCGAGAAAATCGCCATAAAACCTTTACGAGACCTTCGTTTAAGTACCTGAAATCTGGGCTAAATTACTCGTGTCTTTACCGCGTTTAAATTGCCGGATTTAACAATTTCCCGGACCTTTGCATAGCCAATTCCGAGGTCTAATCATAATTTTATGGGCGAATATGTTTTTTATGGCCCTAAAATATCACTTTTATCGGTTATAAAGGAGGTCGTCAGGTGAAGAAGAGAATGTTACTTTTCAATTTCTTAAGGCGGGGAAATGAAGTGTTCAGATTTTCTATTTTATGAACTATAAATTGTAATTTGTTTAGTAAACGCTGTAATGAGTTAATTTTCGCAATCTTTGTAATAAAAAAAATTATCTTGAACCTCGCCATACATCCGTCTGTATTATGTGTTAATGATCAAAATAGAAGAAATGTGTTTGGGAGGTTCTACTTATTTTTGAAATTAATTTTTCCTTTGAAATTGAGGAAAACTACTTTGCTTCATAGACGACGATATCCTTTGAGTTGTACTTAACGAAATTTCTACCGAGGTCAAGAACATACAACAGTCGACTGATCATAATTTGTAAGTATGCGCGGTTGTCCGAGGAAACCGAGAAATGGGGAGCGCGTTCCTAACGCAAACGGTAACGTTATTCGGAATAGCGGTTCTGAATGGCTATTTTCCAATCAAACACGTTGAAAAAATGATTTGGCCAGTAGTCAAAACTGAAGTTAATCCTTAGTTTTTTTTATTTAGTTTTGCCATTGCAGAATTTACATTTAGTCCTTTCTCTTCTTCGTTTTTCTTTTCTGTTGTTTCTACTGGGTTGAGTTGTAGTTATTTATGCTGCCACCAAACATTGCGTAAATGTTACGTATTATTTTTGTATACCATAGATGTTGATTATGTCCGAAATAAATAAATATTAAATCAAATTAAATACAGTGAGTCCTCGGATGGACCTTACTATACTTGTAAACTTCCTTATTTCCCATTTGAGGATGAGCAACCATTTTTTTATAAAAGGTTTTGCTTCATCTAGCAAGTCCTTAGTAGCTAGAAAACGAGACGACGTGAAATTTGTTTAAGGGTAAAGTTCCTTTTAATTGAAGGGAAAGTAAAAGGGAACGAAACGTTTGAAATTGCAGAGTGCAATGTATGATATCGTATGATATCTCTATGGAGTCGAACAACTTTCTGTAAATTGTGCCCGAGAGTAAGTAAGAAAGTTTCATAGAACAAGTACAGTAACAAGGGTAAAGAAGAAAAAGCACATTCATGACGAAACATTTACCTAATATAAATTTTAGTGGGAAAACCTCTGATGAAACGGGCAAGAAAGACACGAATTAACTTATCTCCCTAACAAATAACCTTCCTTTTTTTAAAATTCGATATTGTACGAATAAGATCCTTTAATATCTCCACACACAACATTCGCACCTTGCTGAATGAAAATGTTATCATCGTGCATAGGTGAATGGGCACTTTGAATGCGTCAGCCCGATAATGGACTATTTAGCGGTCACCGCACGATAGGAACCCGTCGCTCTCTTCGTGAAAACAGGAGAGCTACACCGCACACACAGACACAGGTAATATATCAACGGGAGGACGCTGTGTCGTTTGACCCGTGAAAGGATGCGCGCATCAAGTACAAAATGGCAGGTCACTATATCATGATTCTTCGCGCCGCGTACTCGACAAGCGTGTTGACGGTTGGCAGCACCGTCTGCATATCGACGTATTCTACTCGCTACCTGTTTTATTAAGATAAATGAGGGCGAATTCTGTTGTATACAGATGTGATGTTCCCATCGTTACGATCGTCTACGTAATTATGAGAAATAGAATGGCATCGATGCCGAGGAATTCTTCTTCGAATATAATAATGATTTTTATAGATCAAAATTAATATAAAAGGGGCAATTTTCGAGCACCTTCGGTTTGAATATTTATTTAGTTTAATATGCGATGTCTCCGCAATAACTTTTGTCTTTATCAAGGTATAAACAATTATTGGTGTTAAGTTAAACGTTTCAATTTCAGGTTTTCTAATTTAATATTATGCCCGGTTCCGTTTATATGTTGTGCGGCGCTTGGCGATTCTATTCTACCGTAGCTATAATTCCTAATGTGCTCATTGAATCTGGTACCTATCGCTGTATTCATTTGACCAATATAGGCTCTTTCTTTCTCGAGCGCTGGGTTAGAACAGGGATGTTGGAATTAATAAGATTAATAAAACGACCAATCTTTGAGCAGTTTGGATCTGAGCATTTATTTAGTTCAACATGTAATGTTTTGGCAATAACATTTGTTTTTATCAAGTTAGAAACAATTAATTAATTCAATAATAATTTTTGGTAAAATCAAGTTAAAAAGACCAAAAAAGTCCTAAATACCATTAACTCGTGGTGGGATGGGATGAAGCTCCAGATGATTTCCGACTATATCGTCCTGAACGAAGAGGGCTGAAACCAAACAAAGTACGAACGCATGCTCTTTGCATATGCCTGTTTATACTTTCATGTTTCATGTATGTGTACACATATTATTACTGTCGCTGTGCCAAATAAAACTTAATCCAAGAATTTGATTTATTTTTATGAGTTCTGTAACCTGTTAAAATAAATGCGCCGCACAGTTTTAAGTTGCGTTGTATGGGCGTGCAAAACGTTATTCTTATGCGGGATAGCTGGGAAACTCGAGCCCAAGGGTCTTTTAAGAGAAACCGTTATTGGTGTACATCCTGTTAGATTCAGCAATGAAGGAGGTTAGGAGAAACGAAATTTCGACAAAAATTAAGTTTCCTCGCTGTATATATCTAGTTTATTTCACTTAGGAGAACAAAAACGCCGTCGCATTTGCTCGGTCAAATTGTGGAAAATAGAATCGAATGTTCGCAGTGAGAAAATGGAGAAAACAACAATAATTGTCGGGTGTATTAAGGCAGAGTGCCGGTAAACAATTATTATTAGATTTGCTAAGGTTCCCCGATGCGCTCGCAAGAATAAGACGCCCACTGTTTAGTACAAATCGCTTCTGCCGCAATTCCATTCCATCCCGCGTAAGAACACGACTTTATTACGAATGCATTGGAGTTATATCCGCTTGGGAGCTGCCTTCTACCAGTTCTCCTTCTTCTTACGTCGCTCTCGCTTCGCCTTTACGCTGCTTGTTTTATATCGGATTGGATATTGTGCTATTAAATCAAAATAATTGCCTCGAGATTGCGATTTATCCAGCACCTTTAAATCCACTATTTTGCGGAATAATAAATTCCCTGGCCGCACACAACTTGTCTCTATGAACACTATTAAAATTCAAATTGGATTTCTCCCGGCGTATATAAGAACAGTAAGTACTACCTTACGTACGTACGCGAATACTCATGTGAATACTTTCTGTTTTGATTATCCGCTTTAGCTGTGTGGAATTAATCAGAGGACGCAGAAACTTTCATCGTTTGTGCTTTAAAATTCGCGTTTGATAACATTTATTTACGGAAGTAATTTTGCCAGTTCTGGAACTATAAAATGCAATATTAAATAAATTCAATTATATTAACACAATGTTTCTGTATCAAGTTTTGTTTCAGTCTGATAAAACTGCCGTAGAATCACACAAAATGTTAGAGAAATGTTAGAGTCAAATCACTTCAAAAATATCTGAAAATCAGATGGTTTCCATGAACGTTCCAAGTGACCAACAAGCGGTGTTACGCCAGAACATATCATTGCGAAAGTAGGGTTCCTGGGAATAGGATAGAATGAATTTTATGGGTGCGGTCCGTTGGTGGGAAATGAACGGCGTCTTCTTGCCATCCTGTCGCTTGTGATGACCCTGGCCCGCGGCTCTTCTGATGATGGTAACTAGCTTCACTAATTTTCTGGCCACGAGGGGATGCCAATTATCTCCTCCTCCGCGAAATAAAGAGGATTCTTTTACCCTTTACTCGACTTTTGGGGGATACTATCGTCTTGGCTGCTGGGAAAAGACTTTTTTTAATATCATAACGCTCGGGGTGACATCAATTTATTTTTTTCGCGCCTTTTCGTAAATAGGATGTACTATTCATCCCTCACCGCAACGCGCGCAATACAAAAAGTTAACATATTTCTCACGCACTCGCTTAATTTTTACATATAAAATAAGTCCTCAACATACAGGGGTGAAATAAAAAATTGGTGTCCCATTACAGAATGCAGTTGTAAACTACTGCAAATGAACCATCCACGACATACCTTGAATGTGCCGGAGGTGAACGAAATCCCGATCTTTTTCAAATTTATTTATCACTACAAATCGGAAACTTTTGAGTACCACCTGGTAGTTTGCAATTCTTCTTCTAAGACGGCGTAAAATTTTCAATCCGCCTTATCTTCTTCCTATTCCATACTTTACGGGTTCGAACAACATTCAGGACAAAAATGCGGAGTGAGATTTAAAGTTTTCGGATCTTCCCTCTTGGCCGAAGACCGAACGGTCAACTCCGTTTTTTTTCTTTTACCCTTAAATCCCGTCCGCGCGAAACGAAAGAAACATAAACATGTAACCCGATCCCGAAAGGTGAATTTATTTTATTTAAAGTTCGGTAAAATTCGGAACGAAGCTATCTACACGGTTGCCGTTCGCAAGAATAATACATCGCACGGGAACAATTGGGTTGAATCCGCTTTCGCAGCGGAGAAATCGGTGCACGCCCAGCCCCAATTCGGAATTCAGAACGTAATAATTCGAACGGTAGGGGGTGCGCGTAGGTGGGACTCCCCCCAGCACATAATTCCCCATTGAATTGGATTTATTTCATCGGACGGTCCGTGTCGCGTTAGTACACATTTAAATCTCGATAATACTAATTAAAAGGACATATACTACATCGTTTGCCTGGAGGCTGATAAATAACTGGTGCGTTTTGTCCCGCTATACAAGGGGAATACAAAATCGGAGCCGATGTTAAATTTAAATGGTCTAGTTAGGGCGAAATGGAAGTGCTTGATGCCGGAGACCGAAAGGTGGTTCGCAATGTGGTCTTTGAAATTAATAAGCTCCTTGGGTCTTTTAGTTGGTTTCCAAATCCTCTTCAGCTTTGAGATTGCTTGAGAGCTTTCGTATGAGATGTGTTTGAAGCCAGAATAAGTCTAGTCTATTTTCTATATAAATTTGAAATTTGAAAATCGTTTGGGTTCTATTGAATAATATTAATAAGAAGCGTGTTATGGAGCGATGAAAATTCCTTTCACTTTTAACAAAAACTATAAGAAGAAGGAAAGCGTACAGTAAAACGAATCAAATTATTATTTTTCAAATATACATAAACTTGAAATGGAATTTTCTTCAATGTTGCCTTCTCCTCTTTGTTTTCTTATAATTCCTCTGGTACTAGAGCAACCTTTATATACCAAATTTATTTGGCACTAAATGACCACAACAATAATCCCTAGCTCGGATGATTGCTGTGTTCCAACTAGCCAACGTGCCAAACATCGTACGGGATCTACGATTCTACTTCCTTATCCGAGAAGATGGCATACTCTGATTTTTATCCGCAATTAAAAACTTGTTCGTGTACATTTCTGGCACCTTCGATACGGTCTAGCACTGAAGTCCATAAAATGAGGCGAGTTGGAATAAATTTGTTCCACTGATCGAGTCGTTTGATGCTATCTGAAGTGTCAGAGGGTTCCTTACTGGCCCCACTGGCCCCTATTTCCCTTATACGTATACGATGGTCCTCTTGTTGCCAAGTAGCGCTTTCTATATTCGCAGATGATTACCGCGAGCAGATGCGAGAAACTCACGGTTGAGCGATTCCAACAGGCATTAGACGTAGAGTAACTGTTATTCACAAGTAAGAAGAAAGGGGTTTACTCCGAGAGTAATAGGAGATCGCAAGGGACCGACAAACCAAGCTCTTATTATACAACTAATATCGTCTTATAGAAAGCAATTATAAGATCAACAGGCACGGTTACGCATTTGCGCAAATTGGCGGTTTTACACAGCGATATGCTTAGATTATTAATCGCAGTACTTTGATACGTAAGGCAGGCTTCTAAATAATTTCATTACCTGAACATCTACGAGAGTTGTTGAGAAGAGCCCTGGAGAAAATTCCGATAAATCTCTAAGCCCCAGGGCTGTGACCACCCCCGATTTAAAGGCAAAATATTCCAACACGGGAGTAATTTATTTGAACATCTGAGACTACTAGACACCATCATTAACATCTTCTTTCGCCGTCTCCTTTGGGACCAGCGAGAACAAGAAGAAGGCCGAGAGGAATTTACTACCAAATAGGATGGTTTCAACCTTGGAGCCATTGTTTGTGAAAGGTGTTGGGGTGGAGGAGAAATTAAAAGAAATAATAATAATATCAGTTTATTATCCAACAATTACAACTAATAATCGGACAATAATAAAAATAGGTAAATGCATGTAGTTGGTAAATCCGTTCACCGGTGCATTGTAGTGAGCGGTGAACCATGCAAAATGTTGGCTTTGGAGAATGGTAAGGAAGAGGGAGAGGAAAGGGGAAAAGAACATCGAGCTACATGAAAAGGTAGGAAAAAGACAAGGAGGTAAGGACTATCAAACACAATACAAAAAGTAGAAAATTATAAATTATCTGATAAATGTTCACCGCAACTCTTCCGCATATGGTAATTCTTTCCTTTTTATTTTAAATTACTTTGTTGCATATATTCAAGTTAATTTCGCCAATAACCTCACGAATTAAATTTTTCAAATCATTAATTGTCTGTGGGTTATTTGCGTAGATTTGATTCTTAAGAAAACCCTAAAGAAAAAAGTCTGGTGGTGTTAAATCCTGTACGATCCTGGGGTTCAAACATAATTTAGGGAAATTGCACAGTCAGGATATTTTTCATATAATAAATTCACAGTTCTTCTGGCAGTGTGGCAAGTAGCGCCATCTTGTTGGAAGAGCAGGTTATCGAAGTCCATATCTTCCCATTTTCAAAAAATTACACCGCACCAAACGGTCACACGACGACGATGGTTTCTCTACAATCTCTGGAGGATTTCCGCGTGTATAAAAGTGAGGGTTTTGTTTATTAACGTAAGCATCGATGTAAAAATTGTCAGTTTTGATGGTTCATAAGCTTCAGTTCTTCAGTCATTTAAATCTTGTATGCATTGTCCATTGTCATAATTCGTTGCGAAGACGATTTTGAAATTGCTGTGAACGATGGTGAATTGAAGTCTTTGAACTTTCAGTCACGTTTTCATTCACCCTAGCAATATTTTCAGCTGAGCGAATATTGCTTTCTCGTAATGATCTCCTAATATTAAGAACAGAATCAGCCCACTCAAATTTTGCAACTATACTCCTATTTTTTGTACCGCTAGGTATATGATTTCGAACAAAAACAACACGAAGTCGATGAATAGTGTCCGTAACAGAACGCGTATTTTTCTGCGTCCTTCGAGGGTGAAACGCTGCGTCATTGCGTCTCTTCCCCCATATTTTTTTGGCACATCCGACTGCGAATGTCCCTTCCTTCCACTTAAATTGAAAAATTATTCGAATAAATTCCCTTCCGACATTACGCGATTATTAATTGATATTCGAATGTCATGTTTAACTCGTTTAACGTACGCTCGTAAAAATGTTTGAAAAATTAACGGATTTGCGAAGTTCCTCGAAATGTAATCGGATAAATGAATAACTAACGCGATTTAAACGGTTTGGTCTAATGTACAGCAGCAGCAGAGTGTTTTCACTCACGCTTAATAGAGATTAAAATGTGAATTGTGTTTTTTTTTTTGAGGTTTTATCATCATGCAAAATTTTTATTTGCAATCCATTACCTGTGTGAAGTTATCTTCTTTTTTGAGAAATGAAATGTTGGCGGGTTTTCTAGTTTGTTCTAGGTTTATTGCAAATTGTTCCAAAGTATATTAAAAAAGTCAACAACTTTTTGGCCCATCTCCACCTTTTTTGAAAATAAAAATTCCGATTCTAGTTGTTCTAAATATTGTTCCAGAACTTCAGAGCTGTATCTCTTACAGACTTGAAATTCTGGAATAATGGTTAGAATAACCAGAACAACCTGGAACAACTGTGAGAACTCCAATTTTCTAAAAAAAAAGGGGGGCGTGAAGGGTTCTGAGATCTCAAGGTTTTCATCGGTGGGAGACAACTTTAACAATTTCGATTTAAAAAAAATGGGGTTAACGTCACATTTTTTGTTTCTTTTTTTTACCGTATTTTTTGATATTGAAGAGATACAGCTCTGAAATTCTGGAATAATGTTTAAAACAAATACAACAACCTGACGACTGCCATAATTTGAATTTGCTAAAAGGTAGGGCTGTCCGGAGTTTGTTTTTTGGCCAAATCTCTTGTTCTGTAAAAGATACAACTCTAACATTCTGGAACAATTTTTAGAACAAGCTGAAACAAATCCAAGAAATTCGATTTTGAAAGACAGTAGTGCTATGAGTGAAAGAGTCGTTGTTTTCAATGTTTTTAAGCCAATTTTGACTTTTTTAAGACACTCTGGAACAGTGTGGAAAAAAACTACAATCACCTAGAATATTTCCAAGAAAGCGGGGCTAACTTCACAAATTTCGATACATTTTCTAAATACATAGAACAAACTTAAATTAGGACAAAATCGGCAAAGATCTTCAGGCCATTTGAATATCGACAACAGGAAAGGTCTTAAGTTTGATCCCTGCGCCATACTATAAAGTAACTGTAAGTTAGAAATATTAGAAGACATTAAGCTAAGATTGCAATTAATCCTCATTTATTTTTTATTAATCTATACATCCTCCCTCCTTGCAACTATATTCCCCAAAATAATCATTTCCCTCTTACCTTCCTCATTATTTCGCGATAATTAAATCTCGCCACATGTTCTCAGCATTTAAGAGGTTCCATTATAACTTGTTTGTCGTCAAAATTGTTCCGCCATTTAACTCGAACGTATAGGAAAGAACGAACTTCCACCGCCACCGAAACGCCGTCGGGATTATCAGAATTACAAGCCCGATATAAATATTATAACTTCATTAATGCGAACGGCATTGTGCGTTTCAGAGATTATCATATAAATTAAGTACAAGAGCCAATAACAAAACGAAATTCCAAGGTACATAGCATAATTCTGTTGTAATTAAACGCGCGTATTGCCTAAATTAACCTTCCCGTAGTCCGGGGAGCATTTTAGCGAAATATTGCGTAATCTTAACATCACGTTATTTTACAATTCTAGCGTAGGGTTTAATGTTATTGTGACGCAAATCCTTCCGTTCGTATTGCTTTAGTGTTTCTAATCCGGTAGTAATAAGGACGGTTTACGTAAAATATGTGAAGTAACTTGTATAAATCGTGTTTCTTTGGAGAAGAATTAATAATAATAATAAAATTTGCTGTCTTAAGTTGAAAACGATAAAATCATGAATATAATATCTATATAAAGAAAAGAACAATCATTTAAACAATAACATTATGCAGAATAGACTTACCACTAGGGCTGATGTAGCAACTACTGTTACCGTTGCACCACGCACACGCATATATTTGCGCGAACAGACACTAAATGTAAGGCAGAATCAACAATAAGGCACTCGTATCATCAGCATATTTTGACAACAAACATTAATACAAATAAGAAAGAGAGTAGAGCCAAGTGTAGAGCCCTGCGGGACACCACACATAATGTTTGTAGTCGGAGAAGATGTTGCTTTTTCAAATTCTCAACACAAGTTTGAATCTCTATACGTCATTGAGGGTTAGTAAGACGTAACCTAAATAAGTCGTACGCATAAGCCTCCATAAGCCCAGATATTTGATAACAAAATGTTATCAAGTTCATTGTGTTGAGTGATTTTGACAAATCAAAAAATTTGCCCATTACATGTTTCCCGTGTGTACCTTCCTGTACACGTGATGTAAACGATGATATATGGCGTTGCACTTTGACTTGCTCTGTATGAAATCAAATTAATTGCTAGAAGTTTTATATTTCTTTACAAGATAGTCAACCTACCGTAGATTAATAATTTTCTCAAAGACTTTAGTTATTCCTGTGGAATCAACAACTAGCTTTTATAATATAATAAAATAATAGCAACACAATGAGAAAAGAAATAAATTATCCAGGACAACATGTAACAAGTTAAAAATATTAATACAAAAATTGAAATAAACGATAAGTCACGAATCTGTAATGATGTCTTAAAGCTGGTGGAAAAAATCAGAGGCGAGCTAAACAATTTCTTGGTGGGAACAACTATAAGCTTATAGCCAACTAAATACGCAGGGAATGCAGCTTTAGGAAAAATATGGCTATCAGAAACGAGTTCGGAGCATCCAAAACCAAAGCAATGCTGTTGCTGTTCATTGTACTAATGTATGTACCAGATCTGTTACCGAAAATGACGATGAAGCACACTCAGACGTAACATTATTTGGTGTTGTCTCCCTCGAATCGTAACTGTTAAAATTCGACAATTCTTTAATGATTACAGGCTTTAATTAATTTTACAGCCGATCTATTAGGCAGAAATAAAGATAAAGTCGATCAAACAGGTAATAGGTTGGCGAACAACACGCTGTGTGGTTGATGTGAGCAATTTCTCCTTAATCTACTAAGTATTTTCAGTACAACGTTGTTGCAAATAAACGCCTTGCTTTCATTTTTATTACAGACGCTAACAGAACCTCCGCTGCGTTGCTTTCATTGTCTATGTATTTTTACAACGCAATCATTCTTCGATCGGTGAACGGTGTCCTAGAACGTTTGGTCAATTGGCCGTGTAAGATCATGATCTCTCAGTCAATTCGAGGATATCGGACTTTAAAGCTCCCTATCAAGCACCGGAAAGATAGTTGATAGGAATAGATAAGTTAGAAAAATACAAAATTCTCTTTACTCGTGACAAGTAATTTATTACGGACATAGATCTGTACTTATTGTATTCTTTCGGACCCGTAATGGACAACCTATTATGATATTCTATTGATAGAATTATGCTTACAATTAGCTTCAAATTAAGTCCAGAGCTTTAATTGCTGGTACCTCCGCAGGGCACCCTTTTAAGTAGTGTATTTCAGTAGTTGATAAGCGAGTCCCTTATCACGGTAGGGAGTGGCAATGTTAAAAGTAACCCTTTTATAATCGTTTTGCCGCCTTTAGGGTTGTTCAAACACGTGCATTGAGGTACGTTCAGGTAACGGCGGCACATATAGTTGAATTCACCTTTGTTACTATCTCAGGGATTTTATTCAGTAAATACATCTCCAGCAAACGATGATCCCGGAGAATCGAGAAGGTAACTCGCCTTCGACGTATATTCTTTCGTTCCTTGATTTTGAAATTTAAAGCAACTTTTGGAGGTTGCTGTATGTCGCAAAATACAAATATCTATCGGGTGTAAAATATAAAATATAATACGAATAAGAAGTTCGATTGACGAGTGCAGTACACTATTTTAAAGGATGGAAAAGATGGAATGAATTTGGAATAAATTACATTCTTTTAAGTTAAGTATTGCTAACAATATTGCTGCGATTTTATTCCGAAATATAAAAGAATCTCTCCCATTTAAAATGTATTAAATTATACGTTGTAAATGGGAATATATCTTACCATGGTTCCAAACTTTTTTAAAATTGCACAGCTTCGAACTTCGTCAAATTGAAGTTCCGATGTATCTGCCGCCTGATTAACCCAATAACGAGAAAAACGAAAAGCGTCCGATTTTCCGCTTCCTTTTCCCCTCGCGACGAAATAAATTTCGAATTTATCATTTTTAAGGTTCGACGTGCAATTTCGTCCCCTTGAGCTAGGAAATTAGTGCGCAAAATCGATATCCCGTCAAGGACAATAATTTTTCGGATGGATTGTAGCGGTGGTGGTGGTGCGCGCCAGAGCAAATAACGCGCTTATACATACCGTAAATTTTCAATCAACGCTAATCTCTGGCGAAATTGATTGATGGAACATTGAAAATTTAATAAAGCGCCCTCTACCGAAATGGAAATATAATTGGCCGTCGACGACAACGACGACGTCGCAGTCGTCGGTGCTGTTGACGTCCTCCAACGTTGGGTACGTCTTCCACATCGATCTTACGGCAACATTTACCTGCTGTATAGGAAATGATTTTTTGAAAAATGTTCTCCGACAATTGTCTAGACTTTAGAGTATGATATTGGACGTCAAAATACAGTGCTTTTCAATTTCCTTGGAGAGATATTTTGAAACGTTACATGGTATACTTCAAGATTAAACAAAGAACCAAAGAAGAAAGAAAAATTGTTTAATAAATCGAAAATGTCTGGCTTGAAAGAAAGAACGAAGGAGAAGGAAGAATATAAAAAAGTAATTAGGACGAAAATATACAAAGAGGGTTCGATAATTACCTGACCTCGGCAAGAAATGGCGCTACTAGCCTTCAAATACGTTTATTTTTCGTAAAAGTAACCTTCAAGTTTTCAATTAGATACGTCACTTAGTTTATGAATGGCAACCATTTAAAGAGATTTTGTGATTTAACAACAACGGAAAAAATCTAATATTTGTTTTACAAAAAGAAGTAAAGTTTATAGCGACCATAAAATATTGAACAGAGGAATAAGCAGACAAATGAGCGTTTTTAATGAAGAACGTCCGGATTCTCCAAATGAGGTCACCAGAAACGATTAAAAAAATTCACGATAGGATAGGATAGAGAATGAAAATGCACGAGGGTGAGGTTGTGAGCATCTCAATGCATAACATTTTAACAACTTTGAATGTAAGGAAGCTTTCCGGGTGACGCGATTGGTTACAATTTACAATAAACACGCGAACTTCGAAGGAATGTTTGGCGATGTTAAAGCACAATCCAAATAATTTTTGGTATCGATGGACGAAATATCGCAGACCAAAGGACAGTGCAAACAGTGTTTTTTTTGTGACCAGTTGGCCCCCTTTGTCGGCCTAAATCGTGGCTACAGTGTGAGATGCACGTGGTATAATCTGCGTTGATTACCTTGAAAAGGGAGAAACGATTAATGGCGAATATTGTGATCGTTTTAACAATGCAGTGAAAGAAAAGCGTAGGCATTTGGCGAGGAAAAGTGTTCTACTAGATCAAGACAATGCGCAAGCGTGCATACTTGCATCGTCGCACGACAAAGACATACGATGGACGTATATCTCCACTAGCGCACGTTTTTTTTCATGCATTTGAACCAGAAATAAGACGTAAGGGGTATTGACTCCTATCGACTGGATCAACTGATCCCCAACCCTCTTGAGGAAGAGCAAAGTAAATATGAAGAAACCAAGTTAACAGACTGGTTGGAGAACAATGATGTTGTTTAGTTAAAAAGGTCATTGTCAAACAAGGATCTAATTTAAAACAGTTAGTTTGTTAATGCGATATCATTATAACGGAAAATTGGTCACTAAAAGTAACCTGCTTGATATTCCAAGTCCGTATCTAAAGTTGTTTTATTCTGGAAGAACTTAAGACTTCGATTATTTTGTTCAGGATTTAAGGAAAATTTAAACGTACTGAAAAATCATGAAAAAATCAGTGCTTAACAAATTTGAGCTTTACCTACACACAAAAATCCCTTTTTTTATCGTCCCTTTACGCGAAATTTGCTGATGGTGAAAACAATTTAATACCTACCTACATATCTAGACGAAAACTTTATCGCATCTAATTCCTATCAGATCAAACGTAAAAGGAAGTCTAAACATTTCTTTTTCAGAAAATATTCGACATAAATAAAATATATTTAGTAGATAAGCGCGATTTCGAAATTCAGCAAATCAGCGAATTTGATTCGCTGAATCCGCATTTTACTTCCTTCCATCTTATTTTGTACTATCGAGCGGGAAAATTATGAGGACTCGACGGTTTAGAATCAATTTAACTGGAAAAATTTATTGCGGGGAGCGAAAATCATCTATATTTATGGACTTATGGATGTTATACGTGATTTTAACGTAAACGGATGGTATGTCATAAATTAGAACGAAAGATACTCGCGTATCATGGATTCTAAAGAAAGGCAGGCTTGTTTTAATGCGAATATTTAGGTAATCAAATGGAGAAAGAGATTATTTAATGTGCTTGACGTAGTAATTTTTTTTTTTTATTTTAGTCTTTACTATTAAAAGGCATGAAAAGTATTAACTTTAGCTACGGGGGAAAGCCGTAAAAAAATCAAGGAAAACCTCCAAAAGTATTCGTGAAGAAATGTTAGCTGTAGACTGCGATTAAGGTCATACAAAGTCGAGTATTTGCGAATGATCAACATTACTTAAACGCGGTCGAGAATGATCGCCTTGGAAATTCTAATGAAGTGAAAAGGCGCGCTCTACGATAACGCGCCAGTGTACAAGTCAAGACTTCCGTTGCTGAATGCGGCTTCACAAAAATTCATCATCCACCTTGTAGTCTAAATCTAGCTCTCTGTGACTATTTCTTCTTTCCAAAACTCAAAGAAGCACGAAGGGAATAACGTTTATGGACGATGGCTAACTTACAGTGCCTGTTGAAATGCATCTTGCAGACAAACCAAAGGATTTTTTTTTTTAATAATAAATCAGAGATGTTATTGAAACATCCAAAGCAAGGGCTCTCTATTAAAAAAAAGACGACTATATGAGATTTTATTACGGGAAATTTAGTTGTGTCTAGAAGAGTTTCTTATCAAGAATTCTAGCAACTTACTAGCGGAAAATATGACACTGGCCCGATGCGCAGAAAATGCAAGGGTTGTGTCGAAATAGATACCCAAATCCTTAGTTGTTAAAACTCGAGAAGTAAGTACGTCATTTATAAAATAATTGAAAGTTACGAAATTCGCTAGTAGAAAAATTAAGGGACCTAGATTGGAACCTTGTGGTACACCAATTGAGAATTATAACCAAAATGAGAACATTATTAAACCGAAACGTCTCTAGCTTTTTAGCACCAGCAAGTGGTTAATGTGGGCCTTATAGATGCATAGATTTGAAATAGTTGAAGTTCTTTCAATGAAGCCATATTGATCAATTGAAAAGTAATTTGAAGCACTTGGCGAAGTTATTGAGAATATTTATAAAACAAAGATTCTTACAAAATTAGAATTTCATTAGGAGCCCTTGCTACAATGAGACCATTTTAATTTGATGAATCCTTTCCTTTTCATCGTTTATACGGACGTGGCTCTAACAAAAGTTCCTAGTTTCCTTAATAAAGCTTACCCCAAGTGTCCCGTTTTTTTTCTTTTGTATATACCGTGCTTTACGACTATGTATTGTCTTTCAAGTGGCGGTTCAGCTGTAACAAAACTTTATTCTTTCATCACGTTCCTACGTCATGCAATAAAGGAAATGTTCTAGACGGAGAACACGGAGAAAATGAGTCGAATAAACTCCTGACGCGTATATACATACATATATAAAACGAATAGTCTCGTATAAGTTGAAATATTACTTCGACAAAAATAATTGCTCTATGTTGTCCAAAGTTTTTAACGACCAACGGTGTATACGTAAAAAAATTTTATTATTAGCAAGGATGCAATGTGTATACCGGTTTAACAACACTCGTATTGTTGTAGAGCATATAAGATGGTTATTCTGCCAATACATATTCTTGCTTTTGTACATCATCTCAAATAACGATCAGCTCGAAAGGGCTTAAAATTAAGAAACAGGCGAAAGGCAAAGTCGGGATGAAATAGTTGCGCGTGAATGCAATATTTTTTTTGTTTTTGCCAGTTCTCTGTAACGAGAATTAATTTTGTAATTTCGAGGAATATGTCCTCAGTTTTATGTGAGAAGATGCGACTTTGCAATAATATTTCAACCAAGTTATGACGTAACAGCTTGAGTTTGAGTAACACATGTTACGTAAGCTCGCTACAAATCTCAAATCTCTTAATTTATTGTCCTATCTTTTGTTAAATAATGTTAACGAATAAATGAATAGCTAACAGATTCAATTAAGTGGCAGCATCTCGAGATGAGGTTAATGCATCGAGATGTTCTTGTTAGTAACAGCAAATATGCAGGATGTATTAAAGGTATTGTTCAAGCTTTACTGCATTGTTTCTAACAACTGAATCGTGCTTTCTACCACTAGATGGACCCTTATACTCGATAGGTGGACAATGTGAAATGCCAAGAAGAGATGTGAGGGTGGCGCTGATGACTTATAACCTCGTAAACGTTTCGTTGTAACTTTGGCACAATATACGAAGTCATCACTCTAATAAAAATGTCTAAGTTTAAATTTTGATTTTTTTGATTTAAGTAAAAAAAAAAATCATCCCTAGATACCATCAGATGATTTCTATGCGAAATTGATAATTTTTGAATTTTTAATAAATTTCAACGTAAATTTAAAATTTGAATTTCTCGTGGTTTCCCCTTGAGGACTTTTATGCACAATACAAAGGTTTCAGTTACATGTTTTTCAGTAAAATCGGATTCGGAGAATCGATTCCCGCCATCCTCATTTACCAATTTCCTTTATTTTTCGAATTAGACCCCGAAAAAGGCTAAAGATAGGGATCAAAGTTTCTCAACATTCTAAAACATGTAGCTCGCTTACCGTAATGGGTAAAAAATCGGGGTAAGCATCAGAAAAATAAGCTTAGTTATACGGAATATTAGTCGTGAATCAGTTAGACAAGTCCTGAAAGAACAGTCTCTTCACCCTTTTCATCTCCAAGAAACAGACATGACGGTGAACCAGCTAACTTTTCTCGAAGAGCAAGGACATTGTTGCAAGGACGATTTGGAAATAGGTGGTTTGGCCGTGGGGGATCTATACCATGGCCACCTCGCAGTTCCGATCTTAATCCCCTTGATTTTTCATTTTGAGGGTTTATAAGAATGAAATGGATGGCGTAACAATAAAGGGCAATTCCGTAATAATCCCGGCATACGTCAAAAATGCCGCCAATCATTAACACAAATAATGAAAAAATTTATCCGAAAGCAAGGCCATCAATTTGACGAAAATGAATTTTCTAAAAAAAACTTATATCTTGAAAACGAATGGTTTGCGGACGTTCTTTTTTTATTATTTCATCGTCCTCTATCGCGTGGTTCTATACGTTGTAATTTTTTTCAATATCTCACAAAAATGAAAATTCTTCGTACCCAAATTATAAGAAGAAGTTATTGCATTCTTCGAAATCAGATAAAGTTCGCGTCACATCTTTCGAAACAGGCTGATTTTATAATAATTGTGAGGATTTCTTATACAATGAAAACTTTAGCCTTCTATGTCAGAGCAATGGAACAACAAAGTTTAAATGTGAATGCCTTTAGGAAGTGTCATATAAATACGTACATTAACCATTAATACCAACATCCAATGATCTCATATACGCGTAATAAATATACTTTCCCAACAGATTTCCAATATCCCGAGACAAGCCAGGCGTCTATTCGGCTACAAACTTTGTTGCCATTCGTAATTAACGTGAAAGTTTAACGCCCTCCGGCTATCCATACGGCTAATTCGCCTTTTGTTATGCGATATCCGGATACACGCCCACATACCCACGACGTATGCATATTTGAGAGGAAAGTATCAGCTCGTAATTTCGAACGCGGCGGCGTCTGGTTGCGATTTTGCCTCAGCTCTTCGGCGATAACAAGGGTATTCTGCAGTCTCATTAACAATGATATCAAGCTTCATCCGGCGTATTTAATCAAAGGAATATTAAATTATATCAAAGCGGTAGGATAAGTTTGGTGCATTTTCGCTGGTTGATTCGGAACTTTCAACAATGATGCGAGTTTGGGAAATATTTTATCACGAGTTACCTGGGGATCAGTTAACTCCGTTAATTTGTCCAAATATGCATACAAGTTCGAGTCCGCGTATAAGATGTTTTGGGGAATTAATTTTCCAGAAAGTATGCGTGCGAACTTCGTAAGAACAAAGGAATTTGATAATTATTTTTTTAAAAAGAGATACGAGTCTCGATTCGCTTATCTTCGAAGATGATTTACTATAAAAGCTAGGTAAATAGTCTTCCTGATAATGGTTTCTACTTGGTGATGACTGTAGTCGGATAAAATGGATTTCTTAAGATTTAGGGACATCTATATTTGATATTTTGAAGGATATTATAAGTGTAGGTTTAAACGGCGTTTCGTAATTTTTCGCTGCAGTGAAAATTTGCATCACCAGAACGAGCAATGTTTGCATTCCACAGATAGTCTCTAATACTTCCCATAACCATGGCTCCTACCAACCTTGGAAATTTTCCGAAGAACTGTTATAGGACCAGATTTGGATTTACTGCATCATGAGTACTTTTTACTTTTAATATTAGACACAAGCACCTAAAAATTTAGGTGCGTTACAGTAAGATGCTTGATATTCAAGACTGTTACTTGGTTTGATATGTTTAAATGTTCAGACCTTTAATTGAACATTTGAGCAAGAGAAAATGCGTTTTTAAATTAACCCCAATGCAACAGTGCTTGTTGTTGCATTTAGAAATTATCCAACCAATTTACCAACTTCTTCGAGAATCTTTATGAGACCCAACTGATTGGATAGTGTAATTCAGCAAGGTTGTTCAAACATTCTTAATTTGGAGAAAGAAAAAACGCCAAAAAGAGGAGAAAAAAGTACAAATGAGTTATACAACCCAAGAGTGGGAACCACTTACATCAAGTTACCTCGAATTATCCATTGCTTTTACTTTTTAAACTAAATTCATATCTTTCTAATTTGCTCTGCTTGCATCCCATTAATCCATCTTAACAACGATCCTAACCGAACACTGCCTCGTGAAAGATTTAAGTTTAAGCAATGTTATATCTTTGCTTAATTTTTACAAGTGAGAAAGAGATTATTATTTCAAATAAAAACCTTTTTTTTACACGTCCATTTTAGGACAACCAGTGAAAATCGCACAGACTGCACCACCCTTCATTTTTAAAATTAACCAAAAAACGTAATCTTCATACTCTATTCGCTTGCTGTATTTCATTATTTAGATTAGAACAAAATCGTTGCATATTAAAATAAAATATATTTATCTTTTAAGTAAGTTTCTAGAGTTATATCGAAACACGTCCATTTGCATATAAATCGTCATAGACTCCACACGCTCTTTTCTTATATATTAACCAATGAAAGCAATCGTAGCATTTGGAAGATATAAAAACATGAAATCGTAAATCGTAAAAAGGTTTTCAAATACGCCTTCTTTTTTTGCTTTGCACATTTGAAGAGGTTGTATTTTATACTATATTTAGGAAAAGGCCTATTAACAAAAAGAATATTTTGTTAACACGCCTACCTAAATATGCTCCAATACATTTGTTTTTAGAAGAGGAGGTAGGTTCTAAGCGTCCATAAATTTTAAATAAACCAATAAAATAACATAATCCTAGGATCTTTTTCAATACCTACTTTAAAGTTAGTTCACAAGAAAATGGAGGTTCAGGGTAACATGATTTAATGTTTCACTCCCAATTCAAACTAGAATTTAAGTAATGTCATCACCATGTTTTCTTTTTTTAATATTTATTTATTAATATGGAATATGAGATGGACATATTTAAACAAACGACGGCGGAGTTAATTATATTTAAGCAAAAAGCAAATTGTAATTAACGTAGTTTCACGTCGAAGAAAAAAAATACTTTAATGATAGCAAGGACTGTACAGTAGTATGGCAAATAACGCTAAACTATCGGCATACTCTGCACCACACAAGTTTAATTAATCAATCCAGGGCAGATCCTCATTTTTACTCTACGGATCGGTGCATCCTCGAAACAGCTGTCCCAGATTAGTTGATTAAACTTGTGAGGTGCGGAATGTGCCCATACTTTAGTGATGTTTGAAATACTTTTCAGTTTATTAAAATCGGCTAAAAAGTAAAATTAAAGTTATGGCTTCCGGTGCCTTTTTCTAGGAAACATCCTGGTATATACAAATTTGAACCAGAGTACAACACACAAGCTTGATTACAATTTATTAGTTAAATTAAGGCAAATGCGCATGGAAGTTGGTAAGATAAGGTGGAATGAAAGCGCCTTTGGTGTGTATGCACTCCCAATGTATAACTTCCTATATAATAGATAGGGAGGTCGTATCAAGGCAGTACTTGCTCAACCAACCTAACAACATCGTTGACGATCCTCATATTTACCCCATCACAGCACTAAAGAATTTTTATTTTTCTGGCAGTATCTTTTCTAAATTACGTAGTTTAGAGACAAGACATTGTTCTAAAAATATGAGGGTTTTAAATGAATACTTTCTTTACAAGTTTCGCTTTTAGCACCGGAAATCAACTAACAATAATTTGAAGATACAGTTTCCTCAATTTACCTTAAAGATAAACTTAGGCAAAGGTGGCTAGATCAAGAGTTGATTAGTTTTGAACCCTGAACACTGATAACAACATCTTCTGTTACTAACGTGACATATTTAAGTAGTCTGAAAAGCCTCAGACCTGAAGATGAACAGGCTTTACTCGATAATTTCTGCCATGTCAGATCCTGAGTTGTTGTTTAGCACTCGTTTGTGTCAATCGATGATAGACTTTCTTTTTACAGGGACCCTGCACCATCATTTACCAGAGTGAAGCCTTGTGTAGTTGAATTTAAACGTCGTCATACTAGGCATGGTTGACGATGAACGTTCAGGACGGCTAAAAAGCTGTAACCACTACGAATAAGATCAGAAAAGTTCACCAAATGGTGCTAGGCGAGCCCGGAATGAAGATTAGGGAGATATCAGGATATCAGAGGCTGTGGGAATCTCTAAACAACGTGTTCGTCCTATATTGACTAGAGAATTGGGCTTGAAAAAGCTAACCATGCAATGGGTGCTACGCTTGCTCACTCAAGACTAAAAACGCATTCGAGTGAATATCTTCAAAGCCCTGTTGAAGCAGTTTAAATAAGTGTTGGTGCCGATTAATAAGTATGATACGCTCCTGAAGCCAAGTCAAGGGCACCACATTCTTATTTTGCAGAATAAGATGCTAACCCTATTTGGAGAGATAGCAGCATCGCTGTAAAAGTGCATAGACTTAGAGGGAGAATATCTTGAGAAATAAAATTTTGGAAAAATAATAAAATCTTAAGAAATAAGAAGATTTACAAATATGTAAAGTATATAATAAAATTTTGGGGGGGTTCGCATATTTATAAAAAAATCCTGTTTACAATGTTCATAGAAAGGATCAGAAAATATCGCAAGAAAATGGAATCTTACTTAAGAATTTTCTCTAAGCCGAAATTTCTATTACCAAATAAGTATTTCGCAAAATAGCCTCATATCGTTCACAATAAACCTTTACCTCTCGAAGGTTATTTGTCGAAAATCGTTCAATCGAAACGATTGCTACCAGGGAAAAATACCCGGAAAATAACCTTATTCACAGTTAAATGCATTCAAATGAACAGTTCGCCTGCTGCTACCGTCGCCGTCGAGAGATTCGCTATTTTCTGCTAAAACAGCGCCTGATGCTCGTGGAATATTATCTATAGAGTAAAACTAGACAAGTCCACCTATTGAATTATCTCTTGAACCGTAATATCCTTTCGGATATCCGTTGTAACGCATCATTGCAATTTAGTGGGTCATCCGTGCAACGTGTTCGTTCCCGATTTTCCAAACTTTCCCCTTTACCACTCTGCGCAGATCCAATCTGATATTTAAATTACGCCGGTAGGGAAAGGTGGGGTAAATGGAAATTTATCTTTGTTTACTTCGAGAGATTTCGGTCTCTATTCTTTCACGCGGAGGGGAAAGTATCGCTTATTTTCCGAAGATATGTTAAATTTATTGCAAATTGAAAACACAGATACATCGGAACTTCATTATCGGTCTCTCCGTTATCATTAAATGTTTTTCGTGCGCCACACTGAAGTTGCGATAAACTTAAATAAAGCAACTTCGTACGCGATCTCCGCTACCTTCATTTTATTACGTGCTGCTAGGGTTAATCAATTTCGGGGGGATGTAAATTGAATCTATGGATGAGCAAACATTACTCGATACAATTAAGAAGATAAGAATGAGATATGGTAGAGAGATGTTTACAAGCTGAATGCAAACGATAAAAAAAATAACCAAATAAAGAAAATGCAAAAAATAAAAACTTTTAAAATGATATACGTATTCACTCTACGGCCGATATACTCCGTAAACATCTAAAGAAGAACCTATTGGAAAAATAATAACCTTTCGTATCCAAGCATTACCCCAACACTAGTAAATTTGCCGTTCATAGGCAAACCTCCAGCGCGCAATCCGGCCTGCGCTCGCAGAAACAATGGCTACTGCGCACTACTTCTGCGTCGGTATATGTAGCTTAAATATAAGTTTTAAGATAGCTTCCAATAGCTTGGTGGTCAAACGCGAGTGATAACCTAGACTCTGGTTCGAGCCTCACTTCAGTCGCATGTCGTCATTAAACAGTTTTGGTGAGATATATATAGATATTTGGGTAATACTATGAGTTTGGAAAAAAACAGCCCTTAACAGAGCTACCCTGAAAACGTTAGAAGAATTTCTGCCGAAACGTCGGATTATAAAAATCCAACAAACGGAGGAAATAGCCCCAACGTTAATAATCCTTCCTCAACAGTATCACGTAACGAGTCATCTCAACTAAAGCACAAACATTCTTTTAAAGCCATTTCGTCAGTCTCAAAAGTACGAAAGCACGTCAAGACCAATATTGATGACAATACCGATATTGATTTTTCATTTACCAGATGTAGCATGCTGCAACAAATCAATTTATACCTTTGTGAGGCAGCAGGCCATAAAAAAATCAACATCCCTCAGAGTAACCAACAAAAACAATTAAATTAGTAGGTCAATAGAAAAGGAACCACCCACAAAGCTAGAACATAGCATTCAGCACGTCTATCTACAACTTCAAGGGCGTTCGTCTTTCAGAAGAGTCGCGCTTGATAATTATGAATGCAAAATTCATTTTTGTCAACTACGCGAGACAGGAGGAACTTGTTAATTAAAAGCATCTCAACCGCGCTCCACTAAAGAATTGCAACGTAATGAAAAAGCGGCAGCGAAGTGGCAGCCGCCGAAGCAATCAATGTCGAGGGCCACTTGGAATTACTGAAAAATCGGCGAAAATTCAGCGCGAGGGATACTTTGATTGGCTAAAGAAGGCTGTCTAGATGTGTGTAGCGATCCAATACAGTTAGAGGGTGAGAGAGCTTTTTTCGTAATCCGCACTAAAATACACGCGATGGGAAGTGGAGAAGTGGAGAAGAAAGAATCGTTATTTACAGTAGCCGATTTTTGCTTCTTTCGATTTGGTTTCCAAATAAATAAAATTAAGTACTTTTCTTAATTATTCGAATAAAAAATCTAAATTGCCAAAAGGGTGTTTTAGAGTAAATTTCATCTAAATAACTTTCGAAAAGCATTAATTTCTAAATTTTCTCAAATATTTCTCCTGGTAAAACATTACAATTTATATATATAAGAACATCACACGAAAGCTGTCAATTCCCCAGGTGACCAACATCGGATCTTCTCTTCGACTCCCATGGCACAGAGTACACTTTTATAGGGTTGTAGTGCCTTTTCGAGAGGATTCTTTTGAAGCCGTTGTATGCACACTTCAAACCTTAGCTTTATTAGGGTCATTACATTAGGAAACGGCCCTTTTCAACACCTTCCTCTTATTCGAATAGGAAACGGGACCGTATAAATTTCAGAAGGCGTTCGCTTTCAATTCCGACGAAATTGAATGACTTGCAGGTTTTCTTTTCGGCAATATTTCCAGTACATCACGCCTTTCCCTGTTTTCTCCTTTATTTTCTGTACATGTACACGTTTAAATTTATTCAATTTATACGTCCGCGGTACTTTTTTCCGGACAGGTTGATAAATGTACCTTACGCGGAGCTTCGCGCGGAAAGAAGCAAAGTACAGGAGGGAAAAAGTACATGAAAAAATTTAAATATATCGTCGGATGTTATGTAATATGATACACCTTTTTATTTGCTGAAAAACCCGATGTGTATTTCGCGCTCTACTCTACGTAATGTCTCGTATGCGAGATCCCTATGAGATATAGTCATGGGGAAGCATCAGAACGAGCAAACTTGCTATTAGATTGAAACAATGGCGAAGATATATTCTATAGATAAATATCGTCGCATTTGCTTGCTACCACGTACGAAGTAAAAAATATTGGGCATTTTGCGAAGTTTTTCTGGTTCATTAATCACTGGTTTTACTGGGTAAACTAAGTGCTTAGGCGTGTCAAAACAAAGAGTAGTTTGCTGATTTACTATCACGATTGCCACAACATTTCACTAATATTGGACGCAAGTTTCAATCGTCTCCAGCTAATAATCTGAGCGGAAACTAATCTATTTCACCCTTGGTAAATGAAAAAGAAAGGCCAAGAAAGGAGTTAATAGCAAAAGAAAAATGGCGAAAAAGATCAGAGGTATCTCTCGTATAACAAAAGGTGTTAAATAAACACTTGAATAATTTAATATAAATTTGCGAAGGTTCTTAACTCTTATTCTTAACCAATATTCTTTGCTAACGAAGTAAATGAGCAAAGACCTCAAGAGCCACATTGTAATTTCTACGTCAAATTATCTGGGTAATCTGTATCCACTTCTCTTCAAGTAGTAGTCCTCTCTGACCAGCTTGCGCATGCGCATCGACCCACAAACGGATACTACGTAGATAGGCTCTAAAATATGCGTACATCAACATTGAACCCAAGCTTTTGAATCCAAAATTATACACTTTAGGTGCTATGTAAATATTTCACGAAACAAGATTAATTGCGACGTCGAGAGCAGCGGCATAACGTTTTTGCCGCGAGAATCCGGTGTCCCGGAGCTACGCCTTTCCGGTAACGGTCCGGCAAACTTCTTTGATTAATAATCCGCACACCCCGTTTAAATGCTTTCATTATTAAATCAGTATCCTAATTAATTTCGTCTTTTGCCACCTGCATCGATATAGCCGAGCCTACTTAATATATTTGGATTATTTTCTACGAGAGATGTAGATCTTCGGTGATAAATCTACTTTTCCGGAAACCTAAAAGAATTAATGTAATTTAATTATTTTTTACAATGACATCAAAGGCGAAAGGAATAACGCTTAAAATATTTTCGATATTAAAGAAGTGCTACCTGTAAATACGGAAACAAGGACCACACGACATGCCTAAAACGGAGTCCAAAGAATAACAATAAACATCTGTCGTTCTCCACGTACCATTCACTTACAAATATCGCCAATTTCAACGCGCAGAAACAGTTTTCTCGTGCGTGCATTTCACTCATTCCGCATTCATTGGTCTTTACATTTCTGTTATGGGGGTCGTAAATCAACACAGAATTAGATATGGTATCGGGGGTAATATCGAAGCGAAAGCGTTGGCTATCATCTTCCGAGCAACTTTCACCGTAATTTAATGAAAACTTTTTTCCCCGCCATCGAACTTCAGTGGACACATAATTGTAAATCAACGTCGCCCTTTGCTGTTCGGAGATGCGATATTCGCTACGGCAATAAAACTAAATGTATACAACGCGAATTCAAGGCGATTTTCTTCAATATTTACAACGTTTTTTGGGCAATAAACTGGTGGTAATACCGATATTTGCGATCTCCTAACTTATAAATTTACGATAGCGGAGTTTAGTTTTTCTTCTTCCGTTTTGGCCGAAAGACGGAGGGAAATAATCAATTATGGGATACAAAATGTAGAACTTGCAAGAGTATATCTTCATTATCACTGAAATATTCAATGGTCTTAAAGGGACAACATGCAAACTCTTGTACAACTAATTTTTTGCTTACGTGGAATCGTCGCTTTACGTTGCCGTAACCTCCAGCCTTCAGGGTACAAAGTATCTTGAAGAAGGCATTTATTATAATTGGCATCGTCGCACGTCCTGTCTATTGCTCTCTATTGCTTTCGAAATAGTAACTTTTGTAGAAAAAAAATTTGTGCTATAGGTCTCTCTCTGCTTAAGACCCTCACGCAACAGAAAGCAGGCTTCATCCGAAATAAATACATTTTTAGTCGTCTTCCCCAAAATCATTACCGAATCTGATTCTTTGCTAAATGTGCTCCTCTGTAATAGTTGGTATTTTTCTGTGCGCTCTTGCTTTATAGCCCCTGTGTTAAATGGTTTCGCAGCAAAAAATGTGTTCCTTGTTGCCTAGTAAATGTACTAGCCAGTTTTTGAAACCTTAGAAGGGGATTTCTCCGACCACTTGCACCAGAACGGCCAAAGTGCGATCCTGCATCTTCCGCGGTTTTCCGGAAACTCGCCTATGTTCCATCTCCGTGCCGTTCGTTATCCGCTTCGACCCATCGTATAGAACCGACTTACACAATCCTTCGCAAATGTTTTTTTTTTCGAATAAATGTTGCCTTTTTGCTAATTAATTAATCGCCGGGATTGCTTTTAAGGCGGTTCAAAGGTATTAAAATACAACAACCTGGCCCGCATTGTTTTCAGTATTCTTTTGTCTATCTTGTTGTCATCTGTTAGTTATTGTGCCTTCCAGGTACTCAATCTGATTTACTCGTTCAATCTCTTTTTCATTATTACTTCTATAAAATGAGATTAAATAAATTTTTCGGGAGCGGGTCACTTTGCCTAAGTATTTTTTTAACTGCAAATGGTAAGTTTGATGTATATCTATCAGTTTTTCCAGTTTGTTTGGCATTCCGGGTTTTCCAAGGATATTCTCCCGATTCTCCCGAGATAGAAGAGCATATGCGGTCCTAGATTGGTTTTGTTCATAACTGTTGTGCTGTATTGTTTTCAAAATAAATACTTGTTCTATAGCTTCGTTCTCTAAACCCGTTTTGATATTCTGCCACTACCTAAAACGTTTGTTCATTAACACCACAGAACGTGTTTCATCTTGTTTTTAAATCTGGCGACACATAATTATACATTTCTGTATATTTTCTACATAAATATTAGAGCAATTCATAAAACTGTAACGCCCAAATACTTTACCGATACACTACGCGATTGCGTCGATCCATAATAAAACGTCAAGTGCTATAAATTCATTATAAAGTTAGATTGTTCCAAACTACAAAGTCTCCTCGGTGCAGGGAAACAGCATTAAACGAGTTCTGACATGCCGGAGCAAAATTCACTTAATTTTAAAACTGCCTTAATGACTGGAAGGAAACGAGGCAAGTAATCGATTAAATCCAGTCAATAATTCGTACACCAGGTGCGCCATACACGCGAGCATCGCGAATGCCATGTTTGCAGGATGATAAATCCTTTATAAGAAGGATTTACATTCGTCAAACGCGGAACACGTCGCATTCGCGCCATACTTAAACTTAATCCGTCGGCATTGGCGCGATGTTGCAGTCACGGTATTTCGCCAAATTCTCTCCATTTGAAATTCAAATTGTAAAAACAGAGACGTATTTGGCTCCCTCGGGTTACCCGCAATCGCAAACATGCAAAAATGTCACGCAGTACCGTCGGTGATGCATGGATGGGCGTGAGAGTCGACAATCGGGTGTTTTACGTACGCATTTGTTTCGGGGAGCAGTTGTAAAGCTTCTTCCGATGTGAATGCAGGCCTTTGGGAATTGACGCCACTAGTTGGTGTGTTTCCGTTTATGTCCGATTTCCAATAGGTGATTAAACAATGTGATTAAAAACGATGTGAAATTTCATTCAAACCTACATTGGAACCTCAAATGTGGGCTCCTATATTTTTCCTAATATTTACTTGATTATTTATTTGATTTAGTTAAAAATACTTTGTTTTTCATGAAAAAGCATAAGTTAGTATGTTGTAGGTAATATAAATAATGAAGCACTTGCTTGGGGCTCCAGGACGTTCGTTTTGGGAGAATTTAATTGCAACTTTAGCCAGCATACAGAGGTTGATAAAAGTGTACAAATTAAAAAAATACACAAAATAAGAAAGATGAACGTGGCATAAGAGGACAAACAAACAAATTCTTCTACATTATACTCCAGTTCCTTTAATATAAGCTTATTTTTTTTGCTTATTTGGGGATAATGTTTTCATATCGGATTTTATCATATTGTACAGTTTTGGTCCTAAATAAAGTATTGGGATGAACACTTCGTTCGTTCAATGTTTTCGTGTTCGAGATCATTATTGAAGTCCAGGTAAGCCTTGTTTGCTACTTCTTGTATTAGCGGTGAAACGGAGCGGAGCGCCTTTTTCTATATTCATGTTGTTTGTTGGTTAAATATCTTCTGTTTCCCAGGTTCCCTGTTCTACGCAAGCATTGAAGATTTTTGCTAGGATAGCGTTAATTTTAACAGGTGAGTAGATACTCTGTATCTGGAGTGCTTGTATTTAAGTCCAGTTATTATTTCATCAATTGCTAATGCGGTGACAAGCGCAAAGAGGAACTCATATTGTGTAGCCCAAGACTGTACTGCAAATCAGTGGTTTATGCAGAAGACTGTTGCTATACACTTGAAACAAAGGCGACAGTTATAACAATAGACTTTTCATGGGAAAGCTGTTCAAAGAAGAAGATTCCATCGGCCGGATAGGCCATAGCCACGATTTTTTGGGGCGGAGGGAAGAAACGGCCCCATTTTTAAAGACCACGATAGTGCACCAGCTCATACCTTCGGAGTTGTGGAAATTGCATGAATTGGACGACCCCCTCAAAAATAAAAATTGTTTTTATTTGAAGGCCGATAAAGGAAACAGAATAGTTATTTTACACGAGGCGGACCTTGAGGAAACTAATGGTAAGAAGTTTGTGAAGCTCCCGCTTCGCAACATATCGAAGCGTATTGGTAAAGTTTCTAGGAGTCAATATATGAACGTATGGGTTTCCTTGTTACATCGTTTGGTTCGGTTGAAAATGAGGATGGCCGCATCGTCGAAACAGCTATCGTGAATTAATTAATTAATTAAACTTGTGTGGTGTGGGGTGTGTTAATACTTTAGTGTTGTTTGCTGTGTTTTCGTTCTTTTGTTACACGATCCACCTTCGTATATACCTCGTTGGGTCGTCACCATACGTAAAAATATCTGCCCTCTTCTGATAAGAATTAACACTATTAGATACAATTCTGACGTTTGATATGAAGGACAAGGAGAGTGATTCATGAATATTCATTTTATTGTACATTCCTTTGTGTATCCTTTGGGCGATGGATACTGAAATATTCCCAGCCTAATTTGTATATCACGCTGTACACGTAAAAATATTGAGATAAATTCGGGAAACGACGTAAATTACGCAACCGGTATAAAATATCTCGGCGATTTAGCAACGTCAGGGCGAAACCACCACATCTAAAGCAGTAGAATAAAAATTGGGCGGTATACATGCAGCGAAATGTATTTTAATTTCGCGCCGGAATCATCAGGCGAAGTTTATAAATCTTTTCAAAAAACGCGAACGCAAATGGCCAACTTCATAACGCTTCATTATCATACCGAGTGTATGTGCCCGTTTGTACATCACGAAAAATTCTATGGCGGCCTCAAAATATGATGATTACTTCGAGCTTCCTTCGCTCGCGCAAAATTCATGTATTTGAGAGGAAGCGCGCAGAAGAAGAGGAACACATAAAGTAGCAGCAACACTGATGTCTAACATAAAGAGCTTAATCTATTACGATTTAGGCCCGTCCTTCGTCGAGTCCTCTAACACAAAGCGAAAACGGGAACGGAGCAATTGAATGTAAAATATTAAGGGTTTCGTCGAAAGTGGCTGAATAATCTTCCGATTCTCCGAAAGGCTCCGTAAAATATGCGTATGGAGAGCTTGCTAATAAATTAAGAGGAAATTGAAGCTCTAGTTTGCGTAGGAAACGTTTTGCGGTTGTTCTTATGTGTACAGCAAAAGATTTGTAACTCCCTTTCGATCGATATTTTAAAACGCGACAAACTATTGCTTATTCATTACTTCAATAATTGAATTTTCCGTTGTACTCTACACTAGTTGCTATAATCTACTTTGGCTTATATATAGCGGTTATCAATCTTATTCAAGACAACGCAAACACTTGCTTCATCGTTGCTACAGAAATTGAATTAACCTTGATTGTCTAGACATCAACCGACAACATTAATTCCCGACTAGATGCAATAAACCTCGCTATAACAGCAGAAACCTCTAGTCTTCATTGACATTTTCCATTATTAGTGGAAATACGCATGCGAACGTAATACCTGAAGTAATTACACCAAGTACTTGTTTTGCGGATTGCATAGGTGTATATGCACTTACAGAAATGGCTTTTACTGTTATGAATAATAGATGCTCGCTTGATTTATCGCCGCAATAAATTTCAAACTTGTCCAGTACTTTTACATATTGCAAATGTAACCGTTCGAGATGTGGATGCGGTACCAAATGCGTATCGTTTTCAACGGGAATAAGTTTCTTAAAGTCGCGTCGTCTTTATTCTTCTGCGACGTGAATCATGTAAGAGCTTTTTTGCATATTGAAAATGGCTCTCGCGGCACTTGAAGCTCACTGTACGCCACTCTACTTTGAAGGTTTGTAAAGTAAACGGTGCTCACCGCTTCATAAGTAGCCGGATGGAGTAAGTTGAAGGCCCTGGGACGTAGTAGGTAAATGATGTTCCTGTGTTGCCTTCCTCGTTGAAATTGTCAATCGTTGCGTTTTGTTTATTTAATTTTAAAAGATTACTGTCGAACCATTTCCCGCCTCGAATAGGGCTTCTCCCGTTTGGGCAGCGACCACATCTTTGGATTTTGGTCGGACGAAGATCGAAATATCATCTTGCCATGCCAGAAGTGTGATGTTTTATGGCACATCGTTCGCGTAGATCAAAAAAATAAAATGATCCAATATAGAATGGCTCTGTTGATATTGTGAGCAAGCACATCCCCGTTACTTTAACTTAAAGGTGCTTCAATTCAATTAATACTGAGCGATTGGGCTGCCATTTACTACTTTGGCAGTATTGATGAAGTCGTTTTTTTTTGGGTCTATTTTCGACGGATTCACGTTGAGGTATAATTAATATCTTATAATTAGCCAAAAACTGAATGATTTTTTTCTAAGACTTTAGATATAGCTGATAATATGGAAATTGGTCGATAGTTATGTGGCAACTCAGCATCGCCCGTCTGAAATACAAGAATAACTCTTTAGCTTTCTTTAGAATAGTGATTCCTTCTAGTAAAGAATGATTTATTATTGCACGTCAGAGGTTGAAGGATCAGGTCGGAAGATCTTTTTAATAAGCTTACGCTAACATTATTCATACCCATAAATTAGATGATTTTAAGTCATGAACAATATTGAATATCTCAGTTGTAGAATATGCGGTCCTGCACGTCACTGGTATTTACAAAAAAAGGTGTTAAATACACCTGCAACATTTCTTGTATTAATGTCTCCACTAGTGGATTTTGTATTTTTGCATAAAATGTGATATACGAGGTGTATTAGGCCTTAAGTTTTCTTTGATGAGATTCAAAACTGTTTTGTTTCTATTAGTTGCAATGAAGAAAGTAATTTTCGGATTTTGTGAGAACTGCTTGCTTATACGATTGTTTCTTGGAAGATTTATTAATATCCGTTATGATGCAAGGATTTCTTCGGTTATCGCGTGCTTTAGTCAAGGGTAAAGCAGCATGGATGTGATATTGAAGAGTATTTACAAAACAAAAGCTTTCTTCGATGGAATTATTGTCGTAAACATCAGTTCAATCTTCGTTTAAGAACAAATACCAAAATTGTCCGTATTTGTTATCAATAAATTTTCTAATTAGTTTCAAGTAGACGCCGGCAAATAAACATTTACCACAATCCTCGACTGCACACCTCAAGCTAAGAAAATTGCAACAAATCAGGTCGATACACGAATTTGAAGAATGAATAATTCAACAAACATGGATAATTAATATTAAATGTAGAATGATCGATCAGGTGCCAAGTTAAGTTGAAGAGAAGAATTTATTTCAATGCATCTTAACAATTCGGCTTCGCGGGTATCGAAATCATGATCGGCATCTGAAAGCAGCGGTCGAGAACAATCACTAGCCTCGTGAATAAATGGACCAACCAATACTGAAATCGCTTCCTTCCAATACTTCTTCATGGGTCTCTGTATCCGTTTCAATAATAGCCGTATATCCAGTTTTCAATTCAGTTTGGATCCTTTTATTCTGGATGGCAGGGTATATAAATATTAATTTATTTCATTATGTACTATACCTGGAGAGTATTATTATAGATCATTAAGGAACTGATTTCCATCTTTGGCAAGAGGAAACGCTTACAGGGAGCTGGATTAGGAGAATCCGCTGGATGAGGAACAATAGCTATGTTATTTTTCGTCAAAAACTGCGGCGCGATGAAGGTAAAGCCAATATCGAAAAGGAGGTTAAAGAACCTTCACAAAGACACAATTACTGAAACGCAAATCAGATACTGAAGATTTTTATATTCAAACTTGAGGTGTTAATAGACACGTTAGGAGCTATATAATAGTACGCTGTTGATGTTTTTTCTTTTTTTTTCCTTACAATAAGCGTCTTCTGTACTAATTATAAACTTTTCAATCGAATTTCTTCCTTTTACCGTACCTTTGATAAAATTGTCGAATTTAAAATTATCGTAACATCTATCGCACTACATCAGTTTTAAATGGACTTTTTATTTAATTAAATTCATTCCATTTCCAGCTTCCTTCCATCACTTCATCGGGTTTCACCGTAAATTACAAGAAAGCCAACAACGCCCGAAGAAGGAAGAAGCACGATGGGAAATAGAACCCTGCACTTCGATCACGTCGAGTGTCGACGACGACGAAGAAACCCAAAGATTCCACCTTTCTCCGAACAAATAATAAAATTTTAACTGAAATCGCCTTGTAGCAGCAGCTCCAGCACCAGCGGCTGGTAGCGAGCAAAAAGCGTTCCGGAAAATTGAATTTTCGCGAACATAAATTACCACTTACCAATCGCAGGAAATATCGACTTGTCAACAATAGAAGTGAGAGCATACCGGTCTTCTAGAATCTATTCTTTTGCGGGGGCGGTGGGAGGCAATTCCCGGAAGAAAACAATAGGGACGCGGAAAGAGAGGGCTGACACATCAATCTACCGGTGATTGAATTATTTCTCATTATAAATTTCGTTTTTCGAGAGGAAACTCACCTTTTCAGTGCTTCCGAAAAGCGGGCAAGAGGGTTATCTATTGAAGAATTAAAAGAAACTCTTTAATCCATGGGGTAGAAAAGCATAGAAGTACCTTCATCTCCGTTATTTTGAATTACCTAATGTACCTATAATATCACAGTGAATATGAGAGCAAGAAATGGATAGACACTAAAATATCGGCACACTCCGCATCACAAAAATTATTTAATTAATTTAGAACCATTGTTTCAGGATGTAAAATAAAGATTTTAATTTTAACATGCCTTGTTTTATATCTTCTCTAAAAGATATTTTTAAAGCACCTACTTTTACAGCCTAGATACCCTAAAACGTGCGAAATATGCGAAACTAAAGGAAAGGTTCTTGACTGCAGAACAAAACGTAAACATGTGTCCGTTTTACATTAATGAGCGATGGATGGCTAAGTGGACCCTCTTCCCTGTTTAACAGATTTGCTTTCTTTTTCCTAATAAATTACTTCGTAAGTCTATTGACGGAGACATTTTAAAGCATCACCATGAATCAACAAAAGCGATATCGGAGTAACTACGCAGCATGTAAATGTACCGCCATTAATGACCGTCCCCATTTAACAATAAAATATCGTAATGCCCGGAGCAATTTAGAAGATACAAACGTACAAATCATCTCCAGGAACTGAAGGGTTGCCGTATTAGATTCTTGCCAGACATCCAAACATTTCTCCTACACATGCTATACATAGCCATAACAAGTCGCATAGGACCGTGGAAACATTAGTAACGCGATAATGCTTCGCCCCTCAACTGTCATCAATAACAGCAGCCTACAACCGGGTCGTCTATTATAGCGGATATTAGCAATTCAGTTCGTTTACGCGAATAATTTACGTTACATTTGCATTCGAGTGACGCGCACCAGATCGGGCTCCAATAAGCCAGATAAGAGACACTTCTAAATTGGATGTATAGACGCCAGATGGTCAAGCCAATTAGCGGTCGTTTGATAAAGTACCTCGATATTCGTCTCGATTATTTTAAGTATCTGAATCTCATCAAGTATGCTGGTTATATCCAAGAATTAATGACAAGCACGAGCATTCCTTATTGGCTTAATTATATTGGTATAAAAGAATTATTTTAAAACGGACGATACGCAAATAAAATTATTTTCTGGTATCAAGGCGAGTATACGATTTCTATTTAAAAATATTCCTCTTTAAATTTAACGAATGCAAGGATATGAGGGTAATTGCAGGACTGACAAAATACAGGGTGGTATCTGCATATTTGCGCATAATGATTTGATTGGATCAACCGTCTATGTATTGGAAATGACGTATTTTATATTAAACATAGCGATTATTGCATTAAACATTTCTAATGGTTTTACTAGTCCTCTACCATAACCCATCAAAGACTCTGTATTTGTTTCGTAATAAGAAAATTCGAATTCTTCGACATCGCATTGTTACACAGCTACCAAATCTACACAACACAAAAGTATTATTTTGTGTACTCGTAACAGGTTCACTACTTCCTTCTCTTCTTTGTGGACAATCTCTTGCATAATGCCTTTGCTTCGAACATCTAAAAGCAAGTAAAAATTTTGTTTCTACGATTATTAACATCCATTGGTTTGTTGCTATTATTAGTGGCCTGCATGAGGAATATGAAATGTTTCATTGAATCCTGGTTTGAGATATACGAGTAACTCCAGCTTTTGAATCTGGTAACAACTGATCTACTTTTTGGTAACGACTAAGTGGTCCTAAATAGTCTTGAAACCCACCATCATTTCGACCATGCATGATCCATTCACTGGTTTCAGTACCACTCATATTGCAGTTGTTTTATCTCGCCAATTTTTCAAAAAAGTATTTCGCGATATCCTGATCACGATGTCATTTATAATTTTGTGCTTCTACTCTGCGTGATTACGCTGGATTGTTGCTACATTGCATGGTTGGGGTGTAAGTAAATGGATCAGCTGCACGTGTAAGTTTGGCCTCGCTTACATCAGTTGCATAACACATCGGCAGAAACTAATTGGTTATTTCTAAATGATATTTACTTAGATCTAGGTACTAGAAGAATTAAAGAAAGCTAAAGTATTATTATAAACATGTACGTGCACGTAAAAATAGTCAGCGAACTTTATGGAGCTTAGCTAACAGAACAAGATCTTCTAGCTATATCCACTACCTTAACTCCTAGCGCATTTAATAAATAAATTAAATAATATAATAAATAATTAAAAATAATAATAAAAAAAAATAATAAATAATTAAAAATAAAACAAAAATTTGTAAATATGCTGTATTTGTAAATAAGCTCTTGAGAAAATTAGGAATATTATTCAGAATTTAAACAATTCCTCAAATATCCGCGAATATTTATAATATTAACTCTAAAATTATTAAAACCTTAAAACCGATTCATTGCGTGATATTGTTGACGAAGGATTATTAATATTTGAATTGATGTTGGGGCTATTTCCTCCGTTTGTTAGATTTTTAGCATATATAGGAGAGACTGGCAGACCCCTACAAGTGAGAATCAGAGAGCATAAGAAAATGGTTCGTCTAAATCAAACTTGGCCCAACACGCTTGGGAAGAAGATCACAGAATTAATTGAGATAACGCATCGATTGGATGGAAAAAGAAGACCATCAAACCAGAAGAAGAACCAGTTGAAAGAAACAGCATACATGCCATCAGCACCCGCGAAAGCACTACCACCCCAACAGCCGCAGTAAGGAATACCACAGACTAAAGACAACTTCTGTGCAATCCATCCCGCGCGCACGGGAACAATGGCTACTGCGCGCCTACTGCTGCGCAGGTATATGTCTCTTAAATATAGGTTTTAAGACAGTAATTTCTGTCCCTCCCAATAGCTCGGTAGTTAAACGCGAGTGATAGTCTGATTGCAACCTAAATAACTCTGATTCGAGACTCACTTCAGTCGCAGGAGTTCATTAAATAGTTTAGGTGAGATATATATATATCTCATGCGTAAAAACTATGAGTTTGGCAAGAAACAGAAGAAGACGGCAGAAGTGTCTGCCGAAACGTCGGATGCTAAAAATCCAACAAATAGAGAAAATGGCCCCGATATCAGCTCAAATATTAAAAACATAATATCACATTTCCATGAGCGAATTTGATCAATGCATTAAAACATCGTTCTACCCGAATGCCCAAAACTCTTTATGCGTGTTTGTAATACAAACACAAATTTTATTCTTTTTCCCAATGACCACACACTTATTAGCTATCAAAGATCTGAGAGTGGATATTAAGATTACGACTTCAAATATCGCAAAAAGCTCCTTCATAAATAAGTTTGGTCTAAACGCCGCAAAAACACAAACACGGCTGCTTACTTTGCGACTTTTTGACGATGACTTACCTTTACGACTTGCTAAATTTCTAGGCGCACTATTGGATCATAAATTTGCTTGGGAAGACCATAAATTTTTTTTTTTTTTGTTAAAAAATAGCCATCCAGACTTTATTTGCTACGATCCTTAAGTTATAAGATCTGCATAACGTCTATTAGGAATGTTTATTTCGGGCTCTTCCATTTTGGTACGAAGTATGGCATTCTGAATTGTGGTCACTCTTGTCGCACATACAAAATATTTTCACTACAACGTTGTTATGTTAGATTTTTACTAGAATCGTAGAAAGCCATCTAGTGAAAATCTTCACGCGAAATGTCAATTTTTTCACAAATAAAGTGGTGTTATATTCCAATCGCGTTATTTTTAACATTGCACATATTCATATTATTACATTATTCTTCAGAAATGACAAGAAATTATTACGATATTCCCTGTGTTCTAAATCACACAAACAAGAGAATTAACATCCGCTCGTTGTATTCGGCGTCCACGTAAATTTATAAACATGTTTTAGAAGGTATTAATCATCCTTTGTGAGCCAGAGCGCAACGATAATGACAATCTAAATGCGCCAGCACGATCGCATGTACTGGCGGTTCTACAATAGAACGCCAGATGAAAGTTTTATTTTTGTTCTTGTTCCTTCGTCTTTATCTCTATTTGTTCACCTTCCCGTTTCTCGTAATCAATTGAGACGCCCTTTCCTTTTGACGGCAATAATAGGATTTTTAATAGGTATATGTTTGTGATAAATGAAACTCAACGTACTCACGTAGTTGTGGAAATTCCTCTTTTCAGGTCTAAATGGCTATATTATTTTGCTTTTGTTGGAGATGTAATTAAGTATACGTGAAAAAGAACACTTTCAGTTATAAGCATAAGCAGCGTTCGCCCCGGGTTTAATTTTCGTAAGCGTATCGTTTTTTTCTGACATAAACGACTGTTAAATGATAACTGAGCGTCTGCCATGGCTGAAATTTTCTTAAGTATCTTTTTCAAGGCAACGCGGAATGAAATTACCGAAATATTTTTGACGATTAACGCCACCTCCATGTTAAGGCTTGATACAACAATATCACTACGCAAATTTCATCAATTTCCAGTTTCACTTCAACAATGCTTGCTAACTATAATAGCATCGGGAGTGGCTGCGCCTTGCCGCCCATTACAACGATTCTGGCGAACATCCTAAGGTATGCCAAGACACTCAGGTGTTGCAACAAGTATAGGCGTTAGGCCACCTAATAATGCCTACAGAGGTCCACACCAACATATTTCAAGCAGAGAATTCTGCTTTGAACCTGTGCGTTGTAAAGAATCTTGAGATAAGGATACGAGGCGCACAGACAGCAATCATGTTACTTTGTGATGTATGTCTTTCATTGGTTTTAACCCTTTTTGTTGTCTTCAAAAGAGTCACATAAAATAAGCAGTAGAGACATCAAAAGGCCTCTCACAAGGAGAGTGCTGCAGGATACTTCACACCGGGCTCGCCAAAGACACAAAAAATAGCATTATCGTTCTATCTGTTGTCTATGCCAAGAAGATCTGGAGACGGCAGAATACATTCTATGTAAATGTGTTGCATAGTCGCACACGATACCAACATTTCAGTAGATCATTTCTTGCATCTACTGAACTGAAGGAAGAAAATGCTAAAGTAGTATTAAGGTACATCAAAAGCATTTTGTTGCAATAAATCTATTAAGGTCGCAGTGACCAAAGGCATCTGTTCCATGGTCCAACTATAATAATAATAATAAATAATTATTGTTACTTAGTTGGTTAACAACTTAAAGGATTTTCTTCGGATTTGAAAGGATATAAAATGGGAAAATTGTAGCCTAAGCTTTTCTGCTCATGAAGACCAAATCGCTTTAGGATTTTGCATAAGCAACCACTGATCCTGCAACACACGATCTTACAGACTTATAAACTTACTAACTTACAAGCCATTAAACATTATGTCGCTGTACACACATACACTGCGACACTTACTTCAAGTATTAAGAAACAATGTTGTGTTCTTTGTGACATCAAGATCATTTCATAGAATAGTTCTTAAGGGATATAAAACGTGACACTACATTCTTCCCAACCGATGTAGGGAAAAATTATTCTAATGTCATTCCGTTTATATAACGCATCGGTAAAAGCACATATGATTGTCTCTGCGGGAGATAGACAAAGATATTGGGTAGGAGGACGAGCGAGAAGACGCGAAGACAGAGCTCGCTAGATAACCCATAATACAAAAGTTTACGCCGACAACGTATTTACGTCGTATACGGACGTTGTCAATATGAAGCCATCCTAATAGCTTCCATAACAGTATCCCTCTTGATCGTTATCTTACGCCGCCGAGTGTCTTCCTCATGTGGATGTCGTGATGGCGTCTTTATTCCTTCGTATTGTTTCGGTGTAACCCAATTGCGAGAATGTTTCTGTCTTTTGTATTGCGCGAATATAATTTCGTTGTCTAATGTAGAAGCTTATTCTTCAAAATTAAACGTGGGTGTTAAGCAAAATCGCTTCGTATTCAGAATTCCCGTAAGCAGCGTCCATATCGGCCCTAATTTGTGTTGGCGGATTGCAAGAATTTATTTGATTTTTTTTTCATTTTTACGGAAATATTTGATATCCACTGATACGAGCGATTGTTAAGCAACAACTTAGAATTAAACATGGCTGAAATTTTCAAAAGTGTAATTCGTCTAATTCTTCCTAGCAGCTGATGATTAGATGCGCCGTGGGGCAGGGTTGTTGCTGTATATCCTATACGTTGCATGCTTTCTGTGAATGTATAAAGCGAGCACTCCGAATGTAATTTCGCTCTGTTCAATAATTTCCCTCGCTCGCCAGAAACGATTAGACGAACAATAACTAACGCGTGCGTAATTATGATTAACAACGTTATATCCGATAGTTATCTGGCCACTGTTGTTGCTGAAATGCATTTTTCGCAATTTCTTATATACCTGGCCAATGAAGGCCATCTAAATATCTCACTTATTTTTATCAAGAAAAAGATTTTCATTGATCGTGGATAAACCTACCTTCCGAATCATTACCCGTGAAAAATTTTCATTATACCAATGATGACATTTTCAATTTATACACAGAAACAAAGAACGAGAAAAGCAGCAGAAGTGCTTTAGAATCGGATCTGTTTCACGACCAAACTTCTAAATTAGGTAAGAATTTTCGACGGCCAAAGTGGGATGAGTAACGCAGAAACAGATAAACTTGAAAAGTTTTTCTGGCGTTCTGACAAAAAAATCCTTGTTTTAAAAGTATTCTCCGTTAGCGTCCATTTGCTGTTGTCATTCTTTTCTTTTCTTCGCTTCCCGTGAAACTTTTGTTTCGTCCCTTCTTCTTAAAGCCCACATTGAAACGGAAGAAGTTCAATATTTTATATACGCAGGACTAATAGGTCGTCTCAACGCTCAAATGCATATCATGTTGAATTGCTTGGATAATGGCTTCGGGTCTCTACGTTGCTCCAAGTTCGGAAAGGAATAAGACATGGCAAACGTATTTTTGTGTTTATTGCCATAGAATTTCTTTTAACTTATGCTTCGCATAAATCTCTTTGTTTATTGTTTGCTAGTGGAGTTTAGCAAGTCGTAAGATTTTGTCTTCAATCTTTGATAAAATTGCAATTCTGGAGACTGGTTCAAATGCTTCCAAAATGAACGTACAGGAATTGAAGACGATGAACGTTCCCGACGATTATTAAAAGATGATCGTAGAAGACATCTGTAACACTGTAAGATTATCTTACGGCACATCGGCGGATTTAATCGGAAGAATTAAATATGAGAAGACTCCCAGCAAAGTTAGTGTCACATCTATTAAGCAAGAACTGAAACAGCATGGCATGGGTGTCTGTAGAGAATCGAAGGAACACCTTCGAACTGTGCCAGAGTTTCTTTGTATGATTGTCTTTAAAAAAACTAAGATCCTTTCCTGCTTTCTGTTTCAGTGTTTCCCATTTATCATCCAGGTGAAAAATAACTGTGTCCTCTGCAAAAGTCACAATATTGCTTACTGTAAGTTGGGGAGTAAATTGGGGAACAGTACCCGGTTTATGTCGCTGCTTCGTGTACGGCAGGCATGTGTTTCTTTAGCACTAGAGGGCGCCAAAAAATGTCGAGTTTGTCGTTTTGAAAGTTGTGGTATTAACTGTGAGGCAACAGCGGTAGAAGGTAGAGATATGAAAAATACTCTCGAAACCACGCTGATGACGCCGGGTAGGCAGAAACATGTCCGTGTGTTAGTGTATTTTTTCTCTCTCCTTTTATTGCGTTTGCCGTGAATTATTCAATCAATACCATGAGGAAGCTAAGCTATCTTAGCATTATATTTGTTGGTTACTGTAAGTGATTTATGCAATTCTTTTTCAATATATATATGTTGAAGAGAAGTGGAC
This sequence comes from Oryctes borbonicus, assembly GCA_902654985.2. Classification (NCBI taxonomy): domain Eukaryota; kingdom Metazoa; phylum Arthropoda; class Insecta; order Coleoptera; family Scarabaeidae; genus Oryctes; species Oryctes borbonicus. The sequence continues at coordinate 10,572,518 of LR736862.1, forward strand.
CCAAAACTGTTCCTTGTAGGATACCGTATTGTGCTTGACGAGAATCACCGTGGATTTCGTTTATTTACGTCCTATTTGTAACATTCCAGCAATTATATACTAGCCTGTGAAGGCCGGTCCTTTCAAGAGATTCCTTAGTTTTCCGTCTACAGTAGTATACTGTGCCAAAGGCTTTTGCCTTTTGCCAGATCTTCAAATATAAGCAAACATGCAACAACTTCTATTGGTAGAATCTTCAATGGAATTAACGACATAATTTTTGCTTTTTAAAACCATATTGATAGTCCGAAAAAATGCATTATTTTTAGATGGAAGATGCCAAATTTTTTCAAGAAGGTGTCCACGATATTGCTCAATATTTAATAATTTTGGATTTTGCTTCATTGTCTCGACAGAGCAATCGGATTGGAATGACAAGTATTTCAGGAATTCCCTTTGAATTCGTTCAATTTCAAGCTGAAGATAATGATAATGAGGGTATCAAACCAATGACATATATTACAATTTAGAGCGGACAAAAGAAAGTACGCAGCCTTTAACGCAATATGGCTGGAAAAATATTCGAAATATCAAACTAAGCGATTTAAAAGCTGGAGAGCAGATAGCATTTATATGTGTGGGGAAAATGTCAGCTTAAGGTCCAACAGCAAGTAAAGGTAAGTATCCACGTTTAAATGGATTCTATTATCACAGCACCAGTCGCTTATGATTGAGAGATTTCTCTGCAGATGTAAGGAGACGATTTTATTAAAGATTTTTAAATCGTCTGCATAAGCAAGAATATTGCAATCCGGAGATAGTAAAAAGTTATTTGTATTTGTATACACTGGCCGCAATTAAAAATGCACCACCAAAAAGCTTTTGTAAAATAATGTTTATATTCGCATCAAAAATGCTTATACTGCTTATAAAGATGAATGAAGGACTCAACTCAACAATAGAACAGTAAATAAGGCTCGTTAGCGCGTCTATCCTCAGCTGTTAAAGGTAATCGTAATAAAAGCCGATAGGTACGGAACCTTATACGCATTATTCGTCCGTAATGATGTTGATGATGGTACGACTAATGGCGTTTAACCACTGCTGCGCTAAAAATGTTTGTTGGAGCACAATCACGAATAAGAAAACTTGCTAAGGCAACATGTCCACTCCATCGAAGATATAAGATTTTTCTAAGCACACAAGACTTGGTTATAAGTAAATTATCATGTGTTGACTATTTGCAATCGGAAGGCTTGTTAGAAATTAGAGAAACATTTCTGTCAAGAAAATACATCTGCAAAAGCTTGAACAATATCGGCGGGTTGGTTAAGAGTTATATCATCACATGTTAAGGATCCTAGAATCCTGCTCCAGGAACATTTATTATTGACGAATTTCTAAAATAACTTTGAATCTTTTGAATCTTGAGCAATACAATTTTCCAGATGTTTCTGATAATCTTTTTAAGCTTTGAAAGCAATGGGAAATTGTCCTATTCCGAATGACCTACAGAGAAGTGAAATTATCAGCAACCTTCAGTATTTCTGCTGCTATGCCATTTACACTAGCAGCTTTTCCATTCGTTCGAACAGACGATAGTGATGTTCAGCACTTTAGATAATATTTGGTTCTTTCGTTGTTTTCATTATAATCTAACATACCTCAGGCGAAATCGATAAATACCATTTTTTTATGTAATCCTCCTACCACCCTTTAAAATCTCACCGTTATCGGCTTTTGTTGAGTTTTACATAGGTAATGCGTCCGTAAACTTCAGTAAAAATTAACTTTATTCTCAACTTTAGGCTTTGAAAATATTCGTAGCAGAAAAAAAGCCACAAAAGGGAAAAATTTATTCACATATTGATGTATGCAAACATGCAGATCCAAGTTGGACGGGAAAAAAAAATCGAATAGCGAATTTTATATTTCTCCCTCACTTCATTTACATACATCGGAAAAACAGAAGCCCTTTTGCAGTATCTGTTCACGCTTCGAAAGCTTATGTATAAATGCAGGCGGATGTATGTATATGTATACGACCGATAGAGTACTAGCGCTTCCAACTGAGATAATAATTTGTGCGCATTAAATTGAAAATCATTTGCGAATTAACAAGTGGATATTACGGTCACAGAACAAACACGTTAGCGAGATAAATTAAAAGATAAATGTAATCGATATATAACGCAAATAATAACTAGGCTGTTATAAGCGTACAGTGGTACATGGAGAGCTGAATAAAGTTGGCGTTGGTTTAATTACATGAAGTTTATTAACAACAACAAATGATTTTCATCTGCAACGTAGATGCGCCTCTATGTAGATTCTACATTGAGGCGCTGAAAGAAAGAAAGCTAATATAAATGTTTTATAAAATTTTAAAATTATAGTACTGCATAAGCACATACGTAATCTTTTCGGTCTTAATAATAATAGTTTGTATATTTATTTGAGATATATCGGGCTGATTGCAAACTAAATGAATTTGCGATAAAAATAACTACTTACTTTGAAGTGCTTATTTTTATATATTTAATGAGATTCTTTTAATTAATGTAGCTCCTCAGCTTCCTTTTAAGTGGGATGGTTCTCTAGTCATGCACCAGAAAATAAAAGAATTGCTTTCAAAATAACAAAAGAAATAAGCAACAATTAACAAGAATAAATTAAAAAATATACAAAAATAAAATTTATTACAGAAAAATGGGGGCCCAGAAAAATTAACAACAAAAGAAATATATCATTTAAACATTGACAACAAATAAATATGAATATATTAAAAGGAAAAAACAAAAAACAAAAGAAAATGTGCGATTTGACTCGTTCTCTTGGTGATAACGAAGGCCTTTGCTTACGGCTTCCTGGGCGATGGTAATACCACGTAACTTCTCCATATCTCTCTCTCTCATTTGGCCCATCTGGCCACAACAGGACGCCAATGTATATTTCCTGCAAAATGTGAAGGGGATTAACTACCCTTTACTTGTTTTTTTCTGAGCAATCGAGATTTGTTACAGCCAACCGCCGATGCTTGGACGCTGGCTAAACGTCCATTCACCTTTGCCGCTATCAGAAGACTTTTTTTATTACACCGTTCAGGGTGGACATCATCATTTTCTCACGCCTTTTACCTAAATAGTTTCACGTCACAGAATAATATAATATGGAAAAAAAAATCAGTACTTCTCGTGAATCATGCATTTGCCTAATTTTAACATATACAGTGTCCGCGGAAGAGTCTGCATGATATGGGAACTTTTTTTATTTCTTTATTTGTTTTAAATTGACCGTGTTTGTAGTTTATCTTTACATCATTAGAAGCCAAAATATTGTGCCCTCCCTTCCCTCCCGGTATTCGTGGATTTTTGTCACGGCGACCACTGAACTGACGGGGAGTTGTCTTAATGGAGCAATCTTTTCTTTTTCCTCAAATGCGGCCATTTTTCCACAATGTCTGCCTCAAGTTGTCAAGAAATGGGCCCCGTTATTGGTTTTCCATTTTCAAGACCATCGATTAACACAACTCCATGACTATCCCAAAAAACAGTCGCTATCACATTCCTGGCGATGAAAGAATCTTCGTTCCTTTTGGGGGTCGATTCATTCTTCGTAATCCAATGTTTCGACCGTGGCTTCAGGAGTGTATTGGTGTATCCAAGCCTCATCTACAGCTACTATTCGACGTCAAATTTCGCTTAAATTGCTCCAACAGGACTTTTGAGATGTTCATTCCAATGCATTTTTGATTCTGAGTGAGCAAGATAATCTGGCCACGTTCGAAGGGGGTTTTAAGGTGTACATTCTCGTCTGTGGCTCTCGTAAATGCTGGAAAACAAACTAGACCAATGCAATCTTCTATGCAGTCGTTTAAATTGACCTGTACAAGTTCTCCAACAATTTAGGGGTGGTGCATTTTCAATTGCAGCCAGTGTATGTCAGCTGATGGAGAAATATTGATATCTGTGATCTAATTTGTACTTTGTGGCAGTGTATGGAAAATAACCAATCACGAGCCACTTGTTTAGGATCTGATTAAAAAAAAAAAGTCCTTTTAATAAAAAAAAAGAGTATAAAAGATTGTCGAGATTGCGCGTCGTTCCTTTAAATTTCTTCAACCACATCTAAAATTGAGGATAACTTCTCCTTTAAATTTGATAAGAACCTTTAGCGCAAAATTTTCGTAAAATACCTAACGCCTGCCCTGATATAGACGGTACGAGGGTTGTAGCCTCTTTTTTGCTATGTGCCCTGTCGCACGCTTTTCTATTGCTTCTTCTTACAGACAAACACGGCCAGGCGGAAGAGCAGCAAAACTGAGCATCCACCAACGACAACGCGGTAAAGTTGGCCTCAGTTACGTGGCTGACCGTCGCAGCTGTAGCATTAGAGCGCTCTGGCTTCCACAGAATCCAGAATTCAGTTGCGTTCTGGATCGCGATCCGGTAGTATCGAACTAATTTTGCCGAAACGCACGTTTTCATGTAAACGTGTCGCAGAACCCATGTTCTTCGTTAATAAAAGAGTTCTCAAAATGAACAAGTTAAATGATTTTGTTTTAATGTTGCTTGATAAAACTAAATGTGTAAACTAATTAATTATATGTAGTAAGGTGAAAATAAATTCTTAAATTTGTTAATATAAGACATATTCACTCGTATAATAAAGCATGCATTCGTTGTAATTTAAGGTTTACAATTCGATTCGGGAAACTATGAATCAAACCAGGAAGAGAATTCCTTCCCGTAATCCCGGCATCGAAATCATCTGCTTTCATCACCGTTTAAATTTAAACGTTTTCATAAAGAAGAAAATCTAAGACCAATGCTAAACAGATGGTAATAGTCGCGATTGCGACCAATAAGCTGATATGCCGATACGTTTCTATTCATTCCCATCGTACTGTTGCCACTCTAACTATTCTATCGTGTGCTCGTCTCCAATTAAAATAGACAAACATGTGTGGCCACGGTGATAGTGATCTTAATTTCGTTGCTGTTGTTATTACTGTTGAGGCGGCGATGCTGTGGGTTTTCTGTGTAAGTTCTTCGTGACGCTTCACCTACCGCTACGATTATATCGAACGTAAGTTCCATTCTATTTCACATGATTCGTCTTAAACTTAAATCTTACTTTTGGAAGTTCTTCGTGAATTGACGCGTATGTAAATGATTTTGTTTTAATGACCATTAAGATCGTATTTTTAGAACAGTGCGTGTAAACATTTTCTGTCGTGTTTACATCTGTTTGAATGCAGAGCACCATTATTTCTAACGCAATTAAAGGGATTTTAAGTGTTAAAGACCTGGAAGTACACTCCGTTAAGAAGTTTCTGTATATAATTGTATAACGTCAGGAATATTGCACAGCATCTGCATATCCACTGATTGTGATTGGAATTTATCACTTACCATTTAGAAATTATTATTATTTTTACTTAAACCCTTTTTTCAAATAGAATTAATTGATGTCAGAAATATACAAAAATTAGCCGTTTCTATCACACAATAGTATTGTATAATTGTGATACATATCTCTAATACGAAGACAAATAATTTTTTTTTTTAGAAAGCTTATTTGTTTTCAATATCTCATAACAAAAGACAATCGCTACTTGATTGACATGAGCTTTAAAAATAATAACATAACGTAACAAAGAAGCAACGATTAAATTTAAAAAAAAATGAAATGGACGACTTTGTTGTTGGACACACTTTTCCAATCTTTGTGTTAACGATCGACGGCATCTTTGATGTATGGATGGATTATTACGGAATCTATCAACAGGCTCCACGATTGCTTTGGAAAAATTTGGCCGATCTTCACCATAACAAATAATCATATTTTTGTATTCTTCAAAGGTGCAGAGAACTAAGCGACAGAATCAAACGGAAACATAATCAGGAGCGAATAAATTGAAATAAAAGCAATTTTCAAACATAAAAAATTAAAATTTTTGTAAAAACTTTAAAAAACCCGTACCTTGGAAACGAGACTTTGGGACATTAGTGTATAGGACCTTTTTTTTATTATTTCATGTGCGGTACGAAGCTCCAGTTGTAATTACAATTCGGAGAGGAAAGTTACTTGTTAAATAATTAAAACAAACATACGATCCCTCATTTCTGAAACGTATCCACAACGTTTATATTAACCCTACTCGCATTACCGCATTTCCCAAATACTCCGGTACGAAGTTCATATCTGATGTGAGAATGAACACAGCCCGATATTAAATATTCCATAACCTACTTTGCCAGGAGTTTTAAGGTTGATATTTTGCAGAAATATGTGCGCGACATATCCAACTGAGGTCTCACGGAAGTTACGCCTCAGCTTCTTTTAAATATACGCGTGCTGATGCATTATTTATAAGGTATTAAATCTTGCATAACTCTCGCTTTCGTCCCGCGAGGATGCTTGAATATGCGACTGAAGTCCCATAATATACATAACTTAGAAACATTTAAATATTCGCAGAATTATTTTAGATAGGCATTTTTTTTAAGATGTCGCAAGAGCACGAGATGCTTTGTGAGTTTTAAGCTTATTTTGTTAAAAACAGGTATTTATTAGCTAATAAAGTTTTTCTGAGAAAAAGAGCAAAATACCAAGGAAATTGCTGTGATTTGCATAAATTTAACAAGAATTTCTTTAAAGCAGCATAGATGATAATCGTTTAAGTGTAGTCGTTAACACACCCTAACACATTGTGGTGCAGATCGCGCTAAAATATTTAAAATGTGTTAATAATAATTGGAGATTAATTGTCTGTCTGTAAACCGGGCGTTACACTTCGTTATTTGTTTCTTTCCACCACTAACATTATTTACAATACATGTTCACACCCGCTCAACAAAATAATTAATAACAAATATTTAACATAACAAGAAAGTCTTCGATATACATCGATAAACCGATCAAACGAAATTGGGGGAAATATACTGGCCGCAATTAAAAACGCACCACCAAAAATTTTTCCAAAATAATGTGTTTAGTTTGGTGATTTCGGAAACTAGTTGAGATTAGAAGTCTGTTATTATCAACTTTGGAAAAAAATGTATAAAGGGGAAAGCTTTACTGTAACGAGACGCCCATGTCCAGCATTATTGTAAATTAATATTTAATTTATACTTAAAAACGATGTCTGAGAAACTAATAAACAGAGAATGACGAACGATAAATTAAAGAACAATAAAGGAAATTGCGATAACGAAAGTAGTACCTAAACAACGTAATTAAATATAATTCACCATTATAATTAATTCTAACGGAACGTCCATCAACGTCCACCAATATAAATCGAATCGATCTCATTGATCACGTCTTTATTTAATTCTAACGCAAGGAATTCGTATTCAGAGATAAGTTCCCCTCTTCTTACCTTTCACACTTCCTCTAAGTAATGGATTTACTGCTGAAACAATAGCACATTGCCACGCGAACCTGTACGTAAAAGCGAATTAAATGCAAATCCACTAGAAGGTACCACAGTTACGCATAATAGTATGTAGAATAAACATGTGCGTTAACAGCTCGAATTTGGATAATTTAAGCGTTGTAATTCAGAATGGGACGCTCAACCGTCTCCGGCAGTAAATACAGCCGTAAATATGTTCTAACACCTCTTCTTCCGACGCACGGGCGTGTGTTCGCCTTATTTCTCCAACACCATTTACATCCACAACATATAGCGTATACGAGTCTCGAAGTGGGTAAAAAGGAAAAACGGAGATGATCTGTTAGGTAGACGAGTAAAAATAACTCGAGAAAATTACGTAGCGTACGTAAGTGAATTAAAAACTAATTTTCAATCGTCTCGAGAGCAAAAGCGATAATAAACATGGAGTAAAAATAGCACAGACAGACCGTAACATTAAAACTTTCATCGTGGTGAAATGTAACAGATATGAAATGGTTCCTAAAATAGCACAGATTCGTTGTAAAAGCCTACTTTTTCTGTTATGATTGGCGAAGTCTTGTATACAACATTATTTGCAGAGAAATGAAACGCTATGTACACATGATGGGGATTGAAATGATTGAAAAAATTACACATGGGAGGATTGAAATGGGAGTGAAATGTGCAAAGCAGATAATTTGAAAGATTTGCTGATGACCAAACACTTGCATTAATGCGATTTATATAACAACAAAATAACCCCTTTGGTAAACGTGGTGACCAGACCAACGAGGTTTATAAGTTATTAACCACTGCAATTTTTTAGTGCGTGTAAAGTGTTCTATGACTTTGTTGCTATCACATCCTTCCATTAAAAAGGTGGGGAAAATTGAATTATTTCCACCAATATATTGTTATGATATCATTTGTTTAGGTTGGGAGGTGTCCCATGTTGATAAATTTGCTTTGCTAGTTCATTAAAATTGCGAGGCGGAGCAGTGTTGGTGACTTCTTCATCCTTGTCGTACACATTGTGTAAGATACGTTTTCGTTAAAAAAAAGAGTCCATTGTGCTGCGAGACATTTCTCATTGTGAACATTTTTTAATCATTTTAAATTCAAACTGTAGAGTTCTAAGAGGTAAGCGTTTATCCCTAGAGCCCTGCAGCTGCACTAGCTAATCTTTGGTTGGTCAGAGTAACAGGCGGCAGCGTTTGGTGCGCCGACCCTATCCTGGCTGGTTGAGGAATCCCTTGGATTTATCCCAAGGCCTGGAGCCAGCCGTCGTTGGTGGTTTGACTTAATCCCAAGTTTTTTGGGCAACGAACATCTCCGCAGGATGCTGATTAACACATGCCTGATAAAGAAGGAGATTAACAGAAAGCCCCTATCATACAGGGGCTGCCAAGCTGAAGGCAAGATTCTGGCTTACGTTTTTTTTTTAATCTCTGCTCTGTATTAGTTGTTAGCTAAATAGGCATAATGCACATATTGTGGTCCAAATTCACCATGAGATGCACTTCACCCTCTTACAGTCCATTACGTAAATAAATTCAAGTACGGTAGAAAAAAAAGTGGTAAGAAAATGATAAAAACGTGCAATTAAATGCTTCTTATTTCGATTTCCACACAACTTTTGCTTTTTAAATGTCGCAATTGGGTCTTCTAGAAGTTGAATAAAACGAGACAATAGAACTGCTTGTAGTCATACAACTAAACACTTTATTTCAATTCGGAACGCCATCAAGATATTAAACGCTCATATTTCCCGATACCTCCGTTATCACAGGGTCCGACCGCGGAGAAAAATTACACCCAAAGCGCTAAACGGGCCTAAGCGACCGTAAAAAGTGAAAACCTGAATTTAATTTCGGCTCATTTTAGCGCACACGACCTTCTTTATTATTAGAATCGCCATGTCGGCGAAGACCTTGTCCGGATGCGACCGTAGGGAAAACAAGGTATTTCCCGATGGAGCGCTTAAAATATCTGCACCGACGCCGTCTCCACAGTATGTTTCGTTATTACGCCACACTGGCGGGTTACGAGGTCGCTCATTTACCTTAACCGTTTTTGAACTATTCCGGAGTAGGTGCAGGAAACGCTGGCGGAAGTTGCGAAGTTTTAGGCTTGGCATGGTCACTACTTTATATAAAAGCGCAATTTATAACGCGAACAGGGTGCCGCTAGGAAGTTGAGAGGAATATATTGCAACCAAAGAATCCACAACAATTCAGTGTGAGGTAATTAATAGGAGAATGGAGAATAAATAGAAAAAATTGGTGTGGTTCTTACAAATTTTTTATTAAGAAACTGCAGCTGCTATAAGCAGTACGGAAATTGTCACAAATTAATTAAGTTAGAGCTAGCTGCCTAGAATGCGCCAAAGGTTAGCATGAAGCTAGGAAGAAGAACAGATCATTGATAAAGAGCAAAATAAATAGAGGTTCGAGATTCGAACACTGCGGAACACCAGAAGAAAGTTAAAAGGAGATTACGACACCTAACATAACACCCGCGATCTAAAAAAATAAAATTCTAGAATCTTCACATACTGATTTCAATTCTACACATCGTCGTTTTTGGACATTCGCATCGTTATTTGATGTCCAAATTCAACAATAGTTAATGTTAAAGGATCCGTGCACCTCCATACATTACATTATTCAACCACTCTGAAATGAATATCCGCACCATTTACGTTCATGTGAATAGTGCGCCGCGACTCTATTGTCACAAACACGATGATTACGCGCGCGTAAATTTATCTCGTTTCTTTTGAAAATAAATTCTAATACCGGAGTACTAGCGAGTCCCGTATCCCTGCAACCTTTCCCAAATGGCGAACTAGCGTGCGTACGTATTTCGCTAATAGGCCGATGTAATTTGCATATAATTTTATTCAAAATGTACCATCAGCCTGTCGTAACCATATATGTGCGTACGTTGTGTACACACAAAGGTAAATGCGTAGGTTCGCTTGCGGTTTGCGTGTGTTATCATATTATAGAACACGTTGACTTACCAATTAGGCATAGTGTTCGCGATGTGGAATTGCTGTCGTATAATTCTTGGGATTACACTGTTAGATTTATTTTAACCAGGTTAATTACGGTCAAATATTACATTACACTCAGGACTCCAAATTATGGTTCAAAAATCTCGTTGGCGCTTCTAAAAGGCGCCGGTTATTCATTTAAGCTTGAGAGCTTCCTCTTATATTTAATATGGGAGAATAGCAATTAGCAAGATGATCAATATCAATAGGATTTTAGTTTTCAACGTTAATTTTCGAAGAACGTTTGAAGATGGAAAACAATACTGGCGATTGCAGCCGGTAGAAATAAAAGACTCATTTTAATGAAGTTCTAAGCTTTCATAAATAAGATAAAATATCCGAAACTTCATAAAAGGGAGTCTTTTGTTTTCATCGGCTGCAATCCCCGGTATTATTTTCCAACATCAAACGTTGTCTTAACGTGTACAGCCAGTACTTCTGCTCTACTTAAAATTAATTCTCTTTCACTAATTCACTTTATTGATTGTTTAATCTAATTTATTGCAAGCTGTCTTCCATAATGTGATCATAAGATCACATAACGAAAATGGTAGCACCGAACTCGCTGATTATCTTTTCTACAGATGGAAACGTAATAATATACAGCATCGACAATAATATAGAAACAACGGCATCGAATAAATAATGTTTCCGACGAGATAAGATTGGAAGTTGGCTATTTTATGGTTAATTAAGATCTCATTGTTCTCATCTCTTAGATTTAGTATCTTCTAACGTCGAGATCTAAGTCCCTTGTTTAACAAAGACTGTAATCATCCCTGCCCTTGTTTGCGAATTAAACCGTTTGCTATGAATTGTTAATGAATGCATTAAATTTTAGAAAAGCTAATTTTCCGTTCTGTATAACTCTCTGTGTATATCTGATTGGTCTGCTCTGAAAACGGTGAACAATGTGGATGAATTATTGAAAGCCAAATCTACAATACCGTTCAAATATAAAACACGCAAAATTCAATATTAAATTCAATTCGATTAAATTATTATAAATTTGAAGCTGAAAGACTCACCTCTCTGGCTTAGAAATAATATGTTAGCATTATGGAGACTAACCTTTGCAACGGTCCTAAGTTATGTTCAGGGTAAGCGAGGACATACGAGAATAGCCGCGCGAATGGCTTAACGAAGTCGAATATTCTACACCTGACGACATAGTTGGTGCATTTGGGGAATATTTTCATAGCGTTGAATCCCGAGATACTAATTTACCTGTCTTTAATGTTGTGCCGAATATTACGATTAGCCTTACCTGTGTATTGCTATGAAGGACACTTAAAAAGTCCAAAAGCTCGTATACAGCCGGTTGAAATGGCATCCCCGGGTTTATTAATAGGGATTGCGCTGCTCTATTCGCTAAAGTATTGCAATCTTATTCTAAAGTGCTTAGTGTCCCATCTATTTGGAAATCAGCGCGTGTTTACCCTGTCTTAAAGAAAGGCAACCCTTCAGATATTCGCAATTATCGCCCAATCCTCTTGCTAAATAATTTCTCTAAAGCTTTTAAACGTATTCTTTATTCGCATTTTTATTCCGAAATTGCCTTGCCTGCTTTACGCAATTTGTGTGGAAGCGTTGGATAGAAAGGGCCAGGTAGATACAATATACCTGGGCTTCCGAAAGGCGATCGATTAAATTGATCGTTGCGTGCTTCTTTAAAAGCAGGTCATTTGGATTTTCTACCACTTTACGAGCTTTATTAAAATCCTATCTAACTGGTAGACAGTTCCACGTATGTTATACATAAGCTTTTCTCTAACATTCATACTACTATAAATTACGTTTTGCTTCAGAGGAATATTGATCGGATCCTCTTATGGGGAGTAAATAGAATGTCGCTGAAAATATCTGAAATGCATTAAATCACGCCTGAAATGTGCCACTTTAATCTGGTCTATTTATGCAACATATATCAACTAGAATCAAATAGAATCAGTAGATAAGAAATTGGGCGTAAAACCTGTTGGGAAATATATATTACTATTATTACCATTACTGTTATTATCTCTTGCTGTTCGTCTCCCGAGACAAAATTATATTCTCTGATCTGCTTCGTCCTCTTCCACAGTCTGCAAATTTCGTAGAAGTCCTAATAATGCATCAATGATGAAGAAATTAGTTCCTCTTAAAGATGAATCAAATAATTTTTGTTGTATTTTTGCTATTTTCCGAAATCCCAATCCTTGAAATTTAAAAATATACTCCAAACGCAAATTTTAATGCGGCAAAAATAGAAAGAAAAAAACAAAGAAAAATATACGTCAACGCGACGTAATAAAATATGTAAATTAAAGCTTTTAGAAATGAGAAGTAGTTGGCAAAGAACTTAACAACGCATACACAGAAAGACGGAGATATTTGTGTCAACCAATTTTTTTTTTTGATATAGTTAGAACAACAAAGCAAGAGGTTGCTGGACAATAATTTCCTTTCAACCCTCCATCTCCCTATTTCTTTTTTATAATTTAAAAACTTCCATTTGCTAATGAAATAAAAAAAATCACTGTTCTTACATTAAATAGGTCTATAAATTGACGCAGCTTTGCTAGTTCAAAAGTTAGTAAGTAGGAAAAGGGAAGGACTACTGCAAGAACGAGAAAGCATCTTAATGAGTCTGTGAAATTCCTAAAAAGCCATGGAAGGAACGAAACATTCAGCGACAAACCCACCCGTGTACCAGCATGTACTCCACTTTTTTGCAAGCCTTTATTAATTAATACGCCAAGAACGAGGTTTGTTATCAAAGTTACCCATTTACTACCGCTTATTTTCTTATAATTTCGCATAACGGCTTTGCTTACCTCCATCTACCACTCGACTACTGAAATTAGCGGCTTAGTTCCGTCTGCCGCTAATTTCTGCTTAAAATACGCGGAGAATGAAGGAAATAACTACAAGACTCGAGGGTAAAATATTGGGGTTAGACCGAAATTCCGAGAAAACTTTTAACAAATTCGGAGATTACGTTTAACAAGTTCTAAATTAATTAAGAGCGTCTGACGCCTTCGAAAGCGAATAGAGTATATACGCAAGAACCTAAACGTTCGTAAATATTTAAAAATGTTAAATTTTCACCGGGTAAATACAGCTCTTTGCCAACGGGATAGTCCCGCCTCGATAAAATTAATTACAAACACATAAGGGGTCGCCGCAGGTTAATTGGGAAGTTTTTACATATTTAATTCGATGCATTAGTCGTATTAAGCTCAATAACGTTCCGCGAAGGCATTACGTGAAACCGGATTATTTGGAAAATTGAATAATCCGAGTGTTAACCGTTAAATCCAAACGTGTTCCATATCAAATTATACCTGGCACCAATTTAGGAGTTATTTTATTATTTATTTAATTAAAAAGATGTGGCTTTATATTACATGTTTCTGTATGACACAATAATGAGATTGGTTTAAAGTTGTCGTTCCCCACAGCGTGGGGCACGGAAGCGTACGGCAGCGTGGCACACCAAGGCGAGAGTGCCGATCTTAGTTTCATGTGGCAGTAGTACACTAGGTGCCTATATAAATGCAGTCCTCTATTGAAGAAGACATTATAATGTCTACTTTATGTGAAGAGAAACAAAAACAAAAGAAACATTTGGTACATAACATATGTAAAAGAAACATAGAGCAAATTCTCTATAGCCTGATCCGAATGTCGCATGGAAAATTTTGAAATCTATTTAGATTACTTGAAACCGGAAATCGGAACAAAATACTTAAGCTATAAGTCCAGAAGAAAAGCTAACTCTATGTTTAAAGTAAGTTAAGTGTTAAGTTCAAAAAAGAGGAACTAATACCTAAGTTTTGTGGAAAAAGTTCATTTTCCAGTAGTAGGTTCTTACATCCGGAGCGTAGCGAAGCTCAAAGTATTCTTTTGGTAGGATTCTATAAGCTTCACTACGCTCCTGATCGACGCTCTTCTGGGAGAGGAAGAAATTCTGTGCTTGTTTGGAGTTGTTTTTCCTACGCTGGTACAGGAGACTTGAAGCGAATCGCAGGTATTTTGCGAAAAGAAGGTTATTTAGAAATACTGCAAGAAAATGCAATACCATCGGGGCAACGTCTAATCGGCGAAAATTTTGTATTCATGCAGGACAACGACCCCAAACACTCAACAGTGATATGTAAAAAAGTCTTAGATGAAGAACAAGATAATGGCACTTTACAAATAATGACATGGCCGCTGCAAAGCCCCGATCCAAACCCCATCGAGCTGTTATGGGATGAATTGGACAGGAGGATCCGAAAAGTATGCTCTGCCTCCGTAGGCCACCTGTGGAACATTTTACAAGAGGAATGGACTAATATGCCAAATAGAGTCCTTAAAAAACTAGTGGAGTGGATGCCTCGGATTGTGAAAGCTTTTCCTCGCGCAAAGGGAGTTTCTTTGATGAACGGAATGTTTAAGAAGTTTTTGTTTATTTTTCTATTTATTATTATTTTCTATTAATAAAATGCAATAAAAATTTTAAGTTTTTGGAAAAATGAGTTGGAATATTTTCTCGTTTTCTTTTAAATTTATTTGCGTGTCCGAACTAATATGGACGGTAGTGTACACTACAATGCTCGACTTCTTCTCTGCCTTTATATCATCATCAATATTTTTTTCTCGAGAGTCGTGATAAAGCAAGCATGTTATAATTTGAGTTTTTTTCTCAAATTAATCAGCCATATGGTTGAAAATGGGGATCGACGTATTTTCGAAACAGCTGTCCCGGATTGATTAATTAGACTTGTGTGGTGTGGAGTGCGCCGATACTTTACTGTTGTAGGCATTACAGTCTTATTTGCTTTTAATGCCTCAAAATACTATTTTTATATAAATAATAATTTTGCCTTGTTTTCTTCCACGATTCATTCACATAGTTCGTGGAAAGTTAGTTCTTGTTTCTAGTGATTTTTATCCAGGCTGAACTTTTGAAATACGTGGCCAATTTATGCGTCTTATTCAAATTTCATCTGAAATACTTCTGTTTTTTTAGTTAAGCAGCTAAGAAAGGTAAACAATTCCTGAGATAACTGTATAGGTATATCTAAAATAATGAGCTATTAGTCTGACCTTTTTGTTACATCTGAATAACATAAATACACCATCTAAAGCGAGAAGCTGATGTAGTAAGGAAGAAAATAACAAGGGTTTACGCACGTAACTACGAGGAAGAAAAAAAAATCGGATGGCAAACAACATTAATTCCTCTGTCTCGTACTTCCCTTACAAGCACTTTAGATGGCTTTCCAGACCCTCACCGTTGGTATATGGCTGCTTCGTCGCAGCCTTAAATTTCCTACCATAGAAATGCTTCGTAAATAATTTATTACACGATATTCCTCGGGAAATTAAAAATGTCGATGTGATCGTACAATTATTTATTAATTCTTCTGACTGAAGATTTTTATTTAGAGCTATGACGGTCTATCTCCTATTTTTATTATTTTTATCCGCTCAGGGAAACCTTCTAATCTAAGGCAATTGCAACTCAACAACGACGTTACTTTGCGGCGGGTTCCAAGTCACCAAGGGATTGAAATGAAACATCTTTGTGGTCTTCAAAGGAGTTACATAAAACAAGTAATAAAGACATGGGAGGGCCTCGTACTTGGGAATTGTTTCAGAACAAAACGCTTCGTCAGCAGTGATTTTTAACAGGTTACGTAACCCTAAAATATCACTTATTTAAACCTATTTGTCTTTATTATACTTATTTGTCTTTGCTAAGCAGATCTGGAGACGACAGAATATATTCTGCGTCATCAGTCGCATACGACACCAACATTTCCGCAGCCCATTCCTTGCATCTACTGAACTGAAGGGAGATCCTGAAGTGGTACTAAGGTTTATTAAAAGCCTCCAATTATTCTAACACACTGAAGGGCATTTTGCTGCAATAGATCTATTAAGATCGCAGTGACCAAAGGCAGCTGAATTATTTAATTCCCCGGCTACGTATTTTATGATACCCTGCAATAATTCCCATCCAGAACATAGTCTCAAATTAGCGTAATGGCACCTACGTACATATTAATTTTAATATACGTAAATGAAATTAGCGTTATGGACGTACTACCACCTCGGTTGCGTGAATTAACGTTTACGCTATTATTTGTAATATCTATATGGAAATAGTGGCGACGGCGACTTTGATCGAGCATACGATTTTAGAAGGATCTCCCTTCCGCATTAAGTGAATGAGTTCTGGATCTCCCAGAATTGAATATCAATTTCTCTAATTGCATGATGTAGTGCTCGAAGTAGAGTTAGTAGTTTCCGCAGCTGTGGGTTAATTAATTAATGGTTTCCCTGTTTCGCCAATTGAAGTATTAATAACGTAATTGTAGTAATTGGAGTTAATGAATTAATTTTTGAAAGGGACATATTTTAATTAAATCATGGTACCTAATATCTATTAAAATTAAGCCTATTGAAATGTTTCTAATTCGAGTAAAAGCGTGCATCCGAGAAAGTCATTCCATATTACTTTTCTGTATTTAGTATTTATGTATAAATTGCAATTAATTTAGTTACAGTTGCTAAACTCTATTGAATGTAGGTGCAATCCTCTTATGTATTTTGGTAATGCCTTCTTCTAACCCTCTTTTAGCTTTCTTTCTTTTTCAAATTGTTTTCAAGTTGTTTTAACATAGACTTGTGTACTTTTAATATTTTGCTTTCAAGTTAATTTATAAATTCTTTCTTCAAGTTGTCTCCTTGTCAAAAATAATTTTTCCTTCTGTTAGTTTATCAGTCATGACGATGGGTAACGTGCATAAGTGGAAATCTATAGGTCAACCTACTTTGTCAGAAAATAAAAATCGTATAATGCGAGCGGGAACATCATCAGGGCGCGAGGTGGATTTATTTTTAATGTTGACGAAGATTGTGTGAGCATTTCACTTTCAGAGTATGGATGCAAATAGATTGTGTAATTGTAATATGAGTAATATTACGAGTATTGGCAGGAAACATGTTGGGAATAGACAACGATGTCTTTTGTGGAGCTTGGGCGAAGTGCTGGATGAAGGCCTTTGCTGTATTTACGGGAGAAGTAATAATTTCCAATCGAATTCTAGTCTGCGTTAGGCGCTTGTTAGCGTCTTTTAGATTGTTTAAAAATCGCCAAGTGGTACAACTTTTATTGTCAGAGTAATTGTTGTATGAGTAATAATACGAGTATTGGAAGGAAACGTGTTGGGAAGGGACAACGATGTCTTTTGTGGAGCTTGCGAGAAGTGCTGGATGAAGGCCTCTGCTGTACTTACGGGAGAAGTAATAATTTCTAATCGAATTCTAGTCTTCGTTAGGCGCTAGTTAGCATCTTTTAGATTGTTTAAAAATCGCCAAGTGGTACAACTTTTATTGTCAGATTCCATGTGCATGTATTAATCTATGATCTCAGTAAGTAATGTCTTTGGCTTCGTGTCTTGTCCTACATCAAAGATTTCTAATTATATTATCAATTATTGAACTAGAACTGGTTGTAACTCTAGTGACGCCAGAGACTGTATAGAACAAAGATTTCCAAAATATCAGTAAGAGCGATGTACACTGCCGTTCAGTGAAGTGCGGTCATACAATAAAAATCTATTATATCACACTGTATACAATTATTAATACATAAAATTAGAAAAACATTAAGCATGCACTCCTATCTAAGGGATTAAAGCCATAAATTATTATGTCAAGTAGAAATATTGCGACGACCACAATAAAGTCCCTTTTATTATCATTCCAAGAATTTCTCGGAAGTACCGACCGTTTGAAACGGGTCGTTTGGCGATTATTAACGAACAATACATTTAGGAAATATACCGCAGTATCATTCTTGTTTATTTATCACAGGCGTCAAGATATAAATTTGCTTCATTTTACTGTTAAACGTGTGTTGGTGTGCATCTGTCGTTTTTGCGCGAAAGTTTTAAGAAAATTTACTTCGAAATGGCACGTGGCAAGCCTACCAGTGTAGAAAAACGTTCACGCATTATTACCCTGTTTGAAGAAGGATATTCGGGGCGACAAATTGCTGAAAAAATAAATATGAGAAGTTCAACAGTAAATGACATCATAAAGCGGTACCGGACAACTGGAATTATAGAAAATCGTGTTCGTCCTGGAGCATCTAGAAAAACAACAGAAGCTGAAAATTTGAGAATTGTATTATTAAGCAAACGCAATAGAAAATTAACAGCGCCACAAATAGCAGCCGAAGTCAATCGCGGCCGTGAAGAACAAGTTTCAGCGAGTACGGTAAAACGTTAACTTCAACAAGCGGACATTCATGGACGCATTGCCATTCGACGTCGGGGCAACAGAGCAAAACGGTTACAGTGGCCCCGTTCTCATCTAGATCGGTCGTTAGATGATTGCAACCACGTGCTTCGGAGTGACGAGTCAAAGTTTGAGGTTTTTGGGCAAAATCGACGAGTTTATGTCCGAAGATCCAAAACCGAAAAGTGATCCCGAACTGCATTGTGCCTACAGTGAAGCAAGGGCGTAGTTCTGTGTTAGTGTGGGGCTGTTTCTCCTTTGCTGGGACGGGAGATTTATGCAGAGTGCAGGGTGTAATGAGGAAGGAAAATTATTTTGCAATATTCCAGAATCATGCAGTGCCATCAGGATTGCGTATAATAGGCCGTAACTTTACATTCATGCATGACAACGACCCAAAACACACTGCGTTAGTGTGTAAGAACTATCTAAAGGAGCAAGAAGAACAGCACGCCCTGAAAGTAATGACATGGCCCCCACAAAGCCCAGATTTGAACCCGATAGAGTTGTTGTGGGATGAACTGGACAGGAGGATCCGAAAAATATGCCCAACTTCACAAGAACATTTCCGGAATATTCTGCAACATGAATGGATTAATATTCCACAATCCGTTTTAACAAAACTTATCGAAAGAATGCCTAGAATAGTTCGAGCGGTGATTAACAGCAAAGGAGGTTTTCTCGATGAAAAAATAAAATAATGTTCAGTATGTTATATTAGGCCAGAATAACTTTTTATTTATTTATTTTTGTCTTTTTTACCTGTACATACAATAAAATTGCATTTTGTTTTTAGTTTCGTTTGTTTCTGTAACCTTTTCATGTCTTTTACTAACCGACCGAACTTCTCTGAACAGCAGTGTACATTTTGTCTTTAGATGAACAATCAACATAGAAATCGCTAGCGACAATGTTTGGTACATTATTAGTGCAATATTTTCCCAGCTCAATCTTCAAGTTAAGAAGAAATACACTAAACTCACCATTAGGTGACCTGTACATATTGAAGACTTGTATACTTGCATAGAGTTAACTTTAACTTCATCTATACGTATTTTTCTATAAAACATGCAGCTACAGCATCGACTTTAACGCCCTTAAAGCATATATCACAGCCACCCCCTTTACTGTACCATCTAAAATAACTAGTAATCAACTTATAATTGTTTATATGAAAAAGGTTGCTCTATACATGTTTAACCCACGTCTCAATTAGACATACGTACGACAATTCAATAAAGACAATTAACTTATCGGAATCTGCATCAGATACTTATTGTATGCTGGTTATGTCTTGTCCTTCGTCTGTGCAATGCCGAAGAAAAAACGATTTATTCCCGTATCCATTGGCCAAGTATTCCGATTCAAAATGTCAGCCATGTTATGAAACACGAAAATCAAAATAACTCAAAACCAGTTGATTTTAGAGTTAGAGAACCTTAATGCAAATCAATCCATGTCCAAGTCCAAAAAGCAATAAGAAGTTCTATTAAAAATATCAAAGTGGGTTACGACTTCCGATATAACCGGAAGTAAGACGAGTCCAAAGATAATTTATTGTAGTAGAGCGGATGCCCTTATTGTCTATTACAAATTTTCTGAACTAAGCTAAGATGCTAACTGCGAAAACTTTTAATGAACAGATTGCGTGAAAAACCCTGTATTTTATGTTAATTTTTTATTCAATCTAGGCAATGTATCCTAATTATATTATTGTTTATAATCCAATTGCGCTTTAATTTGATCAAACTGCAGGTTATCAGCAGGCTTTAGCTCTTTATTGAATTATACAAGTTGATGCGAAAATACAGAAATTTTAATATGGAGTGTACTTCAAAATTATTTACCGTATCGTCTGGGATGCAAACCATACGCCGGTAAATTTATAATTACGTTAGCACGCTACGTATTTTCTAATAAAAAGTTTTGGTAAAATTATCGCCCTAATTCGAAACGAATCCTCGGCGAATTTTCCAAAAATACCTTATTCTCTGATTACCGTAAATTGCTTATCGTGGTAAAAAGGAAAATAAATGGCTACCCATTTATATTTTCCACGCGGAAACGAAGAAGCAAGCTAAAAAAGAACCACCACGCATGGAATGCAATATAAATGACTACTTTTTTGTTCCAGGTCGATCGAACGGGCAATAAACTCAGCTAAATACCCTCGCCCCCTCCGTATACTCTCGACGGTATATTATAAAAAACGTGTGGCTCAATATCAAAATTGAACTCGAATTTAATATCCTCATCAATATGTGGAACACGACGTGCGATCCACCGCTGTTGATCCCTCGTCAAGAGTGGCGTAGTTGAGTCGGAAGGGGACGGCCGACGAGGGCGCTACGAAGGAACAGGAAGAAAAAAAAAGTGAAGAGCGAACTTTTAAACGATACGATGGCAACATCCCTGACAGGGGTCGGTCTACTGTGGGCCACCCTGTCATTAGCCGCCGCTCTTTTGTGTTGTACGGGCTTCTATTTACCCTTCTGGATTCAGGTAAAACTTTATTGAATTTTTAATTTTCGAAATTGAGTTTTTTAGAAACGGGTGACGCTATCGACTTTTCGAAGTTTCTTTCTCTCTATTTAATTCCCGCTATTCATTGAAGTCGTTTAAAGAAGACGTTATATGTAAATAGGGACCGTTGAAACAGCCTCAATGTTTCCCAATTCTCGCTTTTTTTTTTTCCAATAATATGATAATAATAATAAATAATATACAAATACCTATCTATTGTATTCCAAAAAACATCAAAATTCGAGCAGCCTTGTAATTAGCTCTTCAGCACGTCGGTTCGCCATTTTTTAGTCTTTCTTCGCTTAGACTTTTCAGTATTTTCAGAAGAATCGGCAGGTGTTTGTTTCACAGACAAATGATGCGATTCAGTGTCATGAAGAAACATTATGTTGTCATCATGCCACGATTGATTTTTATTGTAAAATGTCATTTTTTAATGTGACGATGTGACTGAAAGGCAACAGGATTATTTGATACTTGCATCATGTAACGAAGTATGTGTTGAGAAAGTTCTAAGTACTAAACTTTCAAGCGAAAATAGATTTCTTAAATGCTCGATTTAATTATGTTTTACGGCCCAACGGGGTCTATAAGTTTTTTTTAAAAGCTTGTCATAGCATCAGGAGTCTTTGCAAATTATATGTGCAAAGTGTTGCCTGGATTTGTTACTATTACCCACTTACCGTAAAGGGTGAAACGCAATTAATTGCTGCCCAACGTGATGAATTTGATACATACACAGTGCCTAATTCTGCCCAACCAAGCGCAGCCCTGTTACTCCTATACCATGAGTCTTCGTGTAAGTATTGGAAATTATAAAACAAATAAACAAAATAATTTTGTAATGAAGTCAAGAAAGATCTTCACAACGTAATTAATAATTAAACCGTCGGGTTATAAAATGTCAATATTTCAAATTCTATAACGTCTACTTCGATTACCTTCCACCCACTACGTATATTTACGTCCAGTACATTAGAATTTAAAAGTACTAAAGGGAAAAGAAGGGTATAAAAACCTAAAACCTTTCGTCTCTAATCAAGCTCCCTTTCCAAGCGAATTTAAATTCCCTTTTAAAGTCAAAATAATGGTGCGCTTCTACGCTTCAGGACGAATTACATCAATTTAATGAAAAATAAACTTATTGTACGTCAGATTAAAATCGAATAACCCCTTGCAGAAAACATCTATTTAATTTCATCCGGGGACCGAAATAAACTTTTACAACAACTTCCGCCAGAGGGATTTACCGCGATTCTTTCTGTAGGTAGCCGTTTCCCACCTACACTTTCCCCATCGCTATTTTAATTTCTATTTGAAAAGGCTGGCAAGGGAATACAATACAGTTTTTTAACCGAAAGTTACTAGAATCCTCCGAGATTCCATTAAAATTTAACGACGAGGATGCGCTAACGGAAGGTGCACTATAATAATGCAGCGGTGCATAAATTAAGATATGCCAGGAAGTTTTTTTTTTTAGATTTGACGTAAATAACAAAAAAGCTTTTACAAGAACAAAATTTTATTAAGTAATACTTCACCGGAAAGAAAAACTACGTTGACGATAGTTTTGTTCATCAACAATTTGTGTCGATCAAATTATCTTCGGACAATTGTTGAAGTAGAATAGGTTTGTGAGAGTGAAACAGGCTTTTCTTGAACCTTATATGTATAGAATCCGCATTTACATGATGATTTCAGTTTTTTTTTATTTTTGATGATAAATTAGTATTTTTCCGGTATTTTGTTTTCTTTGAGCTTTTAGGTCTTCAGTAAAGAAAGCAAAGTTTCCTTTTTTTATTTGAAAAGTTTAAATATTTACGTTTATTGAATATCATTTCATTGTTTTATTTTCATTTCTCTACCAACTTCTTTTTTAATTAATTAATGACGAAAGGAAATAAAAGAAAAAAGTGATATTCAATTAAAGTAAACTTTAAAAAATGAGAAAAAATGTAGATTGCTAATAAATAAAATTGTTATTGATAGGCTTGAGAATGTTAACGAAAATTACGACGAAACATAGCAAAGCCAAGCAAAAGAAGCTTTCTGTTTTGTTTTTTTTTTTTTTTAGCAAAGCCTGAAACACCTAAAAACCCAAGAAAATAGAAGACTTGAAAATTATTATTTATTTTATATTCTGAATAGTTGCATATTTGCATACTGCATAGTTGCAATTCAGTCTTCACATTAGCGTTTCTCCAAAACGGTTCAAACTTGTACTCATAACTAGAGCAGGCAAATTCGGGTGCGCACCATCGGCGCAGCTAACGAATGGATTCTCGCGTGCGAAACACTAGTCAGTATCTAGTTCGTTGCCGCCTGGAGCGTACGTAATAGTAGCAGCGAAGTACTTTGTGTTCTGTTTTTAGAACAGCTTCGAATTGATTCTTGGACACGGTAAATAAATAAATAACCATTTATAAATGCCTTTCCCAACTAAAAGAGTTTACCAACTCAATTTCAATTTCAGAATCTCGCTAAATAATTTTTAAATAAAATATGTTCGCATAAAACGTGCTACAGCGCCCATAAAATCATTATTCCATTCAATTTGAAGACACTGTATGTTTATAAAATGCGTGAGATAAACCGAGGCAAGAACTCTTTCATTTACTAGAAATTTCTCACCAGTTTTAAAGCGATTATCTCGGTAATTTGTCAATCAACAGTCCAGATAAATTAAATTCGGAGGAAATTAATTCTGAAAGCGCTCAGTCAAGAAATGCATTTCGTGCGTCGCTACGGACAATATTCGAAGGGGGAAAAAGAAGGAGGTAACAGATGCAACGGAAGATAGATCATCTGCCCTTTAAGAAGTTATCCCGCCGACTATTCGCCTTGATATACGAGCAAAATGTAGCGACTATCTCACCGCGAATGTGCGAATTTAGTTAATGGGAAACTTCGCCGCGCTTTCAGATTTATGTTGGCAGCATTGAAATAACATACGCCGGCGTACATCTGCAAACCACTCGCGTAATATCGGCTAGAGATAATAATAGTGGCATTACGCCGCGGAATACAAGAACGGCGGTATTAATAACCGACGCGCTGCAAGCAATGTTGCTAATCTTCTGCACTTAATTCCTCCGCAAAATAAAAAAAAAGTATTCTCTTGGAGTATACATTTTATCAACAACGCAGATCGAAATTGTGCATGTCCTGGCTGTTTCGGCGTAGTGCTAGTTCGCATAGTTTTGGGTGTACCGCAAGGTTCGATCCTTGTACCATTATACTTTATTCTTTTAATGAATGTTATTATGTATGGCGGCCCTACCTCCATTGCAATGGGCGCTGATAATCTATCACCAATGTAATTGGAATTATACTTTATTGTACAAGAAATGGGTGATATTGAATGTAATAATGTAAATTGTGCTAAACTTGAGCTTGATATTTTATTACTCTGTATAATAATATCTTTTTGTGATCATATTGTTATAAAAAGTAATAAGAACGTAAATCTCTAAAAGAAAATATATAAAATATTCTCTTCATACCGTGTAACCAATAGAGTAGGTTCCCATAGTAGGTACCTACTAACTAGCAAGTTAACCTCATGGGATCCATAAATAAATACCCTGAACGGTTTCCACTTCCATGTTAT
This sequence comes from Oryctes borbonicus, assembly GCA_902654985.2. Taxonomy (NCBI): domain Eukaryota; kingdom Metazoa; phylum Arthropoda; class Insecta; order Coleoptera; family Scarabaeidae; genus Oryctes; species Oryctes borbonicus. The sequence continues at coordinate 10,597,370 of LR736862.1, forward strand.
GGATAATTAATACCCTCTGAATGTTTCAAAGGGACATTTCGACAGAACTACAGCTTCCAGTCCCACAAGAGGACCCCGTTTGTTGTCTCTGAGCGCATTTCTAGCGTAGACCTTGCTCTCGAAGCCAAAGAGATCCCTACCATAGATAGATACAAATACAACAAAGGCTTTGCGGCAATCCGCACTGTTGTCCGAAACAGATTTAATCGGAGAAAGGACCGGCGCTTTTCCCTTCATTAACAAAACGAAGACGACATTAATTCGCGGTCTATTGCCATGTTAAAATGTAAACACGTGAAAATTTAATACCGGATGCAAACAGCGCTCAACCGCCGTCGAGTAATTTATTCACACTACTTAACCCTTCGCCGAATAGGATTTGAAATTCTCTCAATGGCCATGGCCATCTAAGGGATGAAATTGGGTTCTATTCAAATCATCGTAGTGTTTCTTCGATCCGATGCACTCAGTTTTCATTAAAGGTTAGGTTAGGGGTTATACATTAAGCTTCATTTTAAATGTAAAAGGGATTTTTTTTTAAAAATGTGTGAATTAATTCTAAGACAAATAGAAGACAAGGCAATAACAGAAAAGGAAGGAAGGAACAGAAGAGGAACATATAAAGAAAGGAAAAATTATAAGATCAAAACAAGAACAATTGGGATTGTTTGAAACAACCTTTTACACGAGCGGAGAAAGGGGATAAAAATGGAAATTAAACCATTTGAAATCGGTTATTGGAAAATGTTTTTTTTATATTGGTATCAGAGCTATGCTGCGTTGATGACATGGTAATTATAGCGAAGAACGAAGAAACAGAAATGGAAGTATATAAGTCAATCCTAGAGAAGACAAATATAAAAATCAATAAAGAAAAAACGAAAACAATGATGACGGTGAACGCAGGTAATAAAGGTAGAGGATGAAAAACTGGAACAAGTGCACAAATTCAGATACATGAGATCGATATTAGCAAGGGGTGGAAGGATAGACGAAGAAATAGAAGAAAGAGCGACAGCTGGAGGAAAGTTATTTAACAGTTTTAATAATTCATTTTCAGGTAAGAAAGAAGATTTATAGAAATATTCAAAAAAGTAGTAACACCGATGTTGATATATCATACAGAGACATGGAGGGTATTAGCAGGATCCAAAGTAGAATATCAGCCATAGAAACGAGATTTCCGAGAAGAATTCAAAACAATACTAAAATAGATAAGATAAGAAATACAATTTTTAGCCAAAATTTGGAAATAAGATCTATGGTTGAAAAAGTAGAAGAAGCACAATGGACACGTGAAACGGATGTCAGAAGCCAAGATCACTCGACCAAGAACGTGGTTGGAAGAAGCAACATCAGCAGTCAGAACAGGAGAAAATACAACAATACACGTAAGGCAGAAAACTATCTACAGAAATTTTTACACGACTCAACTCCAAGAAAGTCATACACCCTGCAGTATGTGTGTATCTAAAGTAGATCCATCGTGTACTTGCCCGGGTGGTAAAACTTCTACCTTATTCTGTGTCGACTTGTTCATGGCCTTTGATTGCGTAAGTCATAATTATTTGCTACACAAACTAAATTGCATTGGAGCTTGTTGGGTTGCTGAACAATGGCCTCAAATCGTTCGTAAGAAATTGCATGTGCGCGAGAAGATGTTATAAGCGGAGTCGACTACAATAGATAATAATAATAATAATAATAATAATAATAATAATAATAATAATAAT